>JACEFZ010018823.1:2500-70000 GCA_014155875.1 Cepaea nemoralis | reverse complement strand
CATTTATGTCAGTCGGTAAGGCATTTGATGTTGATATACAAGCCTATGATTGACTGATTGATTGATTGATTGATATAGGAACCGACATCACAACATTCGGGGCATTCCCATAATCGCTCCAACCCCATCCTCAGCAGCCAGATAAGAGTTCCAACACCAATAGTTCCAGTAGCAATCTGATTATATGTCCGTCTCGCCTTTCCTCTGAGCGTCGAGTGTCGGCCAGATTCCCTCGTCACTCCTCGCTGTCTCATTCTTGCCAAACTATGGTGATCTATTTGCTCCTCTGAGGTGTACACGTGCTCCCACAAGGCCGCAACCACGTCTGCCCTGTCATGCATCAATAATCCACCAAGTTTTGCCGAGCCAGCCAATCTGTCCGTCTATTCATTCCCCAGCACACCGGCATGCCCCGGAGAAAATATCCAGGTGATGCTTGCCACCCGTGACCTCCGAAGCGAAGCAAGCCACTCTGTCCGAAGCCTGCCTGTGCTCACCCTCCTCAGCATGCTTTCTAAGTCAGTTACAATCACGATGTGTGTGTGTGTGTATTGTATTCTCCATCCAGGGGAAAGCTGCACTGACCGCCTCCATCTCCATTCTTAAGCTAGATGTTGTGGTATTATTTGCCAGGCTCTCCTGCATCAAACGTCGACCATTAGCTTTTGCTAAGAATCCCCAGGCACTTCTCCTACCTCTGAACACTGAATCGTCTGTGTTGATAATCACATTACCCGAGCGAGCATTATTCTGAATTGGTTGCTGGATTTCCACGTCCGTGGCCCCTGCTGCCACTCTCTGCACTCCCTGTTCAATGTAATTATAACTCGTCACAAGTCTGACTGCTCCGCTGGCACTCTGACCCACTCCTCTCCAAGCCTAATGTTCTCCAGGGGGCACACCTGTCTGATCGTATCCTCCGCCTGAGCCATCCATGATTTCCATCTTATCAGTCGCTGACCCTTAACTGCGCCCAGCGCCTCATGCAACGAGTGATCTGTGCCTGCAGCTACCCTGAGGTATGCCTTCGCCTGCATCACCTTGAGCCTACCAGCAACAGTCGGCAGACCAAGGATGTAACGCATACACACTACTGGGGTGTCTCTGGTGCATCCCAGAATGACCCGCATAGCCTCTTTCTGTATGCGCTCTAATTTCATCAGCTGACCCTTTGAGAGAGTGAGCAGTCCCAGTCCATAATCAATCACTGAGAGGATCAAGTACTGGTATAGTGTGAAAAGCATTCTCTGTTTTGTGTTCATTGCAGCCATAGTTTTAAGTGCATTGTGTGCCTTTTGAGGCTTTTTCACAACCGTATCCACATGGTCCTTGAAGGACAGGCTACAGTAAAATGTGATTCCCAGATACTTCAGTTTGCTCTCTCTGTTGACGCTTCTACCATCTATTGCAAGGCTTGGGATAGAGCTATTACAATCTTGTTGTCCAGATTGCACCACACAACAGCCACATTTTCGGGTGAATAACATCACTCATTTCAGTGCAACAGCCAATCACTTTGCCTACTGTCGCCTGTAGCTCCTGTGCTGTTTGTTCTCTATCTCTCCCCTGTCTATATGCAAGAATATCATCTGTAAATGTTAGTATTCTTCCAACCCCTGGTGCATCTAGGTTTGCAATCTTGCTCGAATACACGTTAAAGAGCCTGTGAGATTGAAGATCCCTATGGCAGTCCTGGGGTTAAAATAAGTGGCTCTGAGGTCCATGCACCCAGTCAGAGAGCAGCCCGACAAGAATCCAGGACAGATGCTATCCAGTTCACAAACCAGGGATTGATCCCCTTCTCCATCAGTGCGGTCATCAAAATATCATATCGAACTCTAGTGTACGCATCCCCGAGATCAAGCGCTGCAGCCATCGTTTCCTGTCTACTCTGGAACCCCTCACAAACATCAAAAGCAAAAGTGGCTTCATTTGACCAGGTATCTTTTCCTGGCCTGTAACTCCCCAGGTATCTTGGAAGAAGCTTCCCCCTTTCCAAAACCTCTTGTAGCTTGCCAACGGCTATCATATCTAGAACCTTCCCAACTGTATTTTGAAGGGTGATGATCCTAAAGCCGCTAGGCTTTGTATGATCCGTGAATGGTTTTGGGAGAGGGATGCGATAGCTGTGCACCCAATCCTGCGGTACTGTTGCTGTCCCAATGTTCTTGTTAAAGCAGTCGGTCATTTCCTTCAGGTCTGCATCGCTCAAAGCCTTCTTGTCGCAATACCTAGCCCCATTGGGCCCTGGTGCCGTGTCTTTTGCCGTTTTCAAGATATATTTAACATCTTCAATCCGTATAATGTCTTCATAATGCATATTCTTCCTGGTGCCAGATAATTTCATTTCTAACTGCATCTCTGGTGTCTGCATCATAATGATTAGTCTGCTCTACAATTTTCCGGAGAAACGCTCCCATTTCTCTGTGTCTGTTGCCACTCGCACACCATTATCTCTATACATTCTTTCCATTGTCATAGGCCGATCTTTTCGTTGCATTTGTCTGTGCAGTTTCCATAATTTTCGCAGTGTTTTATCACCCCCAATTTCCTTCATGAAACATTCCCATTTTGCGTTTTTGGCCTCTGTAGCACAGCGCTTGAAAACCTGCACATTGTCTTTCTTGACATTTTCCGCTGTGTCCACTTCCTCCGATGAGCTTCGCGGTGTCTGTCGCACGAGACAAGTGCCAAGGAAATAGCTGTGTCTGCATCACCAGGCCTCATTGCCATTCTAGTCGGCCTACCATTATTTATGCAGACCAGGAACTTATAATTGATGAAACACGTTAGAGTTATCTTAATTACCAGAACAGAACAGAATCAGAACAATAATGATTACCATTCTCTTGACCAACAAGGGCAGGTAACCGTTTATTGCCTTCGGATAAGGCAAACAGACTGATCACGCACATGTACAGATTTTGAGTGACTCACAATTATGTTCATGACATGATAACACAACGACAAGGCAGGCACCTTCTCCCGGATTTCTCCCCGTACAGATACCAATGACGGGATTACTGACCTAGTGAGACGGGACTGCATTCAAATATGTATAGAATAAATGAGGAGCTCCACAAACACTGTTGACTGCATCACAAAAAAAATCGTCTGTCAATGTTAACATAATAGAGCGAATGCTAAAAGAAGAACCAATCATAGAATATTCATTTATAACGTTATCTCGAACCACTACATGTATCAGAAACACAGAGAAGGGCTAACAAGATGACGAATAAATAACATGCATGCATTAATGTGTGCTTCTGAAAAATAGAAAGACTAGAAGCGTATTAAACAACCAACAACGTGGAGCTCATGGGGAGAATTAAACAAATAACAATGAACCAAGAGTAAAAACGAAGACTGGTGCTGGATATGACATGTATGACAAATCCTCAGAATAGTATTACTAGCAAATCAGTTGTCTGGAATCCACACGGCTAAAGAAATAGAAGAAGACCTAAAACACAAGGAGAAGAGAAGTATAAAGAGAAAAGAATAATATGGGGATGGGCGTGGATGGCGCTGCATGAGATAACTAAGGTTAGGACTTTGTCTATATGTTTGTATTATTTAGACTAATTCCAGTTTAGTCTCCTAATGAGGGCAACCTGAAATCGCGTGAACAGGTGGTGGATGGAGTTTGGGAGTCGCCGACAGCTAGACGTTGATGATGGTCTCAAGTGTCACACGGAATGACAAATCATCTCATTACAGAGACAATGGCTTTGGTCACTCGCCAGTATGATCATTGTCTAGAAGGAAAACAATAAGAAGCAACCTTCTTTACAGATGATTATAACACCATGTCTAAAGAACACATCTTCAACACTAACGACGTTAAGGAGATGACAACACTCTAATCAAGGGAAACAAACAACATTGACGCTTCAGCAATAAGGGAGATAAGACAATGTAATATTGGTGTAGAGAATGTAAAGGCGTTTTGAATGAGGTAAATATTTTATAAATAAGAAATAACACCGTTATGTATATTACACATATTTTTAGGGTTTTGCAACTAATTTACACGCATATTGTGACGAATTCTTGAGATCCGTGATTAGGTGATATTAACTTGATAGGGGCTATCTAACAATAATATTTATTCAATGGGCTTGCAGTATTTCGGGTCTATTGCCGTTTAATTACAGTTATTCAAATTTATGTAACAACGAATTTTTGACTGGCACATATCATATGTGCCATGCAATAATATTGTATAAGGAAGGCCATACATATTTATGTCTTTATTTTCCGTCTAATACAAACTGCCATGAGGGCTTTTGTCTTCAACTAACTAACCACAAGCCATCCTGCATTTAAATATCACATCCAACCATAAAACCTACAAATACCATAAAAGCTACACATAATACACTGTACGATGTACTGTGCATGTTATTAAAAGCATATACAGTAATATACACAAATGGTATACCATACATGTGTTTCAATATTTTGATTTTTAGTGGTTAGCTTAATCTGTAATAGAATTACCTGATGCCTTGCATCTCGTTTCAAACACACACAAAACGATGTGTCACAATCCCGTTATACAATACTTTCATTAGCCGTGACAAATGTCCGTCTGGCCACTACCCCACCATGACTCCTGTCAACATGTCACTGGCTCATAACTGTGCCTAGTGCATTCCAATAAGTAATGGATATAAACACAAGCATTAGAAACGTCAACAAGGGAAATAACGATGTATATATGATGTAATTTAGACACAGTGTTCAGTTCATTTTATTTTTATTTTTATTTGCGTTTTTGCATATCCCTTACAAGACGTTGCAGTCAACATCAACATTTTTTCAGCTGCTGTTTGTGTGCTAGGCAAGATTATGCTCAGTAGTTTTCCATTGCTTTCTGAGCGACCAGCTCACATACCCCCGTAAGTTACGAACGCGGCGAGAGCCGCAACCGATTCCCGTGCAGGTTACGTTACTCACGCGAATATACGGGATTACAGATAAAGATGTTAACACCTAGGCCAGGGAGACCGGCCTAAGTTCATTTACGAGTGTAAATCATTCGGCAGTCAGGATATATTACTTATTAAAATGTCAATGCACCTCATAAATAAATATAGTGTGGCCCGTGATCTTTAAATCAAAGTTGATAATCAGTCAGAGGGGTTTACTTCGAGGTCTCGAATATCTCAAAAGTTGACATTTCCAATTAGTTGACCAGCTACTATCATCATCATGGGTCATGCCAGAAAGCGTGGGTGGTCATGTTTTGTCATCTCACCCGATCACCTGAGTCGTGGATCAGCTCTTTGTTCTTCTCTCGACCATACAACGTAGCCAAGCCATCCAGGTATTTACTTCTCTGTCCTCCCATTGTTCTCTTTTCCTCGATCTCGCCAGTTGTCACCAAGTTCTCCAATTTATTTCTTCTCATAACGTGACCAAACAACTGTGACTATCTACGTCTAATTTCTCTAATCAGTTTATGGTTTTTATTTGTTTCTTGTAGAACTTGGTGATTGGTTTTTCTGTATGTCCATGGCATTCTTTGCATTCTCTTCAGAAACAACATTTCCACAGCCATCATATGTTTTTCAGCTTGTCTGCTCATTGTTCACGCTTCATATCCATACAGAAGCGCAGGTTTTATGTACAACCTCAACACTCGTTGCAAATGGCATCTTTTTATTGTTCAGTATGTTTCTCATCTTGCAAAAGGCCACCTTCGCCAACGCGATTCTTATTCTAATCACTTCAAGGCATTTCCCATCAGATAATATGACTGTTCCGAGATAATTGTACCGATTCACTTGTCACTGAAAATATTCTCATGTACATGTTTATTGCACTGTGGTATTTCTTCTTAGTGACTACCATAATTTGTATCTTCTAACAATTTAATTATAACCCAAGTTGTTCACTGTGTGCAACAATCACATCTACTAAATTGTGCAGATCCTGCTCATTGTCTGCAAGCAATACTGTATCACCCGCATATCTAATGTTATTGATGGTATGTCCCCCAATGATGATTCCTTTTATATCGTCAACATTTCTAAAAATACTGTCACTGTACAGGGGGGAAAAAGGATCTACTATAAGTCTTGAGCATTATATCATGTCGCAGCAATCATCACCTCTACTTTAAACAGTTACTAGTTGAGTTATGTGTGCTTTCAACTTTATTTCCATCGAATTATTATAAGTATGGTGCATTCTGTTGCAACATAAACTCTCAACAATTACAGTAGTCTGAATAATAGAACAACAGCAGAAATGGTTGTTACAAAGTGAATGAAACGAATCTGGAGCGTCGATGTAGTTAAGTATTTGGCTACTTGAATAACAGTCATGGGCCAACAGAGCGCTGGTTCGCCAAAGAGGATGAACTCCCATTAGTCAGATGTGTTCGTTAACAACCTGCGATTGGCCTAGCATGCCGCTATGGGATATTTTTCCTGCTTGAGGAAATCATGAGAAGCATATTCGGACTGACCCAAATGGTAACGTACCTGGTGTAACAAGACCCCCGAGGCTTGGACAGGTATGTAACTATAGTTAATATCCCCAGCCTTTGCTCCGACCACCCTAATAGGAATTTACATCTACAAGGCCTCACACAAGCCGGGACAGCTGAACCTCCCCTCCCCACTTAGGGATGCCTACCCCCAGGGGGCTCGGACAAGATACCAGACATACTAATACACAAAGCCATGGCTAACAAATCAAAATGTATTCTAACTAAGTCAACTGCAACACAGAGAAGGCTGGCTGAAAGCCTGACCTGAAGACAATATGTACAAGAGAAGATCTACTGATGATTCGTCTTCATCACGGAGACTGTGACTTAAGTTCGTGCTGATGTCCTGTCGTGGTTACGACTCTCCCGGAAACCTCCAGTGGACCGGAACTCCAAGGTGTCCCTCCTTTCAAAAGTCCTCTCCTCCCACTGTGAGCCAGATCTCGGGATGGTCAGGCATAGGACTAATGCCTGACAGACACTTCACCTACCGTTGAGGATCATCCCTCGATGACTTACTAAATCACAATTTCCACTCCCTTGATGACGTCTGGGTCGACCCTAGAATCCTCAAGGTCCCCATCTAAAGAAAAGTCCTATATCACAATACACAAGTATATACAAGAGCCTGGTTGCTCTTCTGTCTCGCCAGTTCCTGGGAAACACTTATCAGCAACCTATAACTGGAGCAATGCCTTCAGAGTACCACAATGTCACAAGTGCATGACTCAGTAAGTGAATGTTAACACTGAACATATTCTCATATAGCTATCGTCCACAGTTCGGTAGGTATTAAATACCCTCACAGTTCACCAAGGCTGTTCAACACCTCAGTTCAGTAGGTATCAACTACCTGCACCGTACATCAGAATGTCAAATCTCTGCTGCCGGTAATGTGACCAGTTCATGGCTTCAAAAAAGATCACCACTGTTGATTCACCCTTGCGGTTCCGTGAACTTTAGACAAGGTGTCCCATGACGACCCAGCCGGGCCGGAAGCTTAATAAACTGGCCATTGGCATGACCGGTAAACATTCAATTCTACACCTGAACTTCACTTCCTGGAAAATCACCAAGTTATCATTGAATGAGACAAGTACCAGGACCTCGCTGGTTAGAACGAATAGACGCTTTAGTCTCTGACCCTATCTGGATCGCTTGACTACCTTCGTCGGACTCTTGACGGTGGTCTTAGCCTAGACCTACCGGTTAATCTCCATTCATTTAACTTCCAGTATTAGTAGGCAGATTCAGATGACTGCTCCCATTAACGCCTCACAGCTAATCTTGATAGGCACTGGAGCGAGCAAGTCCCATGGAGCTTAAGGTTGAGCTCTTTAATCTTCATAGGATCTAACCTATAACAGATCCTGAAACATGGAGGGGTTAGTGTGAGTACTCGTCTACAACGGACTACACTGCATCTCCACATTAATACATGCATCTCAGTAATATATATATAATACAATATATATAAGTGATCATCAACATCATAGATCTACTCTTAATTACAATGTATAGGCATGAGGCTGCAAGAGAAAGTAATAGTACACCAGTGTACAGTTAAGTAACTCGTCTGGGCAACAGATAGCCCGATAGCAGCCAGGTCGACTGTATGACTCTGTGTCAAAGTATTCTTCGCCTGGTGCTAATCCACTCCTGTTTCTTCACCATCCATCAACCATGAAATACACCTACTTCTCTTTCAGTGTAGTGGTTACATTATCTAAGAGGTGCCCAGCCGGACATATCCTCCTTCTATCTGGCTTAACAATTAATCAATCCCTTCACCCATGGATTAACTAATTAAATCTAACTTATTAGTGACTTCACAACCTTAATAAAGTATCTACATCACAATTCATTAACTTAGCCCTAATAAATTACAACTAGGAATGGTTAAACTTAATTAACCAACTCATAACACAGCAACAGCTGGTGTTCTGGGATGTCCCAGAACAACTTTTGACCTTTTTTTCAGTGACCTTCATTCATGTCGGTCATTTCTGTGCCGGTCGAGCACAGCTTTGGTGGCCATCCACCGATACACTTTCCATCAGCTACTGTGGGCTCAGCGCATTCTGTTCCGTGGCTAGTTAGGCCACGACATCCTTTTTAGAAAGGCTACCAGCCCCCCTCTCCTAAATCTCCAGCTCCATTTATCCGCATCAATTACCACAGAGCATACTACTGCTTCATCACTACAGTAACTCCGTTACTCCATTATGAGAGTCAGGTTTCTTGAAAAGGAGAATAACAGAGACAGATCAGGTTCGGTTCATATTTCGGATCTACACAGACGCAACGGCCTCGATTATAGAGCGCCGCATCGCTCTCGGTCTGGTATGTTCAACCATCGGTTAAGGACTATTGCTTTGGGTCGGAGAAGCAACATGACGGTCGGTCGGACAGTCCTCATATCCAGTCGGGTGGCTAGACATACGCGCGACTGAACACGCATGGTCACTCTAGCGGCCAGGCATGTAAACAAGCAGTGACATATGCATCAAAATACTTTCTATTAAAGGCTACCCAGTAAATACAAACCTTTCTGCCTACGAGGAACAGCACTGGCCTTTTCACACAGCAAATACTTACCTGCCAATCCGAATGAAATAACACCACCTTGTCCTCGGAATAATATCACCACTGATATCAGAATAAATTACCATCCTATTCTAGCCAATCAAATGACACATCAATAATAATAACAAGCAATAACTTATCACTATTACATGAGTCTAGCATCACAAGTTAACACATGTCAACCTTCCTGCCCTGAGTATTTAATCACTAAAACAGATAGTTAACACATCTGCTTACTCAGTTGGTATATTACCCGAACCTACTTACACAGAGCAGTGATAATCACTTACCTATCACTAACAATGCATATCATTGGTACACAAACAGTAAATAACTTCTATCCAATGTGCTAACATCTGATTTACACAATTAACAGAAGTAACACACGTACAGCCATGTGTATACACGCTGACTACAGTTGGCCTGTCCAGACGCGTCTGTCAAACACATAACCTCGCCGATCAATAACAGCTAATTAAATATGGAGAAACGCGACGGTAACTTTATGCGCTGCGCGGAGACTTTTTTCAGTCGGCGTTTACACGACTTGAGAATTAGGCGCGGTATTTACGGACAACAGTTAAATTATAGAAGAAATAATGCAACATTACCTGTGATCTAGAAATCACAATTTTTCACTGCAGATGTCCGCCTGGCTGCGTTTACCGACAATCCTTTCAGCAGCGAAGTATTGCAATCTTCATTCGATGAGGTCTGACCGTCGACTGATCGTGTTCAACTAAGTGCGTCTTCACAATGCCTTCACGGGTCTAGTGAATCCCATGAGCCATAGAGAAATCCTGTGTCACGGAGAATTCCACAATCCCGTGTTCCCTGAGGCAATTGTGGGTCTTTCGTGAGATCAAACCACTTACGAACGTGACTGGGGACATTCTAAAGACTTCTATAAAACACCAGAAATGTGACGTCACGCACTACTTTAGACGGGGAATCCACTAGTTATTGTTACCAAATCCAGG
Source organism: Cepaea nemoralis (assembly GCA_014155875.1). Taxonomy (NCBI): domain Eukaryota; kingdom Metazoa; phylum Mollusca; class Gastropoda; order Stylommatophora; family Helicidae; genus Cepaea; species Cepaea nemoralis. Next base: position 59,929 of record JACEFZ010018823.1, on the reverse strand, counting down.
GAGACTAACCCGTCGCAATCCCTTCAAAGGGAAATAATACAGAGAACAGACTGTATCGCGGTCGTTTTGTCACATAGGCCCCCACTTAAGAAGGTCGACCCGGTCGAACTTACTAAACCAAGAACTGTCAAAACTCTGAACCTCTACTCTACAGAGACTGGATTTACAGGAAAGGACGTTCCATAACGTTCACTTTCCCCGGAGATATCTACCGGAATGGTAGGGGTGCTGGTTCACCAACCACCACCTCTGGCGTACGTTATCTCTAGCGATTATTCCCGAAACATAACGGCCTGATGATCGGCTTACCCTCTAAACTGGACTGTTTCGCATCCAGCTGGTGTAGGCCATCGGTTACTTTACTGAAGGTTCGTCCGTCCTTTCTGACATTAGGATTTTTCCTATCCCGACTTGGCATCACACTTGTGGACTGCTCGCGGATGTCGGCCGAAGTGAATGGGCGTCTATTCCAGGTTCGTCTGGAGTATCTCGCTCCTGCCTTCTCTCCTGCGAGTAAAGACAGTGAGCCTGTCGGCATATCGAGTCACCCGACGATCCCGTCGTGCCAGATGTGATTTCGCCTGTCCGACTTCGATTCCCAGTGTGCTTAACACCATGGGCCTCTTCCCGACGAAGCCTGTTCGCCCTATCCACAGTTGAACGCTCATAAGACCGCAGACCCTACCCCCCCCCCCAGGATTTACTGCGTAGGACTGAGTCTACCTCGGCCTCGTCTGGACCCAGAACCGAATCTAGCGCGATGGTAGTCGCACTACGTTGTGGAGAAACTACCTCGGACCTCTCCAAATTCTGAAGGAGAGTACAATGGAACTTACGCAATTCCCCGCGGACCTTCACCTCATACGTGGATCGGGACATTATCCGTTCCACAGGAAAAGGGCCCTGCCATCCGAGTTCGAATTCCGCCCCCTCGATTGGGAAAAGATCGAGAACCCTATCTCCAATCTGCAGAGATAATCCGTTTCTGGTCCTATGCTGTGGTGCTGCCAGACAAAACTCTGAGCACGACATGATGTACCTCCGCACGTCGCCTGTCATTCCTGGCCAGTGGTAGTGGCTGGAAAAACACTGGACCATTGTCCCCACATCCTTATGTCCGGTTACGGATAAGGTATACACTCTATGTATCAAGCGGGATCTGTAGTCAGTAGGGACTACCATCTGACCGTACTGGCTATCCCCTTGCCCGGCTCTACGATAAAGCAACCGGTTTTCTACATAGAACTGACCCGGAGTTGACGGGTCGGAACCTTGGGACAACTCCAGTAAGTAAGGATGCAAGGTCATGTCCCTACTTTGAGCACTGCTCACTAACTTTGCAAGAGAATAGTCAATCAACTTACCACACTGCCTTTCTCTATCCTTAGCCCTGGCCTGCCTAGGGCTCACTAGGCAATGTTTCATGGGGTCCCTTAAGAATACATGTTTATGACCGAGGATCAAAGAGTAAATAGGATCAGGCAGCACAGCCGCCTTAATGCTACCCGTAACATACTTGCACCGAATGTCAATCCGAGCAATCGGCAAGTTCATAGCTACGGAGCTTTTCATGGCCGGCTGGAATTCTCTTGTCTTGCCGGTGAGCATCCCTGGGCTCACAAGGTAGGATGAGATTACAGCTTCAAACTGCAATCCTGTATCGTAGAGACATTCCACCGGCTGCCCATTCACTTCTGTCGTCTCGACCACAGTTGATCTCTTTGACTCTGGTTTCTCTCTACCTTCATGTTTGGTCTCGCTAGGTCTATGCCTATTTGAGGCGGGACAAGCAAAGTGCAAGTCCTTCGGCTTCCTCTGACCGTCTGCTATTTTATGGGAAGGTGACTTACAGTACTTACACCACCTCTTACTCCACTTCGGTTTTGGGGATGCGGGAGGGATGTGCTTATCGGGTTTCATACCAGAGTCTGCTACCACAGGATCTGCTCCACTCGATGATTCATTGGGACCTTTGGTCTTGGGCTTCTTTTCATGTCCCTTCTGCCTTTTCTGTGGATCAGTCTGACTGGTATCCCCAGTCTCACCATAGACTTCCACATACCTCTCAGCTAACTTATTTACTATGTCTAGCCGTTCCGCTCCATTCTCATCCAAGAAATTTCTCACAGGCTTGGACATCTGAATTTTCATCTGATCCACCACCATCAGCTCTCTCAATCTCCCATAATCCTCTTTGAAACTGGCCAATGCCATCCATTTCAAAAGTTATGAGTTCAACCTCACACTATAGGCCGAGAACATCTCACCTAGTTCTCGCTTGTAAGTTCTGAACCGCCGCCTGTACGCATGGGCTGTCATTTCCAATCTTTTCAAAAGAGCCGATTTCAGGGTTGGAAAATCATTTTCCATCTCTGGTGGAAGACGCGCATACACCTCGTACGCGGTGCCACGGAGTACTTGTGAAAGCTTCAAATTCCAACGCTCAGGCTCTAAGCCCATAGCTTAACACATAGCCTCGAATTTCTCTAAGATCTGATCAATCTTCTCTTTGTCAGGTTCAAATGGTGGAAACAGCCATTTCATAGCATGGTAAGCTGGTCTGCTGGCTGCTGACGAGCTAGGTAAAGCTTCTCCACCCACTGCTCCCTCAGTTTCACCAACAGATTTAGCATCTATCTCAAGTTGCTTCATTCGGAACTCATGTTCCATTTCCAGTTTTCTAGCTTCAAACTTCTTCGACTCTAGTTCAGCTGCAAGTTTCTGTGACTGTTGGTCTGCAGCCAACTTTTGCTCTTCAAGTGCTAGCTTTCGAGGTTCAAGCTCCACTTCTGACTTTCTTCGTTCACTCTCTTCTGCTCTGAAGTCTCGTTCAACTTCAAGTACATAAGCTTTGAATGCATCACCTTCTATTCCCATCTCAGTTGCAGATGCCCGCACCTTAGACAAATCTAATGTCCGAGTAGCCTTGCTTAGTGTAACAAAGTCCTAAGTATAGATATGCATTGCAAACAATATGCTAATAACCAATTACAATGCTAACCACCAAGTAACCAACAATGTAACTATACTATACTATACTTAGCTAACTGTCTGTCCACGTCTAAGAGAAACGTATCAGTAGCCCTACTCGTCAATTAGACAATAGGTATAGGTCAGATGACACTATAACCTATCCCTACGAGATGTCAGAACAAAGAGAAGATCCCAGACGATCCCCCACTCTATAACTGTAACAAGACCCCCGAGGCTTGGACAGGTATGTTACTATAGTTAATATCCCCAGCCTTTGCTCCGACCACCCCAATAGAAATTTACATCTACAATACCTCACACAAGCCGGGACAGCTGAACCTCCCCTCCCCACTTAGGGATGCCTACCCCCAGGGGGCTCGGACAAGACACCAGTCATACTAATACACAAAGCCATGGCTAACAAATCAAAATTTATTCTAACTAAGTCAACTGCAACACAGAGAAGGTTGGCTGAAAGCCTGACCAGAAGACAATATGTACAAGAGAAGAACTACTGATGATTCATCTTCATCACGGAGACAGTGACTTAAGTTCGTGCGGTTGTCCTATCGTGGTTACGACTCACCCGGAAACCTCGAGTGGACCGGAACTCTAAGGTGTCCCTCCTTTTAAATGTCCTTGCCTCCCACTGTAAGCCAGATCTCGGGATGGTCAGGCGTAGAACTAATGCCTGACAGACACTTCACCAACCGTTGAGGATCATCCCTCGATGACTTACTAAATCACAATTTCCACTCCGCTGATGACGTCTGGGTCGACCTTAGAATACTCAAGGTCCCCATCTAAAGAAAAGTCCTATAGCACAATACACAAGTATCTACAAGAGCCTGGTTGCTCTTCTGTCTCCCCAGTTCCTGGGAAACACTATTCAGCAACCTATAATTAGAGCACTGCCTTCAGAGTACCACAATGTCACAACTACATGACTCAATAAGTGACCATTAACACTGAACATATTCTCATGTAGCTACCGTCCACAGTTCGGTAGGTATTATCTACCCTCACAGTTCACCAAGACTGTTCAACACCTCAGTTCAGTAGGTATCAACTACCTGCACCGTACATCAGAATGTCAAATCTCTGCTGTCGGTCATGTGACCCAGTTCATGGCTTTAAAAAAAAGATCACCACTGTTGATTCACCCTTGCGGTTCCGTGAACTTTAGACAAGGTGTCCCATGACGACCCAGTCGGGCCGGAAGCTTAATAAACTGGCCATTGGCATGACCGGTAAACATTCAATTCAACACCTGAACTTCACTTCCTGGAAAATCACCAAGTTATCATTGAATGAGACAAGTACCGGGACCTCGCTGGTTAGAACGAATAGACGCTTTAGTCTCTGACCCTACCTGGATCGCTTGACTACCTTCGTCGGACTCTTGACGGTGGTCTTAGCCTAGACCTACCGGTTAATCTCCATTCATTTACCTTCCAGTATTAGTAGGCAGATTCAGATGACTGCTCCCATTAACGCCTCACAGCTAATCTTGATAGGCACTGGAGCGAGCAAGTCCCATGGAGCTTAAGGTTGAGCTCTTTAATCTTCATAGGATCTAACCTATAACAGATCCTGAAACATGGAGGGGTTAGTGTGAGTACTCGTCTACAACGGACTACACTGCATCTCCACATTAATACATGCATCTCAGTAATATATATAATACAATATATATATAAGTGATCATCAACATCATAGATCTACTCTTAATTACAATGTATAGGCATGAGGCTGCAAGAGAAAGTAATAGTACACCAGTGTACAGTTAAGTAACTCGTCTAGGCAACAGATAGTTCGAAGTCCGATAGCACCCAGGTCGACTGTATGACTCTGTCAAAGTATTCTTCGCCTGGTGCTAATCCACTCCTGTTTCTTCACCATCTATCAACAATGAAATACACCTACTTCTCTTTCAATGTATTGGTTACATTATCTATGAGGTGCCCAGCCAGACATATCCTCCTTCTATCTGGCTCAACAATTAAACAATCCCTTCACCCATGGATTAACTAATTACACCTAACTTATTAGTGACTACACAACCTTAATAAAGTATCTACATCACAATTCATTAACGTAGCCCTAATAAATTACAACTAGGAATTGTTAAACTTAATTAACCAACTCATAACACAGCAACAGCTGGTGTTCTGGGATCTCCGTCCCAGAATACCTTTTTTCTGTGACCTTCATTCATGTCGGTCATTTCTGTGCCGGTCGAGCACAGCTTTGGTGGCCATTCACCGATACACTTTCCCCAGCTACTGTGGGCTCAGCGCATTCTGTTCCGTGGCTAGTTAGGCCACGTCATCCTTTTTAGAAAGGCTACCAGCCCCTCTCTCCTAAATCTCCAGCTCCATTTATCCGCATCAATTACCACAGAGCATACTACTGCTTCATCACTGCAGTAACTTCGTTACTCCATTATCAGAGTCAGGTTTCTTGAAGAGGAGAATAATAGAGACAGATCAGGTTCGGTTCATATTTCGCATCTACACAGAAGCAACGGCCTCGATTATAGAGCGCTGTATCGCTCTCGGTCGTGTATGTTCAACCATCGGTTAAGGTCTATTGCTTTGAGTTGGACAAGCAACACGACGGTCGGTCGGACAGGCCTCATAACTAGTCGGGTGGCTAGACATACGCGCAATTGAACACGCATGGTCACTCTAGCGGCAAGGCATGTAAACAAGCAGTGACATATGCATCAAAATACTTTCTATTAAAGGCTATCCAGTAAATACAAACCTTTCTGCCTACGAGGAACAGCACTGGCCTTTTCACACAGCAAATACTTACCTGCCAATCCGAATGAAATAACACCACCTTGTCCTCGGAATAATATCACCACTGATATACCTTCATAAATTACCATCCTATTCTAGCCAATCAAATGACACATCAATAATAATAACCTTCCTGGCCTGAGTATTTAATCACTAAACCAGATAGTTAACACATCTGCTTACTCAGTTGGTAGATTACCAGAACCTACTTACACAGAGCAGTGATAATCACTTACCTACCACTAACAATGCATATCATTGGTACACAAACAGTAAATAACTTCTATCCAATGTACTAACATCTGATTTACATAATTAACAGAAGTAACACACGTACAGCCATGTGTATATACGCTCACTACAGTTGGCCTTTCCAGACGCGTCTGTCAAACACATTACCTCGCCGATCAATAACAGCTAATTAAATATTCAGACACGCGACGGTAACTTTATGCGCTGCGCGGAGACTATTTTCAGTTGGCGATTAATCGTCTTGAGAATTAGGCGCGGTATTTACGGACAAAAGTTAAATTATAGAAGACGTAATGCAACATTACCTGTGATCTAGAAATCACAATTTTTCACTGCAGATGTCCGCCTGGCTACGTTTACCGACATCTCTTCCAGCAGCGAAGTACTGCGATCTGCATTCGTTGAGGTCTGACCGGGGACTGATCGTGTTCAACTAAGTGCGTCTTCACAATGCCTTCATGGGCCTAGTGAATCCCATGAGCCACGGAGAAATCCTGTGTCACGGAGAATTCCGCAATCCTGTGTTCCCTGAGGCAATTGTGGGTCCTTCGTGAGATCAAACCATGTACGCACTTGACTGGGGACATTCTAGAGACTTCTATAAATCACCAGAAATGTGACGTCACGCACAACTTTAGACGGGGAATCCCCTAGTTATTGTTACCAAATCCAGGGAGACTAACCCGTCGCATTCCCTTCAAAGGGAAATAATACAGAGAACGAACTGTATCGCTGTCGTTTTGTCACACCTGGTAACATTGGAGGATCACGAGACACATCCGCGATTAATACCATGGGCACACTGATATTCTGCAATTTTAACAATACAGAGAAGAACCCAGAGAAACAATGGAATAGAGTAAAACTGGACCGATGGGAATAGCGGACACCAGAATAAAAGGGAGGGGATGCAAGGTGATCTATTACAGTTATACGTGTGTCTGATCTGGAGTGGAACAACATGAAAGGGCAAGGCACTGTGTAGAAATAGTCATTGAGCCACGGTTAGCAAGAACAATAAGAATTATAACAGTGAGAATAAAAGAAAATGCAATTACTACACATGTACCAATATGCGCACCAAGTAACACAAACAACAATGAGGAAATATGCGAGGAGATCTTCGATGGCATCCAAGATATACTTAATAAACTAGAGAAGCAAGACGTAATGGGATATTTCAGCGTAAGACTACGGCAAACAGAACAGACGTAGTGAAACATCTTGGTGCATTTGGAGACCAACACAATGAAAGAAATTAAAAAGGAAGTAAAATGATGGAGCTATGCACTCAATAATTTCCTGAATTTAAAATAAAACCTGTGTATGCTTGCATAAAAAGCATGTACCTTTCAGTCACAGCAGCAGGCCGGATGGAATATTCTATAGGGAATGGCAGACAGAGTGCACATGTTGTCTCACGTCATGGTGCATGTACTCGATACCGACTGTTTATGTGGGGAATCGAGTATGGATCCGGTGGCGATGACTAAAAACTTTGATGCTTCCCATTCGTAGCTAACCAGGTCGCAACATCGACACTCAGCAACAACACAGCTCCACATCACCTCAGATAGAACAAGTGACATCCTGAATGTAGTGGCGGTGACACTTTGTCAACAGCATGTATATTGTAGATGTGTATGTATCTCTTTACACATTGAATTATAACAATGGAAACTCATGTTGAACGACGTGATGTGCTGTGAGCTATGAATATATGTTTTCGAAAAATAAACATTCTTTCGTTCGTTCACTGTATAAAACAAAATGCTAACATTCGGTAAAACTAATAAGCCACTGCTAATTATAGTCAATCTGTTGCATTTCGTTTTCAAAATGGCGACTGGCAGTTGTGTGTGTGAGTGTGAGTTTGTGGTGTGTATGAATGTGTGTGAGTGTGTATATGTGTGTGTATGTGTGTGTGTGTGTGTGCGCGTGCGTGCGTGTGTGTGTTTGTGTGTGTGTGACCGTGGGTGATGAATTTATGGTAGTTTGTCCTGTTTCCTTGCCATAAATCGATAATTCCTGCTCAATGCACTCTTTGGCTGTTGCCTGCATTTCTTACAAGTGGTTGTGTTTTGTGGTGCATGCATGGGGCGGGCAGAGAAAGGTTGTGATTATTATGGACGCGTCGTATTGCTTTGCTGTGCACAATTGACGAGATGCTCTTTAAATTGTATTTTATACAAAATCTTGCCAAGAAATCAAAAATCAATTTAAAGATGCTGATGTTGACAGCGATGTCCTGTAAAGGATATGAAAATAAGAAGCGCAAGTGCCAAACAAAGACGACCCATTCAGAACAAACTAATTATTCCTAGTGCTTCCAATCTGACGTGGACAAGGCTTAAGTTTCGTGCCCGAATACGATCAGTGATGCCAGTAGTGAATTATGCTCAATATGTAAACTTCAATTCCCGAAACAACCACAGAAATTAATTATTTATACTCATTAATCGCAGTTCTAACATCATGTCAGTTGGTCACTCCATGATTACCCGTTCCCTTTCAGCGAATATCACACGCACACACACACACACACACACACACACACACACACACACACACACACACACACACACACATACATACACACACGCACGCACGCACGCACGCACGCGCACGCACACACACACGCACACACACAATCGCCGTGTCCCTTGTGAAAATTGTAGCTGACAGCAGCCTATACAAAATACAAATGAACAAGCATACATGTATAAGGCCACTGCCAGACATTCAACACAGCATTCGGCCACTAAAATTACCGTTCATCGAGGATGAAAGCAGCCATCACTACATAAAAACCTACTTGTGCACACGCATTAATACATAAAGCAAACAATTTAGTTCACCAACCGGTGTCCCGTTAATTTTCTGTTTACATTTCACAACACAAATGTCCATGGGCAGATGCAAAAGCATTAAGTCCGGCCATTCTCGTTAGAGAATGTCCAGATTAAATGACCGAGATTAAATGTTCAGCTTAAAGGACTTTGTGATATATTCTGAAACTGATAGCACGTGCAGTAATGTTATTGATTTTACGTCGCCCTGTGGTGGTTCACTGTATAGAGAAAATAGATCTGGAGGCATTACGCATACCTTTCGCACACCTCCCTTAATAGACTGATATTGTCCTACTTCATTATCAATCGTTATGGCAGCGTATTATTTCCAGTATATGTTTTACCAGTCTAAGATCTTTCACATCAATGTGTAGATCTGCAAGCATCTTCATCATGTAGACATGTCTTACTTTGTCGACATTCTATTTTGGCCGGTGTGTATAAATCAAAACATAAGCTATTAGTCAACTTTGGAGTAAAGAACACGGAAATGCAATATTCTAAAAGGCAATGCAACGAAATAGATTTACTGCAATTTCCAGATGTCTATATTTGACAGTGTCTAACAGAAACGACAACATGAAATAAATGATAAATATAAGCCAATAAAGCAAGTATTCAACAATTGGGCGAGCAATCTACATTACTGCAATGTTCCGTCGGGCAATGTAACAATTGATGAGCAATTAGTTACGTTCACAGGAAGATGACCTTTCAAGCAATATATTCCCTCAAACACTGCAAAATATGGCATTAAAATTGTTTGCTCTTGTGACATTGATACTTCATATGTTTACAATAAGCAAGTTTACGCCGGCAGAGATCCTGGGCAACGAAATGAAGGGAAAAAAACAACGAAAAAGAGTTGTACTGGACGTGATGAAAGGCTTCTAAAATAGAGGAAGGAATATTACTGCGAAAACGTATTTTACAAGCCTGCAATTGGGACAGATATTGACGGGGAAAAGACTTACGCGTTTAAGAACAATAAGAAAAAACAGAGTTGAACTTCCAAAAGAGATAATTTCAGGAAAAAAATCGTTTACAATGTTTACAATTGTCCACAAAGTTTGCTTTCATTGATGGCGAAGCATTGACTTACTAATGTCGAAAGAAAGGTAACGTGGTTGTACTTCTTAGTACAATGCATGATCAACCAGATGTGGATTAAAGTTCTGATTCCAATAAAAACATTGATGATCCTTGATTGCAATCGCATGCAGGGAGGAGTGGACACAACCGATCAAATGTTGCGTTATTATTCAGTCAAACAAACAGATGGCATTTAGTCATTTTCTAAACTATATAAGATGGTTATTCCATGAATGCATTTGTTCTGTGGATGCACCTTAATACTGAGTGGGACAATCACTTGCCACATAAACCCCGACTGATTTTGATTCAATTTACGGAAGGACTCATCGAGATGGACCAAACATATGAACATGGGAACATTCCATCGAAACAAGCAAATAATCCTTCTGGATCGAGAAAAAACGAGGTCGCTGTCACTTTTGCCCTAGGGCGATTGACAAAAAATGAAGAGATGTTTGTGATACTTGCACTAACTTTGTCGCTTGAAGTTCTTCTTCTTCGTTCATCCGGGGTGTTTTTTTTTCGGACGTGATTGCGTTGTGCCTGTATACAGTAGAGCTGCGTTCTTGCGACGTTAGGCCGACACATCCGACTTCTGTAAGCATTTGTTGACCGGGTTAACCTTCCCGGGGGTGTCGTAAGACGTTTGGCCCTCAGTGTCGTGGTTTTATTCCCGCATTCATAGCTGGCCCATTTAGAACAGCCGAAGACATAACGGTCAGCCCTCAAGGGAAAGCAGGGGCAGACCATGGGCAATCCCCGCCATTCAAGGAGGCTTCCATACTTGCAGAGCCGACACATAGCGTTCTGGTACTGGGCTCACCCAAGGAATCGTCACGTCCTGCACATGGCTGCTTAGCCTCACTTCCGTATATTGGGCCCTCCGTTCACCACAGGCTGTTCCTGCAGAAACCATAAGAATGCAGTCTGCAGATGACATCCACACAGTGAGCTTTCGATTGGGACTTTCCACGTAATGGATTCGCTATCCAAGCAGCTTGAAGTTCTAAACATGCAGATTTACTCACATACGTATAGAACCAGTATACTTCCTTATGTACTCATTTGCGTACGCTCACAAGCACGGACGTTGGCTATGAGCACATACTTACATACACATGTTTGGAAATATCCACCTACGCACACACATTCACCCATACTCGTGTAGCTGCACATTAGCGTACACGCGAAAACAACTCAAAACAACGAAATATTGTGAATTTAGCTGCATTTACCAAAAGGCCGAGAAGCGATACGTCACTAGGAATAAAGAACCTCACAACAAATTGTATAATATACTGTATATATTGCCCGCTCATTGAATACATTTTTGTTGGGTAGTATCAATTGGCTGAAATCACGTATTGACACACCTAAACCGTTGCTGTTTTAATACAAATTATCTGTATCATCTTAACGAAAAATATGAGCCTTTCAAAACTTCATTTTCACTTAAAGCCACATATGCGATTTAGCTCAATCACAACGCCTTCAAATTCACTACTACACTCAATAAACATTGTCTTCTGTACATTATTGTAGATATGGCTATTACTATTTGTACCACCTGATTAAATGACTTGGCCTCCACTTGACGGTGTCCACGTTGAATACTGACGTGTTGTGCTAGTAAACTGACAATTGGCAGTGTGTCATTGTTTTCCTTATTTGTAATGATTGTACTGGTCGGTGACCGTAGCAATTGTCTATATGATGTAATCTCCTGCATACGGGAGTGACACTTGAGATCATAATCAACAGTCGTCGGCTACTCCCCAGGTCCATAAACCACTTGCTCGCAGTGGTGTAAAGTAAAAGAAAACAATCTGAAACAAGTGAATGCAGTTAACAAGTGTTTCATCATCATCGTCATCATTGTCTTCTGCCGTCAAGCGAGGTGAGGACGAATACTTTGCGCTCCAGAGCCCGTTGGGCGGCACTGGATAGTGTCATTCCGTGTGATTGTGTAATGGCTTTGATGTCGTCAATCCAGTTTATTCTTTGACGTCCTCTTGGTCTCGTCGCAGATGGTCTTTAATGTAAGGCCAGTGGTAATAGTTGGTGGTCTTTCAATCTAACGACATGGCCAAACCACTTGATCTTCTGTCTTTCAATAAATGTTGCACAAGGTGTTGATCCCACAGTTTGTCTGATTGCAGCATTTCTTACTCGGTCTCGGATTGTTAAGTCGACAGATCTCCTCAGGCATCTCATCTCGCAGGTGTTGATTTTGCGAAGGTATAATTTGGATAAAGTCCCAAGTTTGAGATTGGTAGCATAGGGTTGGTGTGAATTTGCTGTTTATTATCTGTCGTTTTGCGGACATTGGTATATATGGATGTTTCAGTAAGTGTGATAGTTGATATGTAAGTTTACTAGCTTTTTTACATCTGATTTCGATTTCTCTGTCCAATCTGCCATCTTCTTTGATCTTACGTCCAAGATATGTGAATTCTTTAACTTGTTTAAGAATTGTGTTATTTATCTGTATACTTAGTGGGCCGGCTTCGTGGCTTAGAGGTTATGACTTTTCTCCGTAATCTCGTATACTCTCGTGGGTTAACGTGATGACGGTAAGAATTAGCGGTGGTTCGAATCGCATAGATAACTTCAGGGGTATGTGAGCCGGCCGCTTAGAAAGCAATGGCAAACTACTGAGCGTAATCTTGCCAAGAAATCAACATACAGCTGAAAGATGCTGGTGTTGAAAGCAATGTCCTGTAAAGGATATGCACCCAAAAAAAAAATACTTAGTGGGCCCGGCGATCTGTTAACATGCATTACTTCGGTTTTGGCTGTGTTTATACTCATATTGTATCTGCTGCAGGTTGAACTCAGATTATTAATACGATGTTGTAGTCTCCCTCATCGCTGTAAAACAGGCACTGATCGTCTGCAAATAGAAGTTCATTTATTTCCTGTGGATCAGTAGTTTCATCTGGAGTAAAGAGTTATACATTTTCTGAATCTGTTCTTTCAACAACATTGGATATTCTGTCCATGTAGATATTAGATAGCAAATGAGAGAGCACACATCCCTGCCTCACCCTGTATTGACTGTGAACATATCTGATATACCTTCTTGTGTTTTTACTGCACTTTGGCTCGAGTGGTACATGGCTATGACGGTTTCTAGCAGTTGCCCTTGTATCCCATAGTCTTCAAGGATGGTCCATAATTTGTATCTGTCTACTCTATCGAAAGCCTTTTCCTGATCTGCAAACACAATATTCTGCTGGTCACTATAATCGATAGTTTTTCACATATTTGTCTAAGTGCAAATAGTGCATCAATGCAACGTTTACCTTTCCGAAAAACGAATTGTACTTTTCTTAACTGTTTTTCAACTATGGGTCTAACTCTTTCTTCCAATAGTTTTGCGATCATTTTCCCGATATTACTTAGGAATGATATAACTATGTGTGTTTCACACTCTCTCATATTGGCTGGATCACCAAAAACCAAAATATTCAAGTTACAGTTTTCCGCTGGTAAGGTTATGCTGAACGCATTTTTTTTACCATGAAGGGCTATTGTTAGATGACTTTAAAGAACCTGGTGTCAACATCAACTCTACCCACTACTTGCAAACATATGACAAGCTGCAAAAAGCCATCAAGAATAAACGACCCGGCATGCTTTCTTGTGGTGTGATTTTGTTTCAAGATAATGTTCGTCCACATGTCGCAAAGATTGTGCAGGAAACATTAGCAAGGAAGAAGTGGGAAATTCTGCAACATCCAGCCTATAGTCCATCATGTGATTTTCATTTGTTCCTACGTCTAAATTAAACTCTCAAGGGGCAATGATTTCACACAGATGCAGACGTAATTAACGCGCTAAACATTTAGTTAAGTGAGCAACCACAATCCTTTTTTTTTTGCGGACGAAATTCGCCGCCTACCTAAGCAATGGGATGCTTGCCTGAATGCCTACAGCGACTTCTTCTGACCAACCCAAGGTGCATAATTCATTCAAAATGAATGCTTTCTTTAATTCTAGCACACCTGTTAATGTTTTTTTTTTTTTTCATGCTTTTGTAATAAAGCCATTGGAACGGGTTTCCAATGAACGTCCCAAATACATTCATGCAATAATTTCCTCTGTAACATCGCCTAATAATAAACCATATATGTTTTATTTTATATACTTATTGCATTGACAAAATATAGTGTACTTGTATATCATTACTTAAGGACACTGTGCATCTTGCTAGAGTGTGCGATGATTTTGAGCCGAAGGCCAGGTGTGTCAGAATCCTGGGAGAATTATTCCAGTTACTGTGCTAACCTATGACGTGTTGAAGCTCAAGTCGTTCTTCCTCTATATACTCGTCTATCGACAGATGACGATAGTGGAGACATGCACGGTGGCCCTGTTTTCTCGATAAGCTGATTATAGAAATTAGACGAAGACAGCCACAATGTTTGGGACACGTTATGAGAAGAAATAAATTGGAGAGCGTGATGGCAACTAGCAAGATCGAGAGGAATGTAACACGGGGAAGGCAGATAACTAAATACCTGGATCGCTTGGCCGTGTTTTATGGTCGAGATATTAACACAGAGATGATCCACGACCCAGGTGATCGGTTGGTATGGCGAAACATGACCGCTCATGCGTATATGCATGGCACATGATGATGATGATGATTGTGTCTATTTTTAACAGTTTTGATCTGGCATGCCTCTATCTGCTTTCAGAACATTTTTTTGTTAAATTTCATATTCTTAACCACTTGTTTTGTTTCCTCTCTTCAATCTTATTGTTATTTGTCCACATAGTGGTACTTGATCACTATTTCAGTCATCACTAGGCATTGCCTTAAAATTTTTTAACGCATTTCTTATTAATAATAATGTAGTCAATTGTGCTGATTATTTTCATAACACAGCGTTTCTGTGTATACATCTGTCTAAAATGCTGTTTAATCCAGGTGTTTCAAACTATCATATATTGTATATGTTTTCATTTTATTAGTCTCTCTCCGCTTTCATTTCTTGTACCTAAATCATAATCATTCATGTTCCACTTTCCTACACGTGCATTCAAATATACGTTTATGTATTGTGATTTACTTTGAGACATCGGTATTTATACTTCATCACAAAAAATGTTGCATTTATTCATCACTACTGCTTGTTGTTGGTTCATATACGTGTATAATTTTTTATATCTATTGATGTATCTTTGATTTTGACTATTATAGCTCTAACTATGAAATTCCTTAATTATACTTATAATATGTTAAGCTCATAAATGTTTCCATGGCAAAGAAATAGATTGCTTAATTGCAAATGCATAAACATAAAAATAGATACTAAATAAATAATATTACACGCACCAGAAAACGTATTAGACGCACCGTATATAAATTTAATAAATTATTTTCGTCACATCCTTATAACAAGTCAATACAGGTGGGGATAAAATGTGATAACATGGGAGGTATAAAGAGGTGCATGAACAATTACAATTAGTATAATATCATTACAAGACATAGCAGTCAAGATCACTATTTTTTGCCGTTTGTTATTTCTAGGTAAGTGTAACTTCAATAGTTAACCATTGTTTCCTGAACGTCCGACAACCGTATCATGTAATGACAACCTGTGTAAAGCGGTCTGCTTTCAAATCGCCTGTAGGTGTCTTTGGAACGCGGTATGCAGGTTTACGGATTATGTTCTCCACACTGTCTCCACAGCGCCGGTTACATAATATGAATGCAAGTAAACAACTCACGTATATATCTGAGGATCTTGTGAAACTAGAATGTTCACAATCAGATTGACATCATATGATTAAGCAATTGATCCGGAAACGCCTATAGTCAGTAAATACACTGCCAGAAGCAAATCGACAATAGCGACTGTATTCAGTATATTTGGAAAACTAGATATAACACGGTGTTCATTTTGCTAAGTGCTTGTCAAAACGTCGGTTCTATTTATATACTTTTGATAAATGTCTCCCATTGTAGGCGTCTCATTTTTATTTTTATTTAAAAAACAAACAAATAATATATGTATAGTTGACCGCAAATTACAACTTATGTATTTGCAATTAAGTAATCTATTTCTTTGCCATAACAACGTTCAACTAGAGTTTCCATCGTTATAATGCAATATATAAAGATATACATACACATCTACAATAAGCAAGCTGTTGACGAATCGTCACGGCACTGCAGTCGAGACAAGTCTATAAGTACCTCTCCGAGGTGAATGTGGAGTTGTGTGGATGCTGAGTGTCGGTATTGCAAGCTGGTGAGTTACATGTGGGGATCTTCCTCATATGTAATCATCGCAATCAGTTGGCTATCAAATGGGGTATTATCCTTGCACTCCCTACATGCCCATTGGTTCTAAGATCTGCCATGCTGTTCGTGGTCATAGAGAAGGCGCCATTGGCTAGTGGCGACACACTGTGTGGCCGAACGTGCTTTGAATGCCACGCACTTCTCTGATAATGCATAACAGATGCAACTGTATAAATAAGCACATAAAAATATCTGCATTTTTTACTGATTAGCGAATTCATCTATACATTGACAGCAGCAGGAATTCTCCTTCCTGTACCTCTTGTCAATCGTGAGTAGTTCGAGTTTTGTCTCTGAATGATAGTAACCTGAAATCATGTGAACAGGTGGTGGGTGGAGTTGGCGAGTCGCTGACAGCTAGTTCTCGACAATGGGTACACGTGTTACACAAAGTATGTTATTATAGAGACACGGGCTTTGATCATCAACAGTATGACCACTATCAAGAAGGCAATTAATGACAAGGTAACTTATTTTCAGATGCTTAGAACATCATGTATGGAGATCAACCAAATCAACCAGACCGACGTCAAGATGTTAAGACATTTATTATAAAGGCAGACAAACAACACCGATCTTTTTTGGAAGTAAGGGAGAGAAGACTATTTAATATAAGTATAGAAAATCTTAAGGCGATTGATAGAAAGCATATGTATTTATTTTCTGAATGACTAACGTTTTAATAGCTCTATACTATTGTGGGGTTAAAAAACTAATGGGAGTGTAGATTGTGATTAGTTACACAGATCTGTAATTATGTCATTTCACTTAATAGATATAATCTAACAATACGATTTTTTTCAAAGAACAGGCCATATTTTAATTATATTTTACGTTTAAACATTATGTATCTTTCTTAGTGTGACTAGTAATTTTTGGCTGGTACAAATAATGTGCCTTACAATACTAAAGTAGACGTTTAAAGACGTTTCGCATTGTTATCTGCAATGGGGATATAGGTCTTCAACTAACCACAAGCCGTCCCCATCCTAGCTAACTTATGCAGTTCCGTCTACATATCCAGGCAGATATAAAATACCACGACTCCTATTTAACTACAAGGTCACAAAATTCCGTGTACAATATATTATGTGTGTTATGAAACGCACATAACGAAATTATACACACATACCATACATTTGTTTTATCATTTTGATCTTTAGTGGTTAGCTTAATATGTCATAGAATATCATGTTTCTTTGCATCTCTTTGTGGAAACACCATTTTGTCAAGATTCGGCTTGGATGTGTTGTCAATCAACCCGGTGCCGTCTCCATAATGAAGGATTGTTTGTGTCACAACACTGGCCCGCATCACAGTGGTTGTTGATATATTTTAGTAAGGGTATATGTTTACTTATGTCTCCTATTAACTCGTTGCCACAGGGACTATCTGACTAACGTAAGACACACCCTACTAAATACCTGATCATAAGACAACAGTCTCAAGACAAGTAATTAAAGAATCTTTTATGAAGATTCAAATACTAGACAGACATTCAGGTACGAGCCAGACAGACAGAAACAGTTTGGCAGGTGAGAGTAGTCTGGTAGACTCTGTCATCATCCCACCCGAGTATTGTCAGTATTCTGGTGTGTAAGTGATGTAGACACAGGTGGTAGGATACTCTCAACTGATCCTTCTGGAACTCTCGGAACTACTATGGACTTGAGCCTAGGCAGAATCAATGTTCGTGAGGCCGCACGGCTGTTTTTCCCTGACCAGACTCTACTCTGCTGCTTCAGATAGCTGGGTCATATAGGCTTCCGTCAGAGTTCGTCAGGTTGATGACCGAGTCTCCTTCTTTCAGTTGACTGGAGGTGATTCTTCTCCTCGACGGCACATCAATCACGACTGCTGAACCAGGCACACAAAAGGAACAAGGGGTCCCATCAAGTAAGAAGCAACCTGGTGTACCAATCCATCTCACCTGTTATTAAGACATCACAACACGATAATAAACTGACATTATATGTATGGTCAGCACGTCCAACCTCAGACCAGCTTCTATGGGTCTGACTTCAGACATATCTCTAATAGACCTGTGTAGATCAGCAAGATGATAGACTTCCTACACCTCCTGTGAATATCAATCATCGCAACGATATCCTCCCTGTTAACTACTAACACTAACTAAAACTAACACATTCTATTACATCAGAAAGAGGAGGTAAGTATCAGGATAACAGGTACAAGCAATTCCTATACTGGCCAAGGTTGCCTTGTTGATGATCCAGCTGCGCTTCAAATTCAAAATAAAGATAGACAAACAAATGAAGAGTGTGTTCTTGTGCCGGTCGCTTTCCTATACCTCTCTTCTTGTACATGAATAGTCTTGAGTATATATCTATAGCCGGCTTCGTGGCTTAGAGGTTATGACTTTTCTCCGTAATCTCGTATACTCTCGTCGGCGACGTGATGACGGTGAGAATCAGCAGTGGTTCGAATCGCATCGGTAATTTACGGGGTATGTGAGCCGGCCGCTTAGAAAGGCAATGGCTAACTACTGAGCGTAATCTTGCCAAGAAATCAACATACAGCTGAAAGATGCTGGTGTTGACAGCGATGTCCTGTAAAGGATATGCAAAAAAAAATAATATCTATATACAATAAATCCTACAGATTTGGCTTCTCTTGTCAGCCAAAACATAGATTAACCTTCAGAACATCCTGTTCTAATAGCATTAGATGCTTTCCTATACCTCTCCTCTGGTACATGAATAGTCTGGAGTGTATATCTACATACAATAAATCCTACAGTTTGGCTTGTCAGAAAACCATAGCTTAACCTACAGAACATCCTGTTCCAATATTATTACAGGCCTTGTAACCATTAGAAAAGCCTGACACGAATATTCCTCTATTATCAAAAGCATTAAATAATACGGAAAGCAAAGAGCAAGAAGTGGGTGTGTCCTCGTGGTCGTTTATATACTTCAAGTGTAGGTAACCCTAATAGATGTGAAACAATTGGTAACTATCTTCCATACGCTTAGTTAGATACCCCTCGATCTGGGCCGATATCCTTTCATAACTTATAGTCCTATACTTTCCAATGGACGTAAAACACCCGTCATGGCTCTTGCACGCCACATGATGATGACTAAAAGAGTACCTGCCTCAAACACAACTTTGAGGGTAATCACGTTGTAGCTTTATGGAAGAATAATACTTATTTACCAACCATACTTTCATATAACACTCCTTCATTGGACTAGTTATCGAATTCAATTGCCAACTCGCCTCGTCCAGGCTGACCACAATTGGTTCATGATATCAATTATACTCTTTTCGGCTGGACACATGCCTGACCTGGTCGCTATAGTGCGTTCGCTTTTGTTCGCCTCCATATAAAAATCAATAGCTCAGTAACCAACTGAGGAAAAATTATGAGATTTAGCATATAACCTTATCATTATGTTCACCCAACAAAATAATTTTTGTTCTGGAGATTGTACAGCAGATTTCAATGTTTGATTATATGCGGTATATAATTTACGAGTCAGAGATTAAGTTCCTAATTTTAAATCTATTATCCCGTCAGCCAGACAATCAGGGTTCAACGTTGAATATTTTGCCTATTTCACGGGATTGGCCTTTTGTCAAGAACCCTGCATTGTTTAAATTGCTAGTCTTCAGAGGTGTCGTCGAAATGTGGGTTATTTCATGAAGCTTTATTATTTTTTTTTTCTTAAATCTTAACACTTATCGCTAACTTAGAAATGTGTGAATATTTTTCAGTGGGTTTGAATGCGAAATTGTGTACACTTCAAAGTATGAAGTTGTACACATATTTTTATCAAGAAGCTGATCGCAGGAAACTGTTTTATACTATTACAAATTCCGAAAAAGAACAGTGCATGCATTGCGTTTGAGTAAGCGGTTATTTCGTCGATGGGTGCAACAATCTGGAATTAAACTACCAAGCAATAACCAAACGGTAGTTAGAAAGGTTATTGTAGACAGCTTTGACAAGGATTTCATAAGGCGAGCTATTATAAAAATGCTTTAAAAAGTCGTTTAAAAGTCGACAGGGTCGACTTCATTGCATCGGGTTATATCCCATATGGCTCTGTCTCTTTCCGAAGCGCGGAAAGCATCGCACAAAGCACGAACTCCGCAGTTCTAGCGACGACCCACAGGAGTCTCCGAAAAATTTAACTCGTGATCCGAAGGATGCGGCCCGGAATCGAACCCACAACCTTTGGAGCGCGAGTCAAAAGGCTTGACCACTTCACACGGAGACTCCTAACATTATAAAACTTTTTGGATTTTATATCTAGGATTATCCAGCATTATAAAAATGCTGGATGCCAAAGAAACAGTGACTGTAAGAAAACTTAGGGTTTGGTTGAGAAACAACAATAACATAGAGCTTTCCAAAACAACTATGTGGAAAATTATAAGGAAAATATCTTCACTTTTAGAAAGTACAAGGGGGTTAGAAATATTCTTTGCGAGCAGCAGCATTTAGGAGCCATGAAAAGCAGATACATACGTGAAATAAGGGAAATACGCAAAGAAGATTATGGCATAGTGAATTTGGATGGTCCTCTAAAAGTACTGGAGAGTTTTGGTCAGAGACCATAACTTTATGAAGGGAAGATCCCAACTGCACCTCCCCGCGGTAGAGGATGGAAACACACTACGGTGTGGCTAACACAGCTCTGGGGACCGAGTATCCACCGGAATAAGTGGACAACTCTGCAGCTGAGCAGAGCAGGGCACTCACTTGTCCTTACAGTCGGAAATGGCTGTCAAAGGCAGAGGTAAAAAGACCACCATGTGAATGTGGAAGGCAAGGGGAAACCACCACATTATCTTCCCAAGACTTCATGGCAAAACATATTTCAAAGTTAGTGAAGGACGTTAATGGCTGTCTTAGGGCATCCTCGTCCGGTAGGGACAGTCATGAGCCACAGGTGACACCAGACCGTCATCCAGCTACTGATGGCAAAAACTTAACTAAAATAAATAAATTTAGAGTAGGAACATGGAATGTTAGGACATTAAATGAGCTAGGAAAGTTGACCAATGTTCTAAGAGAGATGGATAGCATGAAAATGAATATACTAGGCGTTAGTGAGATGAGATGGAAGGGATCAGGCAAAATTATAGCTGATAATCACACAATAATTTATTCTGGAGGGGATACACATGAAAAAGGTGTAGGAATAATATTAGACGAAAAAACAGCAAAGTCAATTAATGGATACTGGTGTATTTCAGATAGAGTTATTATGGTAAAAATCAAAGGCAAACCAATAGACATAAATATTATACAAGTATATGCACCAACAGCAAGCAGTAGTGATGAAGAAATACAACACTTTTATGACGAAATAGAAATGGCGATGGCTCAAATTGGATCACAAGAAATAAAGATAATACTTGGTGATTTTAATGCAAAAGTAGGAAAGGGAAAAATGGAGGATGTAGTGGGGAATTATGGTTTAGGTACAAGAAATGAAAGAGGGGAAAAGCTAATAGAATGGGCAAATATCAATGATATGATAATTGGAAACACATGGTTTAAACACAATAAAAGACGACTGTACACATGGATAAGCCCTGATAAGAAAATACGCAACCAAATTGACTACATACTAATTAATAAAAGATTTAGAAATGCTTTAATTAATGTAAAGACAATGCCTGGTGCTGACTGTAATAGTGATCATGTACCATTATGTGGAAATATAAAAGTAAGATTAAAGAGAGGGAAAAAAATGGTTAAGAACATGCGACTTAATAATGAGGTTCTGAAAATAGATAAAGAAATGCAAGAACAATACAGAGTGACTGTGAAAAATAGGTACAATGCAATAACTAAAATACAGAGTATAGATGAACAATGGGAAATGTTAAGGGACTCCATTCATCAAACTAGCAAAGAAGTATTACCGGAGAGAGGCAAAATAGCTAAGAAAAAATGGATGAATGAAGATATCTTAAAACTGATGGACAAAAGAAAACAGAGTATGAATGACAAACAAGAATACGCTAAGATAAATAAAGAAATAAAAGATAAATGTGGGAAGGCTAAAGAAAGTTGGTTAAACGAGCAATGCAGAAAAATTGAATTAAATTCCATTAACGATACAAAATATATGCACAGACAAATCAGTGAGCTTACAGGAAGAAAAATAAGAATAAATACAGGGTGTTTGAAATCAAAAACAGGAAAGATAATATTAGAGGAAGATGCTATAATGAAGAGGTGGAATGAGTATTAGGAGAATTATATGAAGGAGAAAGGGAGGAATTAACAGAAGATAGTAACTTAGAAGGTCCACCTATTCTGAAAGAAGAAGTCGCTGACGCTAGGAAACGTATGAAGAAAGGAAAAACAGCTGGGCCAGATGAAATCATCACAATAGAAGAATTAGAAGTATTGGGAGAATTTGGAGTAGATATATTAACCAAAATGTTGAATGATATTTACAGCAGTGGATATTTACCCAGTGATATGCTGAAATCTGTATTTATAGCTATACCAAAAAGACCAGGAGCAAGTTGATTGTGAAGATTTTCGTACAATTAACCTTATAAACCATATCACTAAGCTTCTACTCAGAATCATAATGAGAAGAACCAAAAAGAAAATAAAAATGGAAATTAGTGAAGAACAGTATGGATTTGTGGAAGGAAAGGGCACAAACAATGCAATTTATACATTACGGACACTAATAGAAAGGTCAATAGAGAAACAGAGAGACATATATTTGTGCTTCATAGATTATACTAAGGCATTTGATAAAGTAAAACCTGATGAACTGATTAAAATGTTGGAAGATATCAACACTGATGGAAAAGATTTAAGAATAATAAAGAATATTTACTGGAACCAAGTAGCAGCAATTAAAATGGGAAATAAAGAGGGTAGTTACGAACATTTAAAGCTAGGAGTACGACAAGGGTGTGTTGTCACCAGATCTTTTCTCCCTGTATAGCGAAGTAATAATGAGAGAGATCAAAGAGATGCCAGGAATACTAGTTGGAGGTTATAATATAAATAATATAGCTATGCAGATGACACAGTATTGGTGGCGGATAATTCAACAGACCTACAACAATTATTAGACGTAGTAGTAACAGAGAGTGCAAGGAAAGGACTCTCCTTGAATATCAAGAAAACAGTAACAATGGTAATATCAAAGAAAATGGTGACACCAAAATGTGACATAGAAATAGAAGGGAAAATCCTTAACCAAGTTGATAATTTTAGATACCTAGGGGCATTTAAAACATCAGATGGAAGATGTACAACAGAGATTAGGAGCAGAATAGGGCAGGCAAAAGCCGCATTTCATAAAATGAAGAGTATCTTATGCAATAAGTCACAATCACTGAATGTAAGAAAGAGAGTGCTGAAATGCTATGTAGAACCAGTTTTGCTGTATGGCAGTGAATCTTGGAATGTAAATGAACAAATTAAGAAGAAATTAGAAGCAACAGAGATGTGGTTCCTGAGACGAATGTTGCGAATTCCTTGGACTGCCAGAGTAACTAACGACGACTGCCTGAAACAGGCTAACGAAACTAGAACATTATATACAACAATAAGATA
Organism: Cepaea nemoralis; assembly: GCA_014155875.1. NCBI lineage: Eukaryota > Metazoa > Mollusca > Gastropoda > Stylommatophora > Helicidae > Cepaea > Cepaea nemoralis. The sequence continues at coordinate 36,061 of JACEFZ010018823.1, read as the reverse complement.
GAGACAAACAGCTTTCCTCGGTCATGTGATGAGAAGAGAGGCATTGGAGAACATCGTAACAACTGGAAAGATCGAGGGGAAGAGAGGCAGAGGTAGACCAAGAGAAGTGATGCTGGATGGATTGAGAAGGTGGCATGGAGGAATATCAGCAGCAGAGTTGATCCAGAAAACCAAAGACCGAGATCTATGGAGAGCCATGAACGCCTACGCCAGCCGGCACGGCACTTGATGGTGATGATGAATTTGGATGAAATGTGGATCAATGCGCACCACACAAGTGATTAGAAATGGCAATCAGTGGATGGACAGATAAAGCGATATTTGCCCATTAGTATAGGACAGCTTTTGATCATGGCCCATGCTGGTAATAAGCATAATGTCTTACAACAGAATGATGGGCGTGTGTTCGTATCAAAGCATACAGACAATAGGGATTATCATAATAAGATGTCTGGTAATGCATTTAGAGATTGGCTCAAGAATACTGTGCTTCCATCACTAGATAGACCGTCGTGTCCAATTATGGACAATGCATGATATCAATGTTGTTGCCCAAGAAGAAAAAAATACCTACAGCATCGAGCACAAAGGGAGCAATGAATATATGGTTCCGAATGGAAAACATATCATTTCCAGAAAGGTATTTCTAGCTAGAATTGTTGTCCCTTGTAAAACAGACGCCATAAAGTAGAAATATAAAATCGACAAGTTGATAGAAGAGCATCGTCATGGGTGCTTGAGACTTCCGCCGTACCATTCTCATGTTAACCCTATAGAACTGGTGTGGGCTAAAATAAAAGGACAGGTGGCAGCTGACACTACTATATTCAAATTGTGTGACGTCAAGATAATAATCCAGTCCGCGCTATTAAATATTGATAAAAGTTACTAGGAAAATGTAAGGACCATGTGTTGAAAGAGGAAGATGACTATTGGAGAAAGGATGGATTTAATTTTACACAACCGAGAGCAGTCATAAACCTACTGGAATCGTCCAACACAGATTAAGGTCTGAACAGATCGCATACCTTAATCTGAGTGCACGCTTACTGGGATATTTTGCTCCAACTATTCAGACGAATTGCAGGCCCTAAACATTACAGCATCAGCATGATGTCAATGGCAACAGTTTGTATTCCACAGCGATGAATTTTCAATTCCGCAAGCCCTCAGCGGTGACAAACAACTGTATTGGAGGGAAAAAAAACACACACACACACACTAAACGCATTGAATACCAACAGAAGAGTAATATTGCAGTGGAAACTAACATATTGTGGCATAACAATAAACGTGAGAGCAAACACGTTGTCAAATTATGAGACAACACACGTGCATACGAATCAATCTATAAACTTCAATGAAAAGAGGACAAACATCTTGGTCGTTAAGAAGAAAGCCCACTACAGAGACACTGACAAATATTTTCATAGTGAAAAACAGGTAATCATGTTCTATCTCTGAACGGTAAACACAGCAGAGTAGACAATCTTTCACTAAGACTCAAAGCGGGTCTGTCACTCATGTGTACGTGTGAACAAACTACACAGACACCTGAACAGATCCTTAAAAATGGACATGATGACTAAATTGCGGTATCATTTCTGGTCACTCCATACGCACATTAACGCACAGCTATTTGGAAGCTTTCACGAACTCAATATAAAAAACTAACATGAATACTTGTGTACACACTATTAACCGGCAGGTGAAGAAACAAGAAGGAAATGAAAAATAAGGTAAGAAATATATTCCTTCTACTTTCCTGTCAATGTACACATTATTTACCCCATGCCTCTGTAAATTCTCTGTCTTTACTAATATTAAACATTGCACCCCTCTCGGGATTCTCCGTGGTGAAGTGGGCAAGCCGTCTGACTCGGGCTGCGAAGTGTGTATGTTCGATTCTGGGCCGCGTCCTTCATTTCACGAGTCCATTTATTCACTCACTCCCATACGAATCCGGATACGCCTTGTGTCGTCATCTGAATTGGCAGGGGCATTCATTACTGTAAAAACAAGTTTGTTAGCGAGAAATCACAAGTTTTTCACCAAAACATCAAAGAAATGTCGCCGCTTTCGATGATTTAAGTTGCTTTTGGACCTATCAAAGACATATTCCTTGGGTGGGGGTAAATATAAGACGGCAGGAAAAATTTCATAACGATGCAACAGACAGTTTTCAAAATAATTGATCGTGAATGACGGCATTCATTTCTGGACATAGTATAGTTGACCTATACCGCAAGACCCATTCAATCAATCCAACGAAAATAGTATGTACCTTTATCTTAGGAACTATACAGCCACAGAAAGTGATACAGACTCAAGAGGACCACCATTGTAGATCATTCTCTGGATCCCCAGAAATAGATTTGATACAATTTCAGTTGATCAATCGTCTCCGCTTTAACAGTAGATTATCACAAGGATTCGACAGGATCTCGTGTGTAGATCATTATCTAGTTCTCTAGACTATGCATTCAATACACTGAAAGTAGACACAACTTTTCTGTCTAAAGAATCAACTGTAAATGAATTTTCGGTTCCTTCCGGACGTATGGTCAAAAGAATCACGTGACCTAGAGAAAAACCCAGTTCTCTCACGCAAAAATGACCATTAACGTATCCCGAGATTTTGAGAAAGCCCGCTTTTCTCCTTCAAGTTATACGTTTCTTAAAGGTCTGGCGTGATATTTCTTTGGGCATAGAAGTTCACTCAACTGTTGCCAACAACTTCCTGAGAAAGAAAGAGATTGTTGAAGCTTGACTTTGACACATAGAAATACACACACACACACACACACACACACACACACGCACACACACACACACACGCACACGCCGACGCCCACGCACACGCCAACGCCCACGCCACGCCCACGAACGCGCACGCGCGCACGTACACACGCACGCACAGACACACACACACACACACTAAATGTTGTACTGCCACCAAAATGGGGTACATCATAGTGGGGAATGAGTTGACCGATCTGAGGTCCAAGTCCATTTTGTGACAGAATGCAATGGATCTCAAGCACTGCCTGTGTCTCGCCTTGACTGTAAATTCTGTGAGTCCGATGTCCGTCCATCTTTTGATGTCATCTTCCCATTTGTATCGCTGTCTACCTCTTTGCTCGCTTGCCCTCAACCGTGCACTCCAGTATAGTTTTAATAAACGTGTTATGTCTTTTAAGGTGGCCGAAACATTTCACTTGGCTCATTTTATTTCTTTCACCAACTATCATTTCATTCCCTTTTTTTCTAGGAGGTCTGTATTTGATTGTTTGTGTTTTTGTGCTTTTGAGTGCATGTTGTACAATATTTTAATTACCCGTGACAAATGTGCGTTCATCAGCCTGAAACTTTCAGCCGTGCCTGTTGCTTTCATAAAAGAGAACACTTGTTCAAATGTTCAAATACATGAGCACAACCGAACATGTCTCGACTTTTCCTGTATACAGCTCTGTATACTCTAACATCGTTGGGGAAGGCAGAAATACAAGTGGGCAGGGGGGGGGGGGGGGGGGGGGTAGATCTCACTTCGATTTGTATTTCTTATAGTGAAGAATTTGCTCGCAGCTCCTAAAGGCTAATGTATTACAACCTATATGCGTATCTTATTAGATATTAAAACACTAAATATAAGTTATTAGAAATTAATTATTTCTTATTACGAAGATAAACAAGGTAAATGTGCATTATTGGTAACATATGATACTTGACTAGAATGTCAAGATACCTCAGTAGAACGTGCTGCTGCATTTCCCCTTCTGTTTCATGTAGTTTTGTGTTGGTTTGTGTTTGTTTGTTCTATGCTCTTTTTTTTTGAAATCTTGGGTAAAGGAAAGAACAAATGCAACAACAGGGGGCTGCGTGGTCTCGAGGTATGGTGTCCGCCTCGAGTGCTGAAGGTCCCGGGTTCAAGCCCCGGTGATGCCGGGATTTTTTCTCGTGGACTTCTAGTAATAAATTTCCCCTGGTCTCTGGGTAGTGAAATCGGACGCCAATGTGCATTGTTGCGCACGTAAAACATCCCTTGGCAGTTGGAAATCGAAAAAGAGGAACCTAACGGCTCTGCCCGGCAAACTTTCGAGCTAAAAATCTACCTAAAGTATTTCAGGATCCTCGGCGGTGCTACGGAGTTCGTGCACTGAGCTGAGTTTCTCCAGACTCAGGTTTGAGTTAAGAGGAGAACGGAGCACTTATGGGTTGCACCCATGTGCCGTGATGTTGATCCATCTACTAAACTAAACTAAACTAAACAAATGCAACAGTACTTCAAGAGCTGAATAGTGAAGAAGGTTGGCTATTATAAAGAATAAAACAAAGAAAATTGAAATATTTTGGTCACTTGAAACGCAACGAAAGTTTGGAGAGAACAATAATGAACGGGTATATGCCTTGGAAGAGAGGGAGAAGAAGGCCAAAGAGAAGATGAGTGCAGGATGTGGCGGATGATCTCCAGATGGGTGAATCGGACGCGGGACATCTTGCTTGTGATCGAAACGTTTTCCTGAAGGTTGTTATGGGAGCGAGGTTCTCAAAGGACATGTTACTGAATGAATGAATGAATCGTGTTTTAGTAAAGCTCACAATCTACTTCTCGTTTTTTGATGATCCATTCATTGTCTTTTTAAGCTTTACTGCATTTCCCCTTGTGTTTAATGCAGTTGTGTGTCGGTTTGTGTTTGTTTGTTCGCTAGCGAAAGAATTGGATGTGTCAATTGGGACAATTCAATAGGTCGGTCGTAACAAACTGGAATATCGAAAGGTATGTTCACAGTGGATACCACGCATGTTGACTTACCACCAAAAAGAGGAACGCATGGGATCGTGTTTGAACCACTTGGAGCGTTACATAGTGGAGGGTGATGCATTTCTCTTCGGCATAGTGGCAGGCGATTAATCATGGTATCACCACTTTGAGCCGAGCAGCAAAAGAGAGAGCATGCAATGGAAGCATGCTGGATCACCAACAGCGAAACAAAATTCAAATTACAGGTTTCCGCAGGTAAGATTATGCTGAGCGCATTTTTTGAAGATGAAGGGCTATTGTTGGCCGACTTTAAAGAACTTGGTGTCAACATCAACTCTACCCACTATTTACAAACACTAGACAAGCTGCAAACAGCCTTCAAAAATAAATGACCCCACATGCTTTCTCGCGGTGTTATTCCGTGCACGATAATGCTCGTCCGCATGTCGCAAAAATTGTGCAGGAAGCATTAGCAAGAAAGAAGTGTCAAATTCAGCGACATCCAGCCTATAGTCCTGATTTGTCATCGTGTGATTTTCATTTTTTCTGACCTCTAAGAAAAGCTCTCATGGGGCAACGATTTCACACAGATGCAGACGTAATAATCGCGATAAACACTTGGTTCAGTGAGCAACCACAATCCTTTTTTGCGGACGGCATTCGACGCCTACCTAAGCAATGGGATGTTGCATGAATTTCTACGTCGACTTCTTCTAACCAACTCATGGTGTATAATTCATTCAGAAAGAATGTTTTGTTTGATTCTACCACACCTGTTAATGTTTCTTTCATGCTGTTGTAATAAAGCCTTTGGAACGAGTTTCAGATGAACATCCCTTATATTTAAGGGCATGTATTCCTACTTTGATTAATAATTATTCACATATATTTAAGAGTTTAGGATGTCTTAAATTTCCAGTATGTTATCTCACGCGGTAGAAACTATTTCCTCCTAACTGCAGTCTTCAATGATATAATATAACAATTGAATATCCTTTTATAATGTCAGCTTATTAAATGTCGTTGAAGTTAACATTTTTGGCTGGGATATGTTCACGTGCCTGATGATGGTATGAAATATAGTCGTAGAGATTTGTAATGACGCGAAGAAACTGATGTCCGTCTTTGAAACACAAGTGGAATTCCCAGTTGAAACTGGATTTCGACTCACATAATTGAGTTATCCCTTTGAGTTATTTGACGGACACTGCATAGTTATGGCTTTTTGGCAGAGAGCCACTCTATCCCCACACTCAGCCTCTCGATGCCAATTAATATCAATCGAAGAACTTGCATCACAAATGACATGCTGATGATCTTGTTTGCACGGTGTTAATTTCAAGAGACGTCTTCACACTCATATGGAGTTGCTGCGTGATGAAAAATCGCCCAATAGAATATCCACAAGCAACAGGACATCCTGAAACAAAAGAAAAATTATGTGATTACTTCCACCTATATAAGAATTTCATCCCTTCATGTACTGGCTTCTGCATTGGCTTTACTCATGTGTTAAATATGTCCATTCATAGTTATGATCTTTCATAACCCCAATTATTTTCACGTTAGGATTTCAACTTTTGCAAGATTTTAGCCAATCATTCGGTGTTCGTGCATTCTTTTGAAACATAGTTTGTTTGCTTCGTTAGCTTTCAGTGGTGTCAGATCGCGGCGGGTTCAATATGGCAGATCAGCCGCGTTTTTATAAACACAGAACAAAGCGTAGGTAACATATACGTCAAGGAAACCTAGTTTGAGCAAGGACATGTCGCCTCAAATATGTCCGTTTAAGCCCCAGAATGTCGCATTCTATATTGAAACAGAGAACGGCGCCATCGAAGGTTGTGTATTGTATCCTGATTTGTTCTCAATGTACACTGAGCATATAATGTGATCTACAGAAAAATATTTCAGGAACCCTGGTTGGTGGACATACTATAAATAACGTATCGTATGCTGATGGCACTGTCTTGATAGCAACAAGTAAGAAGGATCTACAAAAACAATTACAGATAGTGTGGCTGTAGAAAGTGAAAAAATGGGCCTTAATTTAAATAACAGTAAGTCATAAAAACCCGATTGTACCTAAATGTGCAATTAAAGTAAGGGACGTTATTTTGGGACAAGTACGGACATTCAGATATCAAGGCACATGTATAACATCATATGGAAGGTGCATCACGGAATAGAACAGAACGAAATAGGACAAGCAAAACTGCATTCTATCAACATTATAGTGTGTGGGTAAACAATCCAGAGGGAGTGGGAGGAGTTAGTTGGGTGATCCCATATTTTCAGGATATCGACTCATAACCAAACTATTTAGCGAATGGATTGACATATATTTTCCCCCGAGAGTTAGATCTCTTTCCCAGCACATGTGGCAGACAACATTAGGGATGCATAGAACATTTCCTTCGGTCATAATTCAGCTTCAAAAAACGCAAGAACATATGTATGTGTCCCCATTCAGACACATGTTTACTCATGAGGTTAACCACATGGGAACGCCATACGTTACAATGAAATTGGGGCATGTGAGTTCCTAACTAGAAGCTTACGCGAGGTCTTTTGTGTTTTTCAGATTTATTGTATGCTTACCCAATGCTGCACGACAATAAGCTATCATCAGCCACATCAGCTTCAAATCCCACATTTGCTAGAGAAACCAAAACTAGCAGAGCTTATACATCGACAGGTCAATCGCACCCATATAGCAACACACATCCCAATATCTGCTAACCGAGCCCCATACAGGGAATCGAATCCAGTTAACAGTAAAGCAGTGCTGCTACTGAACCAGTCATCGCTCGCGTGAGAAGGATGAAAGACAATAGTAAAGGCTACAGGCTGACGTCACTAACGATTCTTACAAAAGCTAAGCTGCAAACTATCCACAGCCCGTACAACTTTTGACTAATGACAAAATCCTGTGCCGATTATTAATCAGGCTAGTGTTGATGTGCAGAGACATTTTATAGGTTACTTTAGCCTCAGTAACAGTTTAAGAGAAATGCCTCCCTATGATCTGCATTTAGCATTGAACACCCACATAAAATGATAGTTTTCCTGTGACCCACAATTTCACTAAGACACTGCCACCTCTGAGAGTCTACTTTCGCATTGCAGGGATAAGCATTGATCAACATAAACGGAAGGTCCGATTCATGGACCTGAATTGTCCAGATATGCCACCACGATACTATCACGTACACTGATGATTGATTGATTTCACTCTTGTTTCAAGGGATTACAACCCTCGTCCCACTATTAGTGAATATGTTTTTCATGTCTCTGTTACACGTTTTTCACTTAGAGAGTGCGTTAGGTGTTAGGAACAAGCAGATAAGAAGATAGAACACGAGAGTCATGGTTAAGACAAACACAAAATCTCATGTTTAAAGTAGACAGATTCACAAAGCATAAAACACATGTTATGTCGTTTTGTCCGCAAGTAATAAGATGGTAGAGAACAAACTGGTTTCAAAGACGGCACTCGGATTTAATTCATTCTATCCATCTATTAATATGTAAGCAGTTTTGATTATACAAATATCTGTCTTATGGTACATGTAGTTGATACTATTTCTGATGCATTAATTGTTCGAGTGAAATAGTGATCAGGAGACGATTGGTTACTAGAAGACACGTAGCGGACTGACTCTGGAGACGATTGGTTGTCAGAAGACACGTCAACATAGAGCATCCTGAAGATCTATATCAGTCCCACACTGTGGTGATTGTACACAGTCAATCAGCCACGTGCCCCACCAGTATCAGGTATATATTGACACGTGGCTACTAGCATATCATCTGATCTCCATTTATTGAACGGAACCGTTACGATACACACTGTAGTCATGGTAACGTTTGTATTTGTGTTTCTTCAAATATAGAATTAAGGCATATATCTATTCATCCACCCATTCACCCATCCATCCATCAATATGCATGCTTGCTTGCTAACCTACATTTTTTTTTTATTTCGCATATCCTTTTACAGGACTTAGCTGTCAACAGCAGCATCTTTCAGCTGTCTGTTGATCTCTTGGCAAGATTACGCTCAGTAGTTTGCCATTGATTTCTGAGCGGCCGGCTCAGTTATCCCGCAAGTCACCGGCGGGGGACGAGACGCTCCCAGTTTTCTCCCGCTACGAGACTCTGCGTGATAAACGGGATTACGGAGACAGTGTTGTAACCCTTCGGCCAGAGAGACCGGCGCTAACCTACATACTTGCCAATATACCTAACTACCTACCTATCTTCCTGCTAACTATCTAAGTCAGTATATACTTACCCACCTAGCTACATTACATGTCTGCCTCCACATTACATGTCTGCCTCCACATTACATGTCTGCCTCCCTACCTCCCTACCTACCTGCCTCACTACCTGCCTACCCACTTGCCACCTACCAGCCTAGTCTTCGATCCCCGTATGCATAAGTAAACTATTGTGAGTGAGTATATGAGAATGCGAGGGATTGTGTATTTGTATGTTATTTAGTGGGTCCATAACTGTGAAAGTTTGTGCAAATGATGTAAGTAAGTATGCAGGCATGTATGAATGTAGGAATGTATGTATGTATGTATGTATGTATGTATGTATGTATGTATGTATGTATGTATGTATGTATGTATGTATGTATGTATGTATGTATGTATGTATGTGTGTGTGTGTGTGTATGTATGTATGTATGTATGTATGTATGTATGTATGTATGTATGTGGTGTCAGGTCTTAGTCAGATATGACTGAGCTACCGTATAACAGTAGACGGTACTACCTGGTTTCTGTTAGCGCTGAACGTTGGGCGGCGCTTACCAAACCTGACACCCCACATTGTGCCAACGGCTTCGGGCGGAAGAGCGCAATTGGGAGGGTACAAGCCTTACCCTGGTGCGAGGAAATGCAAGCTAAAGACAAAATGTCATGGCAGGGCAGACCAGGCCCTAAGCCTTGGTTGGCGACTGGTCTAGGATCGAAGCTCCGACAGGCGGACAGTTAGAGCATTGCTTTGCTGATCCGGCAGCTTCTGCAGCTTGTCTTGTTCCAGATGTAGGGGTGTTACCTTTCCTCTGGAGTAAACTAGGCAGGCCGAGAGAGGGATCATGCTGCATGGGCAACACATGATCTCTATATTTTAGCCCAGGCTTTGTGCTATGGAGAGGCAATAACTCCATCCCTGGTCTTAACTGGTCTCGGAATCAAAGCGAGAGGCAACTGTTACGGGTTATAAGTCCTTGTCAGTTGGCGTAGACATGGGGCGCCACGCGTTGCCTCTGACGGTGGGAGACACCTATAGGTGTCACTGATCAGCTACCGCCCGCCTCAAGCTGGGCAGCCCCCAGCCAATTGGGTGCTGATCCGCCACAGCCTGCCTGCTTCAATGGGTGCTTGGGGCTAGGACAAAATCTGAATCGCAGGCTGTAAAACCAATGCACCAGGTACAAACAAAAATAAAAATAGAAACCTCAAGCTACGGCTTGCAACCTGGAACGTGAGAACCATGTGTCCAGGATTTTCCACTGACTTGACCAATATTGACGATGTGAGAAAAACGGCTGTGATTGATGCCGAACTAAATCGTCTAAACATTGATATTGCTGGCCTGCAGGAGACTCGCCTCGCTGAGGAAGGGTCACTCAGGGAAAACAACTACACCTTTTTCTGGAAGGGTAGAGGGCAGGCAGAAAAAAGGCAACACGGTGTGGGCTTTGCAGTGAAGAATTCGCTACTGGGAATGATTGAAATTCCAGCAGGAGGAAATGAAAGACTATTATCCCTGCGCTTGGCAACCTCTTGTGGGTTTGCCACCATTATTACTGCATATGCACCGACACTCGATTCCTCTGATGATGTGAAGGATTCGTTCTATGAGGAGTTAGACTCCGTGATCAAGGCAGTTCCAAAATCTGACTACATTTATATGCTCGGTGATTTCAATGCTCGTGTGGGCAAGGACTCGAGTTCATGGCCAGTGTGCCTTGGAAAATACAACATCGGTCGCATGAATGGAAATGGGCAAAGGCTGCTGGAGCATTGCACCAGTAATGACCTATGTATTACAAACTCCTTTTTTAAAACAAAAGAGATGCATAAGGTCACATGGAAACATCCAAGATCCGGCCATTGGCACCAGCTGGACTTCATCATCACACGGAGACAACATCTGAACCATATATCATTGACTCGTAGTTACCACAGTGCTGACTGTGATACGGATCATTCTTTGGTTGTTGCAAGGGTTAGGCTGAGACCAAAGAGAATCTACACAGCTAAACACAAATCTAGCCTCAGGATTAATATTATTAACACTCATGATCCTGAAAAGTGCTTTCAGTTTCAACAGCAACTTGAAGACGCTTTCACTGATACACCAGAAAATTGTACAGTAAATGAAAAGTGGGGTCAAATTAAGGAAACTCTTTATAAAACTGCCGTAGGGGTTTACGGCACTGTGGATCATAAGAGGCAGGACTGGTTTGCGGCCAACAGCGAGACTCTGCAGCCCTTGATTGATAAGAAGAAGAAAGCTCTCTTAAGAAACAAGGAAAGACCAACGCGTAACACTCTGAGTGAGCTTAGGCAAGCTAGGAAGGATGTGCAAAAGGCTGCCAGGCAGTGTGCAAATGATTATTGGATCAAGTTATGTGAGTCCATTCAAATCGCAAGTGATAAGGGAGACATAAGAAGCATGTATGAAGGAATAAAGAAAGCCTGCGGTCCAGTGATCAAAAGAAGTGCACCATTGAAAACCTTGACTGGAGAAATCATCACTGATAAGAAACAGCAGATGGACAGATGGGTAGAGCACTATTTGGAGCTTTACTCAAGTGAGACCAAACTAGCGGATGATGCCCTCAACGCCATAGAGGCTCTACCAACTCTTGACCACCTGGACACACTTCCCACCATAACAGAAGTTAAGTGTGCTATAAATGAACTTGCATCTGGCAAGGCTCCAGGTAAGGATGGGATTCCAATAGAGGTTATCAGGAGTGGGCAAGACACACTCACTATACAGATCCACCAGCTAATAGAGCTATGCTGGCGTGAAGGACAAGTCCCACAGGATTTCAAAGATTCAAGCATCATAACACTGTACAAGAACAAGGGCGATCGGAGCGACTGCAACAACTATAGGGGTATCTCACTTCTGTGTATTGTTGGAAAAGTATTTGCCAGAATTGTTCTGCGCAGACTTCAAGTCCTAGGAGATCAAGTCTACCCCGAATCACAGTGTGGCTTTCGACAGAACCGGTCTACCACTGATATGATATTCTCATTGCGACAAATGCAAGAAAAATGCCGTGAACAGAATCAACCACTGTTTATTGCCTTCATCGACCTCACAAAGGCATTTGATTTGGTCAGTCGTGAGGGTCTGTTCAAGGCACTAAAGAAGATTGGCTGCCCACCAACTCTTCTGTCCATTGTGGAATCGTTCCACACAGGCATGAAGGGTATAATCAAGTTTGATGGTGCAACTTCTGAAGAATTTGAAATCAAGAGTGGAGTTAAGCAAGGTTGTGTACTAGCTCCCACCCTCTTTGGAATATACTTTTCACTTCTACTGAAATATGCATTTCATGATCAGGATGGTGGTATATACATTCACTCACGCTCAGATGGCGGCCTCTACAATGCTCAGAGATTGAAGGCTAAGACCAAAATTAGGAGGGTACTGATCAGAGAGTTGCTTTTTGCAGATGATGCTGCAGTTACGACCCACTCTGAGGAAGAATTGCAATGTCTACTATCTGCATTCTCCAATGCTTGTTCTGAATTTGGTTTAACAATTAGCAAAAAGAAGACACAGATTATGTCACAAGGTGCACATGGGGTACCATCAATCTTTATTGACGACGCCGAACTAGAGATAGTAGACCATTTTACATATCTAGGATCAGTGGTAAATAGCAAATTATCCCTAGATCAGGAAATCAACATCCGGATTGGTAAGGCAGCAACAACAATGAACAGGTTAAGAAAAAGAGTCTGGGAGAACAGGAAGCTTACTGCCAAAACAAAAGTCCTTGTCTATCAAGCCTGTGTCCTTAGTACTCTTCTCTATGGCAGTGAAACCTGGACAACTTACTCACACCAAGAGAACAACTTAAACAGCTTTCATATGCGGTGTCTGCGAAGAATTCTTGGTATTAAGTGGCAAGACAAAATCACAAATACTGAAGTATTGGGAAGATCAGGTTGTGTGACAGTTTATTCCATGCTCAGTCTTCGTAGACTTAGATGGATAGGACATCTTAGGAGGATGGATGATGGTAGAATACCAAAGGATATCTTTTTTGGTGAATTACAGATGGGTAAGAGATCTCAGGGTCGGCCTCTACTAAGATACAAAGATGTGTGTAAGCGGGACATGATTGATACAGGCATTGATAATGCACATTGGGAGCAAGTCGCCGCTGAACGTGTTGCATGGAGGGCAAATATCAGAAATGGAATAAAGTCAAAGGAGAAAATTATTGCAGAAAAGTCACACACCAAGCGTTTGAGACGTAAGATGGTGCATGATGGTGGAAATGACCACGTGTTCACATGCACCCACTGTGAACGGACATTTACAGCGCAAATTGGCCTTATCAGTCACACTCGCTACCGCCATAGTTAAAAGTTATTATGCCTTTTTAAAGCACAAACTATCGTCTGTCAAGACGGCAAGGTGCCAATGATGACAATGATATGTATGTATGTATGTATGTATGTATGTATGTATGTATGTGCGTGTGTATGTACGCCATAGTTAAAAGTTATTATGCCTTTTTAAAGCACAAACTATCGTCTGTCAAGACGGCAAGGTGCCAATGATGACAATGATATGTATGTATGTATGTATGTATGTATGTATGTATGTATGTGCGTGTGTATGTATGTATGTATGTATGTATGTATGTAGGAGATTCTATGTAGGAGATGTATGTATGTATACATACATACATACATACATACATACATACATACATACATACATACATACATACATACATACATACATACATACATACATACATACATACATACATACATACATACATACATACATACATACATACATACATACATACATACATACAGACAGAGAGGCAGGCATGCATGCATGCATACATACATACATACATACATACATACATACATACATACATACATACATGCATACATACATACATACATACATACATACATACATACATACATACATACATACATACATACATACATACATACATACATACATACATACATACATACATACATACATACATACATACATACATACATACATACATACATACATACATACATACATACATACATACATACATACATACATACATACATACATACACACACACACACACACACACACACACACACACACACACACACACACACACACACACCCATACATGCATGCATGCATGCATGCATGCATGCATGCATGCATGCATGCATGCATACATACATACATACATACATACATACATACATACATACATACAGACAGAGAGGCAGACAGACAGACAGAGAGGCAGACAGAGAGGCAGAGAGGCAGACAGAAAGACAGAGAGGCAGACAGAGAGGCAGAGAGGCAGACAGAAAGACAGACAGACAGACCAACATTCACATAGCCAGGCATACAATCAGACAGACATATTTCCCTGTTTGGTCTATACCCTCCATGGATATTTGGTAGATGTGAAAAGACCTTCCAACTAAAGCCGTTAGGAAATGTTCCTGTCATATATCTTCTACGTGACATACAGGCCATGATATGTTCCTGTCATACATTCTAAGTGACAAAGATGTCATGCTATGTTCCTGCCATATAACTTCTACGTGACAATGATGTCAAGATATGTTCCTGCCATATAACTTCTACGTGACAATGATGTCAAGATATGTTCCTGCCATATAACTTCTACGTGACAATGATGTCAAGATATGTTCCTGCCATATAACTTCTACGTGACAATGATGTCATGATATGTTCCTGCCATATAACTTCTACGTGACAGTGATGTTATGATATGTTCCTGCCATATATCCTGTACCTGACATAGAGGTTATGATATGTTCTTGCAATATATGTTCTACGTTACAATAACATCATGATATGTTCCTGCCTTATGTCTTCTACGTAACAATGACGTTATGATATGTTCCTGCCATATATCTTCTACGTGACAATGATGTCATGATATGTCCCTGTCATATATCTTTTATGTAACAACGACATTATGATATGTCCCTGCCATATATCTTCTACGTGACAATGATGTCATGATATGTCCCTGTCATATATCTTTTATGTAACAACGACATTATGATATGTCCCTGCCATATATCTTCTACGTGACAATGATGCCATGATATGTTCCTGCCATATATCTTTTATGTAACAACGACATTATGATATGTTCCTGCCATATATCTTCTACGTGACAATGATGTCATGATATGTCCCTGTCATATATCTTTTATGTAACAACGACATTATGATATGTCCCTGCCATATATCTTCTACGTGACAATGATGCCATGATATGTTCCTGCCATATATCTTTTATGTAACAACGACATTATGATATGTTCCTGCCATATATCTTCTACGTGACAATGATGTCATGATATGTCCCTGTCATATATCTTTTATGTAACAACGACATTATGATATGTCCCTGCCATATATCTTCTACGTGACAATGATGCCATGATATGTTCCTGTCATATATCTTTTATGTAACAACGACATTATGATATGTTCCTGCCATATATCTTTTATGTAACAACGACATTATGATATGTTCCTGCCATATATCTTCTAGGTGACAATGATGTCATGATATGTTCCTGCCATATATCTTTTATGTAACAACGACATTATGATATGTTCCTGCCATATATCTTCTACGTGACAATGATGTCATGATATGTTCCTGTCATATATCTTTTATATAACAACGACATTATGATATGTTCCTGCCATATATCTTCTACGTGACAATGATGTCCTGATATGTTCCTGCCATATATCTGTTATGTAACAACGACATTATGATATGTTCCTGCCATATATCTTCTACGTGACAATGATGTCATGATATGTTCCTGTCATATATCTTCTACGTGGCAATGACATCATGATGTGTTCCTGCCATATATCCTCTACGTGACAATGACATCATGATATGTTCCTGTCATATATCTTCTACGTGACAATGACATCATGATATGTTCCTGCCATATATCCTCTACGTGACAATGACATCATGATATGTTCCTGCCATATATCCTCTACGTGACAATGACATCATTATATGTTCCTGTCATATATCTTCTACGTGACAATGACATCATGATATGTTCCTGCCATATATCCTCTACGTGACAATGACATCATGATATGTTCCTGTCATATATCTTCTACGTGACAATGATGTCATGATATGTTCCTGTCATATATCTTCTACGTGACAATGACATCATGATATGTTCCTGTCATATATCTTCTACGTGACAATGACATCATGATATGTTCCTGCCATATATCTTCTACGTGACAATGACATCATGATATGTTCCTGTCATATATCTTCTACGTGACAATGACATCATGATATGTTCCTGCCATATATCTTCTACGTGACAATGACATCATGATATGTTCCTGCCATATATCCTCTACGTGACAATGACATCATGATATGTTCCTGTCATATATCCTCTACGTGACAGTGACGTCATGATATGTTCCTGTCATATATCCTCTACGTGACAGTGACGTCATGATATGTTCCTGCCATACATCCTCTACGTGACAATGACATCATGATATGTTCCTGTCATATATCCTCTACGTGACAGTGACGTCATGATATGTTCCAGTCATATATTCTCTTCTTGACTGTGACGGTATAATATGTTTCTGCCATGACTCTACTATAACAGAATTGAGCAGCTAGCACCATATACACAGAACGCCTCAAGGAGCGTCCACGAGTGACTGACTGTTGGGGCCAGCTATGGTAGGGCAGCGGTAAAAAGACGTGCCTGGTCACGTGACTGAATTCTGGAGCTAGCTGTGGTATCCTCTCATCTCAACATGTTACTCTTGTATCTTGTGGTGTCGAGGTGAAGTATAAACATCGTGAGAGTGCCCGATTATGGGCTTCATGTATCGATATGCCCATGGACACTGCTATTCCCTCCGTCCAATCTTTAATTGGTTGGCCTCTTCCTCTGTTTCCATCTGGTCTGTACATCATTGCTTGTTGTGGTATGCTGTTGACTGGTAACCTACTTGCATGGCCAAACCATTTGACTTGCTGCCTTCTAATAAAATCTAGTGCTGCATTAATCCCCACTTTAGTCCTGATTTCTTCATTTCTGATTTTATCTCTTCTTGATACATTGAGTATTATTCTCAGGAATCTCATTTCTGTTGTTGTGATTTTTCTTTTCTCTTTTTCTGTCATTGTCCAAGTTTGGCATTGGTAGCACAGAGTTGGTAGGAATATTGTGTTGTTAAGTGCTTTCTTAGTAGTTATTGATACATGTTTGTTCTTTAGTATTGGTGCCATTTCTCCAATGCGTTAGTTTGCCTCATAGAGCCTATTTTCGATCTCATCTTCTGATCTGCCATTTGATGATATTATACTTCCTAGGTACTTGAAACTCTTTATTTGCTTCAAGGAATGTTCGTTTAGGTGAATTGTTGTTGTTTGTTCTTCTTTAGTTATTATCATTACCTCTGTTTTACTTGTGCTAATTTTCATGTTATGATAACTACACATTTCGTTTAGGCTATTCATATGGTCTTGTAATTCAGCTTCTGATTTTGTTATTGGTGCTTGGTCGTCCGCAAAGAGGAGTTCTCTATTGGTTAGATTTTCAGATGCTTCTTCTTCTGCGTTCTCGTCATGCGGTTTTCTTGCTGTCTCTGTTTGGCTGGTTTCTTTACATATGCTGTCTATAATATGTTGTGAACACGGGATGGGACAGGACAACACCTTGTCGTACTCCAGATCTGATGGTGAAGGGTTCTGAGTGTCCTCCTGTTGCTCTCACTATGCATTCACTGTTGGTGTATAAACTTCTACATAGGTTGGTTAGATGTGTACTCACTCCATATTGTTTAAGGATTTCCCACAGCTTGTTTCTATCTACTCTATCGAATGCCTTTTCTTGGTCGACAAAGGCTAAGTAGATTGTTTCATTAAATTCGATTGATTTTTCTATAAGTTGTCTAAGAACAAAAATTGCATCTGTGCATTCTTTATTTTTCCTAAATCCAAGTTGTGTTTCGCTTAGCTGGGGTTCTAAAGTAGTTTGTAATCTTTTTTCAAGAATTTTGCAAAATATTTTGCCAGTATGACTTAACAGTGAAATGCCTCTGTATTGTGTGCAGTCTCTTTTGCTGCCTTTGTTTTTTTCAAAATTGGGATAATTATGGCGTTTCTCCAGTCTCGTGGTGTCTATTGTTCTACCCAAACATGGTTGAATAGTCTATGTAGCCAAGCTGTTCCTACCTCTCTTGCTGCTTTAATTAGTTCATTTGGTATTTCATTCTGTCCCGGTGATTTGTTCAATTGGGGCTAATCTGATGGTTTCTATCATTTCTTCTTTTTAGTATGTCTGGTTCTAGTTCTTCGGTGACATATGTATAGGTATCTTGAATTCCTGTGACATCTGATTGGATGTTGAGAAGTTGTTGGGTACTGTGGTAGCGCAGCGGTAAAAACACGTGCCTGGTCGCATGACTGACTTCTTGATCCAGCCGTGGCCACGCAGCGGTAAAAACACGTGCCTGGTCGCATGACTGACTTCTTGATCCAGCCGTGGTCACGCAGCGGTAAAAACACGTGCCTGGTCGCATGACTGACTTCTTGATCCAGCCGTGGTCACGCAGCGGTAAAAACACGTGCCTGGTCGCATGACTGACTTCTTGATCCAGCCGTGGTAGCGCAGCGGTAAAAACACGTGCCTGGTCGGGTTACTGACTTCTCAGGCCAGCTGTGGTAACACAGCGGTAAAAACACGTGCCTGGT
Source organism: Cepaea nemoralis (assembly GCA_014155875.1). Lineage (NCBI taxonomy): Eukaryota > Metazoa > Mollusca > Gastropoda > Stylommatophora > Helicidae > Cepaea > Cepaea nemoralis. The sequence goes on along the minus strand of JACEFZ010018823.1, from coordinate 17,228 downwards.
CGGGTTACTGACTTCTAAGGCCAGCTGTGGTAACACAGCGGTAAAAACACGTGCCTGGTCGGGTTACTGACTTCTCAGGCCAGCTGTGGTAACACAGCGGTAAAAACACGTGCCTGGTCGAATGACTGGATTCTGGGGCCAGCTGTGTTAGCGCAGCGATAAAAACACGTGCCTGGTCGGGTTACTGACTTCTCAGGCCAGCTGTGGTAACACAGCGGTAAAAACACGTGCCTGGTCGAATGACTGAATTCTGGGGCCAGCTGTGTTAGCGCAGCGATAAAAAAAAACGTTCCTTGTGGCGTGAATGACTTCTCAGGCCAGCTGTGGTAACACAGCGGTAAAAACATGTGCCTGGTCGGGTTACTGACTTCTCAGGCCAGCTGTGGTAACACAGCGGTAAAAACACGTGCCTGGTCGGGTTACTGACTTCTGAGGTCAGCCGTGGTAGCGCAGCGATGAAATCACGTGCCTGGTCGCGTGACTACTTCTGGGGCCAACTTGGTAGCGCAGTGGTATACTCATGTGCCTGGTCACCTGACTGAGTTCCCATCAAGGCGGAGATTTTAAACAACCATCTGGGCTCCTTTGTTGACCCAGCCTTGACTGGAGTCCAGTACATATCCCAGCCAAGAAATACAGCCTACGTAATATTGGTCACGTCACTCATTTAGTCCCGAGTGGTCTGTATACAAATGATACTAGCACCATCCAGTCAATATATGGAGCCGCCTCTGTTACCTGCACACTGTTCTTGTCGTTGTGTATGGCATGAGAATAGATGAACATTGGGTGTCCTAGCATCCTTTAAGAGAAAATAGTCTAAGGATATGGCCTAGATATACTTATTCCACATACACACTTGTGCTAACGATGAACACATATGTCTGTCTACACATAGCAGGAAGATGCTACTTTCGCAATAATATATATCAAAACGGCCAAATCTTCACTCCGCCTGGCGGGACAGGATGTCTCACCTACCTATGTTCTCACTCACATGTTAGCCTCCAAACATACGGTAAGTAAATTAAATGATCAGATTACTCGCCTTGTGATGTATTATGTATATGGTGGGCTTCATATTGTGTAGACTAATAGAATCAAGAGGTAGCTTATATTCCAGCTAGCCTATAGTATTAATTGTTGCCTGTGACATCTCAGATTGTAATGTGAAAATTAATCATTTTCATAATTAATCATTCTGAGCTTCTAGTACGGATAGCACCTCTCCTTTGTTTATGCTAGATACGTGCGCGTATATATGGTTCTCTCTCTCTCTCTCTCTCTCTCTCTCTCTCTCTCTCTCTCTCTCTCTCTCTGTCCGAGTGTATTTATATGTGTGTGTGTGTGTGTGTGTGTGTGCATGTGCATGTGTGGCTATGTGTTGCTCCTTATGTATAACAATGTATTCGCGAGATTTCTGTAGGTTTTGTGATATTAACAAATGAGTATAGGTTATTTATCCACTGAAGGATGGAAGTGGAACGATTACAGATGATTAGACGTCATCGTTAACCCACAGCTGGAACAGGAAAGGGGAACAAGAATGAATAGTACTCATGCACACATCAAGGAGTAAGAGACAGATGTCATTGGATATCTTGTAAATATAGCCAGAAAATAATTAGAAGAAAGGTAAAGATTACAAGCTGGAGGTTACACTACAAACAATTTACACTTTACAGAAGGCACAGCATTGATACCTTAATTCGTAACAGATTTATAACTGTTATACTTTGTGAAACTATTGGGAGGTAAAGACAATAAATGAGAATAAGGACAAGTTTACTTGGGGTATTCCGGTTGGAATTGGGTCTCATTCCCAAACATGCCCTCTAGAGGAAATAATATACTGGCTCAAGACACCCCCAAGCATTGAACAAGGCAGAAAAGGGTGCAAATTTAACAATAATATAGAAGAAATGTTTCCCATAGAATGCTGGGAGATCCGGGAAGTTATACCATAGACAACCGAGTAACTAGTCATTCTGCCAAGAAGTTGTGCCTATGTTTAAGTTCCCCGCCCCACATTTAATCACACACACACACACACACACACACACACACACATATATATATATATATATATATATATATATATATATATATATATATATATATATATATATATATATATATATAGACAATGACAGGTATCAACTGTCATGCACAACCACGGTATTACTTAACAGATGGGAACAACCACTGTCATATGCAACAACTGTATTACATGACAGATGGGAACAACCACTGTTAGACAAAAGCAACACAATCAACCATTGTAGTACATAACAGATGGGAACAACCACTGTTAGAAAACAACAGCAACCATAAACTGACTATAAACATCAATTTTGGAACAAGACGTTCACAATGAATTAACTTCAAGGCTTGGTTAAACCGAAAGCAAACCATTGTATTGTGAAAACTTTTGGGTCCTGGAAAAACCCTGTTGGTTGAACCATGGAGATATCTACATGAAAGCAATGATCATATTCAGGAAACTCACACAGGTTATGCAGCCAGAACAGTCCTCCCCAAGTCTCCCCAAAAAATGTTGACAACAAACAACATGTGTCATCACACAAAACAAAGCAAGTGAAAACTAACCCATACAAAGACATATATAAAGAAATCTATCTAATCTGTCTCTGGTACTGTCCTAGATGACTGATGATGACTCCTTCTTCTTCATTATCCACCTAAAAAGGTCTGGCCATAATCCCACTAGCTATAATCCAGGCAAACAGCTGATCTATATATATATATTCCAACATATTCATGGAATTTGGAATTGCACACACAAACGGGTATTCCAACGGGATCAGATATCGAAGGCTAAAGCATGAAGGGATAGTCATAATAATATCCACCAAGAATGTACTGTAATCCACAAAGTTACAACTGTTAAGTTAGCTGGGTTAGAGGCATACCGGCATGATGTAACAGGTAGGTAATTCTCCAGCTGTTAATTGAGAAATCCACGATTAGACACATAGCTTTTCAGTATCCCGTGAATGAGGATGAACATCAGTCTCTATCGTGTTTCATAAAATATTTAACCTGAAATCGGGCAGATAACTTCTAGCCTCTTTTTCTGGATGAGGATGTGGTCGATAACTCTTCCGGTTGAATTCACGACTAGCATTGACCTGGAGTATGGTGCTTGATTGCCTATGGCTGGGATATGCTGGATGATGAGATTCAAAGGAAGTTGGGAGTTCCTAAAATTAGTCGGCAAACCCATACTGTTAATAGCTGGTGAACCCCAGACTATCCATGAGCCTCTTGTATAGGCCAGTTGAACGTAAAAATCCGGGATTAATTTAGTAAACAGGGTATCACTCTGTGTCCAAATGGGCCAGGCTGATCCTCAGGCTCTTGCATACAATGTATTGCTGAGCACCGCCCGGAATCCCCCAGATGTAGGGAGTCCACTTCAACATGGTCAAAGTCCAATAAGTACCCAGACACTGACATACAGGTTCAGTGTGCGCGGCAGTACAATTAGCACTCTTCAAACTCTAGCAGGTAGGCTGATAACCCAGTGACCTGCCTCTAAATACAAGCGTGTTGACTCTAAATCCATTTCCAATATTCCACCGCATCTCTACAGTACTTACATAATGAAGAAAGAAACAGGGTCGATATACATTAGTAATAAAACCCATGACTTGTTAATATTGTATCATAATAAAAATAAAGGAAACAAAAAGGAAGGGGAAATGAGGGTGTTTCCAGTTTCCTAGCACTCGTCGCCTACTGTAGAGTGAGTTTTGCCTCACTCAAAAAGTGAGTGAGGTATCTACTTAATATGTACATCTTTTCCGGACCAATACTGGAGCTTTCTGAGATGTTAGCCACCTCCTAACCGTCCAAAAGTCCTGATAATACCGCTGTCACAACATGGTCAGAATCCTTGAGACAATGGCCTCATGTAAACAATTCATAAATCTCGTTCCCATAGATACAAACAGCATTAGGTAAGTACCACTGACAAATGGCAGAAGGCTAGCTACCAGATCAGTCATCTGCTCCTTCATCATCCTCACCAACACCATCAACATCATCACCATCACCATCATCATGTGTCTGTCTCCACTGGGGTGAAATTATGTCTACTCCAGCAGTAACAATTACTGTATAGATATATATATATATATATATATATCTATATATATTATTATATAGATATATATATATATATATATATATATATATATATAACACTCGAAAAAAAACTTGTAAATCTTTTACTAATACACGGTATGAACCATCTAGTGGGTATTACCCAATAATTCCAAACCAGAATATAAGAACAAATGATTATCTTCCCCCTAGACTATTAAAAGTAGGGAGTGTAATGAAGGATGTTCCACATCCGGCCAAATTCTACCATCATAAGAAATGCATTGACTTCAAGAACACTCATGTAGTACGTCAAGCAGTAAGACTGTTGTTGGTAAATTCCTGGACATAAATTATTAGCCTAGACACCTACAATAGGGGTACAATGCAGACGGAGAATGCACGTCCTGCCAAGCCCTTGAATATTTGGTGCATGTTTTCTTGCCTCTCACTTGAAATTATAACTAACTGACGTGTCCTTTGTTCCCATAACATCATGCATGACATAGTCTACAAGACAATCACACCTCTGTGTATTTACACCAATGTAAACAAAGATGAACTCCTAAGTGCATGAGAAGTCAATCGAGAATATCTCTTTCTACATAACTGACTATTTATGTTGTACACAGAAAGTAATATTTCTCCATTGTAAGAGAAGAGATACAAAATATGCACTCAGAAACATGACTTTATAACACAGAAACAATTTGCAGTTGATATGCATTTGAGAGTAAGATATGTTCACAAAGCATATCAGAAAGATGACTCATAGCTTGCTTGCTTGCTTGCTTGTGTTCGTTGGCTTGAGCTCCAACGCAAAGAAATTGAGATTGCACGCATCAGGAAAGTCGGATAGACAAAATGGCGATGCAGAAGTCCGCGAAACTCAAACCAACTTTTCAATGAAAAGTTATTCTCACATTTTTCACAAACCACTTCAATCAATGTACTAGCCGCATCAAAGCATTCTTCATAATACAGAAAATAAGATATATTTCATGCTTACCTGAAGCAGAGAGGATAAATGGGCGATTAATTATCCCCACTAACAATGGGTGACTCAGTAACTTGAAGATAGCATGGCGAGTGACTAGCTTCGCCTTTGTCTAGCTAAGGCACACTTTTTGCCAGGGGACTCAGCCAATCAATGGGCTAGATTTGAAACAAAGTTAGTTTCAATTAATTCTCCCGTGGGCAATTTTTAATCTCTGGACCGTCTCTCTGAATCATGTGTACACCTATAGCTGTGTTTATTGGCAAGCACTGCTGGATGACAAACAATACGTTACAGAAACTAGATATTAAAACTAACACAGACTATGGTTCTGTTAAAGAAAATATAACAGCAGAATGTGATATACCAATTGAAGGAACGTGTCTAACCAAGTTGATAACTGTAACTGTGTAGGGTCATTATAACACCGGGTGTAGGATGTGGGCCATAGCATAGGAGTAGAACAGGTTCAGCTAGGCTCCATTTCACAAATGGAAGAAGTATATTTTGCTACATGCTACTATCACTGAATGTAGCAAAGAGAGTACTAACATGCTATATAGAACCTGTAATACCGTGTCATAGTCAATTATGGTGCTGAACAAACAATTTAGGAAGTACTTTGTGGCAATATTCGTGTGGTTCCTGAGACGAATTTTGCTAATATCTTGGACTGTCAGAGTAATTGACAACAATGTATGCTTACCCGATGTATTTTTATAGCCCAAAGTTCACCCTTAATTGTTTCATCCTTTTCATGTGTGGGTGCGTAACGCTGGAGTACATCCATGTGTATTTACTGTGTATGGGTGTTTGTTGTTTAATCTTGGACTGTCAGAGTAATTGACAACAATCCTCTCAGTAATTGATTATGGATTAGGTCTGCTCACTGTCTCAGAGAGTCAGCTGGTGAAGTTAGAGCGCATACAGAACGAAGCTATGCGGATCATTCTGGGATGCACTAGAGACACCCCAGTAGTGTGTATGCGTTACATCCTTGGTCTGCCGTGTTGCTGGTAGGCTCAAGGCGATGCAGGCGAAGGCATACCTCAGAGTAGCTGCAGACACAGACCACCCACTGCATGAGGCGCTGGACGCAGTTAAGGGTCAGCGACTGATAAGAGGGAAATCATGGATGGCTCAGGCAGAGGATACGATCAGACAGGTGTGCCCCTTGGAGAACATTAGGCGTGGAGAGGAGTGGGTCAGAGTGCCAGCGGAGCAGTCAGAATTGTGCAGAGTTATAATCACATTAAGCCGGAAGTGCAGGGAGTGGCCAGCAGGGGCCACGGAAGTGGAAATCCAGCAACTGATTCAGGACAATGCTCACTCGGGTGATGTGATTATCTACACAGATGGTTCGGTGTCAAGAGGTGAGAAAAGTGGCTGGGGGTTCATAGCCAAAGCCAATGGTCGACGTTTGGGGCAGGAGAGCCTGGCATATGATACCACAACATCCAGCTTAAGAATGGAGGTGGAGGCGGTCACTGCGGCTCTCCGCTGGATGGAGAATACGACACACACGACACATCGTGATTGTAACTGACTCAGAAAGCATGCTGACGAGGGTGAGGACGGGCAGGCTTCGTGCGGAGTGGCTTGCTTCGCTTCGGAGGTCACGGGTGACAAGCATCGCCTGGATCTTTTCTCCGGGGCATGCCGGTGTGCTGGGAAATGAGCAGGCGGACAGATTGGCTGGCTCTGCAGAACTTGATGGAGTATTGATACATGACAAGGCAGACGTGGTTGCGGCCTTGTGGGAGCACGTGCACACCTCGGAGGAGCAAAAGGATAACCATGGTCTGGCAAGAGTGAGACGGCGAGGAGTGACGAGGGGATCTGGCCGACGCTCAACGCTCAGAGGAAAGGCGAGACTGGACATATAATCAGATTGCTACTGGTACTATTAGTGTTGGAACTCTTCGCTGGCTGCTGAGGATGGGGACGGAGCACTTATGGGAATGCCCGAAATGCTGTGATGTCGATTCCTAAATCAATCAATCAATCAGTAATTGACAACAATAGTCTAAGAGGGGCTAATGAAAGTAGAATGTTATATATAACTTACACGCTTATTTCTCCTCATTACGAGCCCAAAATATATAGACTGTCATCGCCAAATTTATCGAAATAATTTACCATTTTCATGTCTTTCTTATGATACGTCATGTACTTCTAATAGGCCAGGTGAAGGTCTTTCTGTTTTGTGAATATGGAAACACGTCTTCGGTGCACGAGGTGACATATTATCTGGGCAGGAATGATCAATTAACTCTCTATTTTCATTCTTTAATTCTTTAATTCTTTCATTCTTAGTGATTTATGTTTTCCCATACATTGAATAGGAAATCCAGAGAGATTTCACTCACACATCATGATGTTGGTGATCCACTGTCCTTGACTGCCCAAAATTCACCCTTAATTGTTTCATCCTTTTCATGTTTGGGTGCGTAACGCTGGAGTACATTAATGTGTATTTACTGTGTATGGGTGTTTGTCGTTCTAAATGGTGCTATATTATTCTCAAACTCACAGCATCCCATTCTACTAGTAACTAGAGCATGCGCTGCTTTTTGATAAATTTTAGGAATTCTCTTTGACTGTGGGAGGAGTTTTCCTCCTCATGATTTGAGAACAGGACTTGTTCATCTGCCCTTAAATGCCTGTTTCACATAATCACAGAAACCCAATGTCGCCATCTCTTATCACCCCCACCAATTATACTGCCTTTCCCGATTCATACATAGTTCTAACATTCCAGGTGTCATTTTTCGACATATCCTAAAGTGAAAGGAAGATACTCTGCCATCCGGACTCTTAGCGGCTCACTCCATATCGCTCCATATCAAATCTAGAAGAGCCCCCTGCACTCTTGGTTGCGTGGTTATTCTTGTTTCTTTATCCATGGGCTTGTTTTTGTTTTATTGGATCTTGGAAGCCGGCGTCAAACCCAACCCTCAATCAGCGCCTATTACGAAACGCCTGCTAGATACAGTGCGACGGTACGTATTGCATCTCTATAGGGTTCTGTTAACATGCAGGCAAAGCCCTCTTTGTCGCATCGTAGGTGGCACTAAGACTAGAAAGCAGAGATTAAAATAACCCGTTGACTTCAACATTAGCCACTTATCATAATGTAATATATTCCGAATATCAGAGCACTGATCACAACAACCCCATGATGGTGATGATGATGCCATGTTAAATATCACAAAGAGAATGGGCACATTGGAGCCTAAGAGTAGTACATACAAGGTGGAACAAACAGTGTATTTAGACTATATATTGTGAACATGTTGTGACAATTAATATTTCTGATAACACATAAGTGGCACTAAACGGTTATGTTTTCCCAGGATGTCACGTGAATGGCACATGTAAAAGTTTGGGAGAGATATTAGTCATAAACTGTAGCACCTTTACGTGCTCCATTGACAGGGTCGCTGGCGTGGTCATCTTTCAGATGAAGAACACTGAAACACGTAGGTTCAATTAGTGTCTGTCTGTCTGTCTGTCTGTCTGTCTGTCTGTCTGTCTGTCTGTCTGTCTGTCTGTCCCGTCCCACTTTGTTTCTTATACCAAAAAACAACAACATGCATTGGTATGTGAAATGTATATGGTAATGCCATGGTTCAAAGAACACGGGTCTCTCGTCTGCATCATATATGCCAGAGATGTGTCCCTTGTAACCCGTGGACTCCTACCATCACATGCATTGTCCAACATTCGCTATCTCCATTCTGTGACGACATTTGGTCCATTCTACTTTCAGCCCAGCTACATCCAGCAGTTTTGTACACAGCCAAGTTCATGTACATAACGAGTACTCATGACAAGTTTCCTTGAATTATTCTATTATGTCTGATTTAATCTAATTATACTGATGTCACAAATAGTTTCTGTGTCAACTTCAGAAATCAGACATATGTCATGCTCTAATCGAAATGCACACGTAATGCAAGCTACCCAAATAATCTTGACATTGCGCAGGAAACACTGTGTACAACAATCACCCTGACTTAGAGTCTGACTCAACAACACCCTAACTAAGAATTCACACATGTAATATTCCAGACAATATTTAAAGCTGTGAAAAAGTTGTCCAGTGAACATAAGCAATAAACATATGGGCACAAATCGAAACAAGGATACTTCTTTAGGAAACATACTAACTGACGACGATCAATTTCCACATCTGACAGGGAAACAAGGTGCATTTGTGCTCTCGAGTAGTTCACAAACTATGGTAATTACTGAAAATTAACATTGAATTTAAGCAAGTAATAACACTTTAATACTCGTGTGAGTATGACTAACACACACACACACACACACACACACACACACACACACACACACACACACAGATATTCCTCCCTCTACCTCCTCCTCCCTTCACATTCCTCCTCCTCCCTCTTCCTCCTCCTCCCTCCTCCTCCTCATCCCTCCTCCCCCTCCTCCTTCCTCCCTCTCCTCCTCCTCTCTCCGCCTCTTCCCTCCTCCTCCCTCTACCTCCTCCCCCCTCCTCCCTTCACATTCCTCCTCCTCCCTTCACATTCCTCCTCCTCCCTCTTCCTCATCCCTCCTCCTCCCTCCTCCTCCTCTCGCCTCCTCCCTCCTCCTCATCACTCCTCCTCCCTCCTCCTCCTTTTCCTCCCTCCTCCTCCTCCCTCCTCCGCCTCCTCCTTCCTCCTCCTCCCTCTCCGCCTCTTCCCTCCTCCTCCTCCCTCTACCTCCTCCCTCCTCCTCCCTTCACATTCCTCCTCCTCCCTCTTCCTCCTCCTCCCTCCTCCTCCTCTCTCCACCTCCCTCCTCCTCCTCCTCCCTCTACCTCCTCCCTCATCCCTCCTCCTCCTTTCACATTCCTCCTCCTCCCTCCTCCTCCTCCCCTACTTATCTTCCCTCCTCCTCCTCCCTCTCCGCCTCATCCCTCCTCCTCCTCCCTCCTCCTCCTCCCTCTACCTCCTCCCTCCTCCTCCCTTCACATTCCTCCTCCTCCCTCTTCCTCCTCCTCCCTCCTCCTCCTCTCTCCACCTCCCTCCTCCTCCTCCTCCCTCTACCTCCTCCCTCATCCCTCCTCCTCCCTTCACATTCCTCCTCCTCCTCCCCTCCTCCTCTTCCCTCCTCCTCCCCCTCCTTCTCCTCCTTCTCCCTCCTCCTTCACATTCTACCTCCTCCCTCTTCCTCCTCCTCATCCCTCCTCCTCCCTTCTCCTCCTCCCTCTACCTCCTCCCTCCTCCCTCCTCCTCCCTTCACATTCCTCCTCCTCCCTCTTCCTCCTCCTCCCTCCTCCTCCTCATCCCTCCTCCCCCTCCTCCTTCCTCCTCCTCCCTCTCCTCCTCCTCACTCCTCCTCCTCCCTCCTCCTCCCTCTACCTCCTCCCTCCTCCTCCCTTCACATTCCTCCTCCCTCTTCCTCCTCCTCCCTCCTCCTCCTCCCTCCTCCTCCTCTCCCCTCCTCCCTCGTCCTCCTCCCTCCTCCTCATCACTCCTCCTACCTCCTCCTCCTTCTTCCTCCCTCCTCTTCCTCCCTCCTCCCCCTCCTCCTTCCTCCTCCTCCCTCTCCGCCTCCTCCCTCCTCCTCCTCCCTCCTCCTCCCTCTACTTCTTCCTCCTCCCTCCTCCTCCCTCTACCTCCTCCCTCCTCCTCCTTCACATTCCTCCTCCTCCCTCTTCCTCCTCCTCCCTCCTCCTCCTCTCTACTCCTCCCTCCTCCTCCTCTCTCCGCCTCCCTCCTAATCCTCCCTCTACCTCCTCCCTCCTCCCTCCTCCTCCCTTCACATTCCTCCTCCTCCCTCCTCCTCTTTCCTCCTCCTTCTCCTCCTTCTCCCTCCTCCTTCTCCCTCTTCCTCCTCCCTCTTCCTTCTCCCTCCGCCTCCTCCCTCCTCCTACTCTCTCCTCCTCCTCCTTCCTCCTCCCTCTCCCTCCTCCTCCCTCTCCTCCTCCTGCTCCCTTCTCCTCCTGCGTTCTCCTCCTCCCTCCTTCTCCCTCCTCCTCCCTCTTCCTCCTCCCTCCTCCTCGCCTCCTCCTCCACCCTACTCCTCCCTCCTCCTCCTCCTAATCCCTCCTCCTCCCTCCTATTCCTCCCTACTCCTCCTGTCTCCTCCCTCCTCCTCCCTCCTCTTCCCTCCTCCACCTCCCTCTTCCTCCTCCCTAATCCATTTACCCAAGACAGACAGACAGTCAGACAGATAGTCGGGAACGGGATCTGATATGACTACTTATATAATTTAAATGAGATGCTCTCCACCATGGGCTGGGCCGGGTCAGACAGACAGACAGACAGATAGATAGATAGATAGATAGATAGATAGATAGATAGACAGACAGACAGACAGACAGACAGACAGACAGACAGACAGACAGACAGACAGTCGGGAACGGGAACTTATATGACTACTTATATGAATTAAATGAGATGCTCCCCACCAGGAGTTGGGCGATGCTGGGCCGGGTCAGACAGACAGACAGATAGATAGTCGGAACGGGAACTTATATGACTACTTATATGAATTAAATGAGATGCTCCCCATCAGGGTCTGGGCGAAGACGGGCCGGGTCAGACAGACAGACAGACAGATAGACAGACAGACAGACAGATAGTCGGTAACGGGAACGAGAACTTATATGACTACTTATATGAATTAAATGAGATGCTCCCCACCAGGGTCTGGGCGAAGCCGGGCCGGGTCAGCTAGTATATTTATAAAACAAAGTGTATGTATGTAAATATGTGTGTATGTATATATGTATGTATGTAAATATGTATGTCCTTTATTTGTTCGCGAACGGCCCATCCGATTGAGATGAAATTTTCTACACGCCTTCCTTTCATTCCAGAGCTGTCAACTGTCATAGTTTTTTTTTCTTCTTCCTCCTCCTCCCTCCTCCCCCTCCCAAAATACGTACGTAAATATATGATGATGATGATGAAAGAATCCCCGAACCAAAACGCTAGGGAAAGGGAAGAAAATGACGTGACTACACAGAATCGTCACACGGCAATCATCATCATCAAGTGCCGTGCCGGCTGGCGTAGGCGTTCATGGCTCTCTGTAGATCTCAGTCTTTGTTTTTTTAATCAACTCTGCTGCTGATATTCCTCCATGCCACGGCAATATCAATAACAATTCATCTTTTTATGTGTAAGGAAGTTATCTACAGTCGTGTAGAAGGGAAGAACTAGACGAGTATGAATTCGGAATGGCGAACTCTCTCCCCCTCTCTTCTCCTCCCTCTACCTCCTCCCTCCACCCTTCTCCTCTTCCTCCTCCCTCTCATCCCTCTCCCTCCTACCTCCTCCTTCTCCCTCTTCCTTCTCCCTCTGCCTCTCCCCTTCTCCTCCATCCTCCTCCCTCCTACTCCCTCCGCCTCCTCCCCCCTCCTCCCTCATCTTCCCTCCTCCTCCCTCTCCCTCCTCATCCCTCCTCCTCCTGCCTCCCTCCTCCTCCTCCTGCCTCCTTCTCCCTCATCATCCTCCCTCCTCCTTCTCCCTTCTTCTCCCTCTTCCCTCTTCCTCCTCCTACCTCCTCCCTCCTCCTCCTCCCTCCACCCTCCTCCTCCCTTCTCCTCCTCTTCCTCCTCCCTTTCCTTCCTCCTCCTCCTCCCTCTACCTCCTCCTCCCCCTACCTCTTTCCTCCTCCTCCTCCTCCCCTTCCACCTCTCTTTCCTTCCTCCCCTCCTCATTCTCCCTCCTTCCTCTCCCTCCTTCCTCCTCCTCCTTCCTTCTTCTCCCTCCTCCTCCTCCCTCCTCCCCCTCCTCCTTCCTCCTCCTCACTCCTCCTCCTCCCTCCTCCTCCTCCCTCTACCTCCTCCCTCCTCCTCCCTTCACATTCCTCCTCCTCCCTCTTCCTCCTCCTCCCTCCTCCTCATCCCTCCTCCTCCCTCCTCCTCATCCCTCCTCCTCCCCTCCTCCTTCCTCCTCCTCCCTCTTCCGCCTCCTCCCTCCTCCTCCTCATCCCTCCTTCTCCCTCCTACTCCTCATCCCTCCTTCTCCCTCCTCCTCCTTCTTCCTCCCTCCTCCTCCTCCTCCCTCCTCCCCTCCTCCTTCCTCCTCCTCCCTCTCCTCCTCCTCACTCCTCCTCCCTCCTCCTCCTCATTCTACCTCCTCCCTCCTCCTCCCTTCACATTCCTCCTCCTCCCTCTTCCTCCTCCTCCCTCCTCATCCCTCCTTCTCCCTCCTCCTCCTTCTTCCTCCCTCCTCCTCCTCCTCCCTCCTCCCCTCCTCCTTCCTCCTCCTCCCTCTCCTCCTCCTCACTCCTCCTCCCTCCTCCTCCTCATTCTACCTCCTCCCTCCTCCTCCCTTCACATTCCTCCTCCTCCCTCTTCCTCCTCTTCCCTCCTCCTCCTCCCCCTCCTTCTCCTCCTTCTCCCTCCTCCTTCTCCCTCTTCCTCCTCCCTCTTCCTTCTCCTCCTTCTCCCTCTTCCTCCTCCCTCTTCCTTCTCCTCCTTCTCCCTCCTCCTTCTCCCTCTTCCTCCTCCCTCTTCCTTCTCCTCCCTCTCCCTCCTCCTTCTCCCTCTTCCTTCTCCCTCTTCCTCTCCCCTCCTCCTACCCTCTTCCTCTTCCCTCCTCCCTCTACCTCCTCCTCCCCTCCTCCTTCCTCCTCCTCCCTCTTCCGCCTCCTCCCTCCTCCTCCTCATCCCTCCTTCTCCCTCATCCTCCTTCTTCCTCCCTCCTCCTCCTCCTCCCTCCTCTCCTCCTCCTCCTCCCTCCTCCCTCCTCCTTCCTCCTCCTCCTCCTCTCCTCCTCCTCACTCCTCCTCCTCCCTCTACCTCCTCCCTCCTCCTCCCTCCATTACCTCCTCCTCCCTCTTCCTCCTCCTCCCTCTTCCTCTCTCCGCCTCCCTCCTCCTCCTCCTCCCTCTACCTCCTCCCTCCTCCTCCCTTCACATTCCTCCTCCTTCCCTCCTCCTCCTCCCTCCTCCTCCTCTTCCTCCTCCTCCTCCCCCTCCTTATCCTCCTTCTCCCTCTTCCTCCTCCCTCTTCCTTCTCCCTCCGCCTCCTCCCTCCTCCTACTCTCTCCTCCTCCTCCCTCCTCCTCCCTCTCCCACCTCCTCCCTCCTCCTCCTCCTGCTCCCTTCTCCTCCTGCGTTCTCCTCCTCCCTCCTTCTCCCTCCTCCTCCCTCTTCCTCCTCCCTCCTCCTCGCCTCCTCCTCCACCCTACTCCTCCTCCTCCTCCTAATCCCTCCTCCTCCCTCCTATTCCTCCCTACTCCTCCTGTCTCCTCCTCCTCCTCCTCCTCTCCTCCTCCACCTCCCTCTTCCTCCTCCCTCCTCCTACTCTCTCCTCCTCCTCCCTCCTCCTCCCTCTCCCACCTCCTCCCTCCTCCTCCTCCTGCTCCCTTCTCCTCCTGCGTTCTCCTCCTCCCTCCTTCTCCCTCCTCCTCCCTCTTCCTCCTCCCTCCTCCTCGCCTCCTCCTCCACCCTACTCCTCCCTCCTCCTCCTAATCCCTCCTCCTCCCTCCTATTCCTCCCTACTCCTCCTGTCTCCTCCCTCCTCCTCCCTCCTCTTCCCTCCTCCACCTCCCTCTTCCTCCTCCCTCCTACATTTACCCAAGACAGACAGACAGTCAGACAGATAGTCGGGAACGGGATCTTATATGACTA
>JACEFZ010018822.1:0-158544 GCA_014155875.1 Cepaea nemoralis | reverse complement strand
TTTTTTTTTGGGGGGGAATTCCCCCCAATTTCTTTTTCTCTCACTCACACTCACTAACTCTCTCACTCACTCTACAGTAATGTACATGCGTTCATTTTATGCATGTTAAAATCAAGTGGTATTTACAGCATTCAACGATACAACCACGCTCGACAAATACTTACTTGGCACCCGATTCATCGTAGAAACAGACAACGACCCACTACGAGTGATCCAGCGAGGCAAGCCCAAGAATAAGAGAATTGCTAGATGAGCTTTGCTTTTACAGAATTATTCCTTTGATATAAGGTACATTAAAGAAACTGAAAACATTCTGGCGGATTCGATTACCAGAATCTCAAATACAGAATCCAAGTAACTGATTCACATCTACAAGATTATTCGAACATTATTAGTCTAAGAAAATTTTAATTATGGTGATATTTTATACCGTTTCATTGACATTAGCAGAGTAACTGTAGTTTACCACTCTTGTTAGACCATTACCAAATTACAGACACTGTGTTACAATTCAAAAGACCGTGTGACTACAAGTTAATACACAGCAACATTATTACTCGTGTGTAATCATATTGAAATCCGCGAACTCATATTTGCACTATAATGCATTAATATCAAGAAAATGTGATTATTTAACTTAGTTATCTACAACACGAACAGTGTATTTAGTTAATTTACTTAATTATTTAAACATGTGAAATTGACAATTGAACTTTAAACTTCAATTTGAATTGTGTGTTACTTATATCATTTACTTTCGTACTTTACAAACATGAAAGAACAAACATTTAATGACCACTTTACTTATAACTTTGTAACTCTTTACCACAACTTAAATTACATTTTTAATTGTGACGGCAAGAATGACCGTGAGAATGAAAGATATATATATATATATATATATATATATATATATATATATATATATATATATATATATATATATATATATATATATATATATCATTGGCACCTTGCCGTCTTGACAGACGATAGTTTGTGCTCTAAAAAGGCATAATAACTTTTAACTATGGCGGTAGCGATTGTGACTGATAAGGCCAATTTGCGCTGTAAATGTCCGTTCACAGTGGGTGCATGTGAACACGTGGTCATTTCCACCATCATGCACCATCTTACGTCTCAAACGCTTGGTGTGTGACTTTTTCTGCAATAATTTTCTCCTTTGACTTATTCCATTTCTGATATTTGCCCTCCACGCAACACGTTCAGCGGCGACTTGCTCCCAATGTGCATTATCAATGCCTGTATCAATCATGTCCCGCTTACACACATCTTTGTATCGTAGTAGAGGCCGACCCTGAGATCTCTTACCCATCTGTAATTCACCAAAAAAGATATCCTTTGGTATTCTACCATCATCCATCCTCCTAAGATGTCCTATCCATCTAAGTCTACGAAGACTGAGCATGGAATAAACTGTCACACAACCTGATCTTTCCAATACTTCAGTATTTGTGATTTTGTCTTGCCACTTAATACCAGAATTCTTCGCAGACACCGCATATGAAAGCTGTTTAAATTGTTCTCTTGGTGTGAGTAAGTTGTCCAGGTTTCACTGCCATAGAGAAGAGTACTAAGGACACAGGCTTGATAGACAAGGACTTTTGTTTTGGCAGTAAGCTTCCTGTTCTCCCAGACTCTTTTTCTTAACCTGTTCATTGTTGTTGCTGCCTTACCAATCCGGATGTTGATTTCCTGATCTAGGGATAATTTGCTATTTACCACTGATCCTAGATATGTAAAATGGTCTACTATCTCTAGTTCGGCGTCGTAATAAGATTGATGGTACCCCATGTGCACCTTGTGACATAATCTGTGTCTTCTTTTTGCTAATTGTTAAACCAAATTCTGAACAAGCATTGGAGAATGCAGATAGTAGACATTGCAATTCTTCCTCAGAGTGGGTCGTAACTGCAGCATCATCTGCAAAAAGCAACTCTCTGATCAGTACCCTCCTAATTTTGGTCTTAGCCTTCAATCTCTGAGCATTGTAGAGGCCGCCATCTGAGCGTGAGTGAATGTATATACCACCATCCTGATCACGAAATGCATATTTCAGTAGAAGTGAAAAGTATATTCCAAAGAGGGTAAAAATGGTACAACTTAAATACATTTTTAATTGTGACGGCAAGAATGACCGTGAGAATGAAAGATATATATATATATATATATATATATATTATATATATATATATATATATATATATATATATATATATATATATATATATAACAATTTTAGAATGAGAGGATATGTGCAAAATTGCTTTTCACATATATTTTTTAAAAACTTTTATTGAGTGTTAACATTTTG
Source organism: Cepaea nemoralis (assembly GCA_014155875.1). Classification (NCBI taxonomy): domain Eukaryota; kingdom Metazoa; phylum Mollusca; class Gastropoda; order Stylommatophora; family Helicidae; genus Cepaea; species Cepaea nemoralis. The sequence continues at coordinate 156,209 of JACEFZ010018822.1, read as the reverse complement.
CATGGTGTATTGTTCGTGTTATTACAGAGCGTTGCATGTGGAAGTGTAGGTGACATATGCACAACATTTTACAACATTTATCTCTCTCTCTCTCTCCCACGCACACACACCCCTGATCATGATATAACTGGACTGTCCTTAAATGTTATACAAAAAAAAAAAAAAAAAAAATAACGACGCAGAAATCCGTTATGGGTCTATGATGCTATATGGCTATCACATTCTTAAAGGACTCTTTGTTTTTCTGTCAGGTGCGTGCGTTAGCACGCAAACGCATGCAGCGTATATTTACAGGACATTGCGGTCAACACCAGCATTTTTCAGCTGCTGTTGATGTCTTGGCAAGTAGTTTGCCATTACTAACTGAACGACTGGCTCATATATCTTTCCGTAAGAAATCAACGCGACGCGAACCCCTGCTGAATCTCGCGCAGATGGGTTTCGTTCGTGGGTATACGAGACTACGAACATCGTCCTTAAATCTTTTGCCAGGGAGACCGGCGTGGCGTATGTTACCGCAGAAAATTAAGTAACCACTCGTACATTTGTGACATTTTTAGGCCATTCCCAGAAGAACTGCAATACTGGGACGACCTGCGACGACAGCGAGGCAAGCCCCGGGCATGTCGTCTTGTTCCAAAAATCAGTTTAATATCGTATTGACCGAATCGGCCACGTATCAGATATTAAGCTGATAAGAATAGATTTAAAAAAAAAAAAAAACTTTTATTGAGTGTTAAGAAGCATTTGCATTGTATTGTTAGTCTTTTAACAGGCGTGCCGTGTGTATGGTATTCGTGTAGATCCGTTTAACCGAGCGTTTGTGTGTGTCGAAGTGGTGTACAAGTGCGTTTCAACATCAAATTACAAAGTATATGTACATAATATGTCTAAAGTATTAGCAATTAATTAAGACAAGAAAGTATGGCTGACCAGGATCATGGACTTTCCCATACTCTGCCAATCATCCCATTCTTACGTGATTGATGGTAAAATGGTGGTGATAATGGTGGTGATTTCGATGATGGAGACACCAACGACTATAATGCGGTGATGATTTCTTCCCTCATTCATCCTAAACCCATTCTTGCCTTTTCATACACCATGCGCCCTCTTTCATACCCATGGTATATACATAAGTTGAAATGTTGATGTCACCGCTGAACGTAGCCACGCCCAGTGACTACAAATAAAAACACAAAAATGCTGCGTTTGACCACCGCGTCCTCACAGGGCATGCAGTCAACTCTTTCAAAGCATGCATGTATATACACTGACATATGTATATCCGTGAACATACCGATGAGAATAGATTTTTCCCCCCTCAATTTTTACAACCTCTGTTCCAACATTTTTACATTGAAATGGGAAGTGTAGAGGTGGGGGGGGGGGGGGGGGGGGTGTAAAGAAAAAAAAGTTATATTTACATAGTATAAATTATGAGTAATAAAATAAAAATTTAAGCATGTATTACTTTGTAGGGACAGTGATTGATGATATTTATGATGATGATGATAATTATGATGTAGCTAACAAACAAATTATGGTGAGTTGATTATTTCTTCCCTCACACACCCTAAAATTATCCTTCCCTCACTCTTAGCATCTTTCTATACCCTCATACTTTATATATATATATATATATATATATATTATATATATAATATATATATATATATATATATATAATATATATATATATATATATATAGAATGAGAAGTTGGTGTCTAAGGTGAAGACACAAACCAGTTCACCTCTCGCCGTCCACATGCGTCGCACCGGTGTGGGTGTCAGCAGCATAGGAAGCGATGTAAATTATGGCAGTGTGTTTGTGAATATTTGTGTAATTTTGTTTTGAAACATGTGCAGTATTAAAAGTGAATTGTACGTTTTAAATTTGTATGAAGCTGCATTTCTACATGACCATACTAGGTACCTGTATTCTGCCAGTGAAATTAGCAATTTCGTGTGGTTGTCCTTGGTAGTTTTAGGAATAGTATTTAAAAAGATTGCTTTATACATATCTGTTTTCTTTTTAGTGAATGTTTCAATGAGTTGTCTTAGTGTGTCTAGTGCGGCTTGGACTGTTGGACATGTGTAATAAATGTGATCTTCAGTTTCCTGTATGTTATTTCTACAAAGTTGACATTGTGCTATTTTTTTTTACCTGTGTGCTTGTTTTTCCGTAGTGGGTGACATGCTAAAGATTAACCGATACGTAATTTCTCTGGCTTTGGGTGTGATGTGTGGGTTGTGAAGATTAGAGAAAGTACATGTGTAGTCTTGTATGTAGTATTTTTGTCCTCTTTTTATTCTAAGTCGTAGTGGGGGTGCTTGTTGTTTGACTAGATAGTTGTAAATCTGGTGTGTTGTCTGGTGTATTAGATGCTCGCGTCCTTGACGTGCATGTATACATGTCTTGTAGAAAGAGGGTAGTGTTCCAAAATGGTGTGGTGAATTGAGTTGCATTCTTCTAAGGTGTTGCAGTCTAAGTTCTATGTAATAGAGTGCTAGTGGGTGCTGTTCTGGTTGATTGAGGATATGTCCTATGTGTTGGATTCTAAGCGCTTGTATTTTGGTGTGTATGTCTTGTAGTGCTATCCCCCCTTGTCTTTTGTCCTGTATCAGTGTCTTATGTTGTATGCAATAGATTGTGCTGCCAAAGATGAAACGTCTGATGTGTTTGTTGATGTCTGTGATTGTCTATTTAGGAGGGTCTAGCACTGTGACTAAATATATAATTTTGGGAATGATGAATGTGTTAACTATTGTGCTCCTACCAAATATTGTGGATGTCTTATACTTGTATCTGTGCAGCATGTCTATAATTTGTTCTGTGAGGTTTTGCCATGTCTGTGCATGTATTTGGCGGGAGTTGTTAGGGAATGTTATCCCATAAAGCCTGATATTGTCTGTCGCTGTTAAGTCGGGAGAAAATCTGCTTTGTTCCGCCACTTACCGAGACCCATTATGTGTGATTTGTGTATGTTTAATTTTGCTCCACTCCCCTTACCAAACAGTGTGAAGGTGTAGAGTATATTTGTGATGGATTTGTTGTTGATGGGGAAGAAAGCGGTGTCGTCCGCGTATGCGAGCAACTTCCTCTCTCCTCCCCCAGAAATAAAAGTGCCTTTGATGTTCGTGTCTTGTTTGATTGCTTCGAGTAGTGGTTCCAGGGTCAGCACATAAAGGAGCGGTGATAGGGGACATCCTTGTCTCACCGACCTTGTGAGCCGGAAGCCAGGCAGAAAGCGTATGGTTTACCAACACCTTTCTTTCGGGTCTCCGGTACAAGATCTCTACCCACTGCCTAAAGTACTGGCCCAAGTTGCAGCATGTTAAAATCTTATATAAGTAGGAGTGGGAGATTCTATCAAAGGCTTTCTCCTGGTCCAAGGACAAGAGGGCGGCCTGACAGTCCTTCTCCTGTGTGTATGTGATGATGTCTCTAATAAAATGCGTATGCTGGTGGGTGTTCCTATGTGGTACCCCGCATTGTTGGTCTGTGTGTATGAGTTTTGACATAAAGGGTCTCAGTTTGTGGGTCAGTGCTTTAGCAAGTATTTTATAGTCTGTGTTGAGTAGCGATATGGGTCTGTAGTTCTTCATGTTTGTCTTATCTGTATTTTCCTTTGGTATTAGTGTTATGTATGACATGTTGCAACTGTCTGGTAGTTGTTGTTTGTCAAAGGCGTCTTGAAATACTTTAAGAAGAAGGCCACCTAGGATAGGAAAGAAATGTTGGTAGAATTCTACAGCCAGGCCGTCCGGTCCTGGTGTCTTGTCTTTGTTCATTTTACTGAGTGCGTGTGTTATGTCAGTCAGTGGTAGTTCTGCGTCTAGTATGTCCTTGTCTCCGTCTGATAACTGTTTACTATACCGTAAAAAGTTGTCTTGTATCTGTGTATCTACTGTTTATGCTGTAAATAGGTGTGTGTGTAGTATTGATTAAAAGCTTCTGTTATATGTGCTGGGTCTGTTTGTGTGTTACCCTGCATGTCTATTATGTTACTCATCTGTCTGCTGTGCTGTACATTCTGCTCAATTGCCAAATATTGTTTGCTGGGGGTCTCTTGCGTGATTGTGGTGAGTTTTGTTCTGAGGAGAGCACCTAGATATCTGTGTTGTTGGTATAGCTCTAGTTGTTCTTCTAATGTGTGTAAGTGTGGCGAGTTGTTGTCTACCTGCTTTTTTAGTTGGATGGCTATTTGTATGATTTGTTCTTGTCTTAAACTTTCTTTATGTATAAAGGATGCGAGTTGTTGTGTTCTACTTCGTATTGTATTTTTCAATAGATCCCAATATTGTCCGATGTTTTCCGTTGGTATGTTGTCCGCGTATGTGTGCAAGAGTTGTGTCATATATTGTATGTATTCTGTATGCTTGAGAAGTGTGTTGTTAAATTTCCAATGCTGCGACCTTTTAGATGCATGTGTGTTTGTATGATTTGTACTGATGTGTACTAATACTGCTTTATGATCCGTGTTCTGTAATGTTTCCCGTATGTGTTTGGCGAGTATTATGTGGTTTGTTGCTGGTATATAAATCCTATCTAATCTAGTTGCCCTGTTGTGTGTTTTGTTTGTGTGTGTTGTATCCCTACTATGTGGGTGCAATTGCCTGTATGGGTCTATTAGGTTGTGTGTGTCAAATGCCCTCTCTGTTAGTTCTTCGCACCTGTGCCCCGACGTCCCCCTACTATGTCAGAGACTTCCAGGACACAGTTGTAATCCCCACAGAGTATGACATTCTGTCCCCTGTATGTGTTTGTGAGTATTGTGTCTAGTTCTTCGTAGAACTGTGGTTGACAGTTGTAGTTTGGCGGTGCGTGGATATTTACTATAGTGTATGTGTGTGTCAGGTCTAGACAGATATGACTGAGCTACCGTATAACAGTAGACGGTACTACCTGCTTTCTGTTACCGCCGAACGTTGGGCGGCGCTTACCAAACCCGACACCCAACATTGTGCCAACGGCTTCGGGCGGAAGAGCACAATTGGGAGGGTACAAGCCTTACCCTGGTGCGAGGAAATGCAAGCTAAAGACAAAATAAGTCATGGCAGGGCAGACCAGGCCCTAAGCCTTGGTTGGCGGCTGGTCTAGGATCGAAGCTCCGACAGGCGGACAGTTAGAGCATTGCTTTGCTGATCCGGCAGCTTCTGCAGCTTGTCTTGTTCCAGATGTAGGGGTGTTACCTTTCCTCTGGAGTGAACTAAGCAGGCCGAGAGAGGGATCATGCTGCATGGGCAACACATGATCTATATATTTTAGCCCAGGCTTTGTGCTATGGAGAGGCAATAACTCCATCCCTGGTCTTAACTGGTCTCGGAATCAAAGCGAGAGGCAACTGTTACAGGTTATAAGTCCTTGTCAGTTGGCGTAGACATGGGGCGCCATGCGTTGCCTCTGACGGTGGGGGACACCTACAGGTGTCACTGATCAGCTACCGCCCGCCTCAAACTGGGCAGCCTCCGGCCAATTGGGTGCTGATCCGCCACAGCCTGCCTGCTTCAATGGGTGCTTGGGGCTAGGACAAAATCTGAATCGCAGGCTGTAAAACCAATGCACCAGGTATAAACAAAAATAAAAATAGAAACCTCAAGCTACGGCTTGCAACCTGGAACGTGAGAACCATGTGTCCAGGATTTTCCACTGACCAATATTGACGATTTGAGAAAAACGGCTGTGATTGATGCCGAACTCAATCGTCTTAACATTGATATTGCTGGCCTGCAGGAGACTCGCCTCGCTGAGGAAGGGTCACTCAGGGAAAACAATTACACCTTTTTCTGGAAGGGTAGAGGGCAGGTAGAAAAAAGGCAACACGGTGTGGGCTTTGCAGTGAAGAATTCGCTACTGGGAATGATTGAAATTCCAGCAGGAGGAAATGAAAGACTATTATCCCTGCGCTTGGCAACCTCTTGTGGGTTTGCCACCATTATTACTGCATATGCACCGACACTCGATTCCTCTGATGATGTGTAGGATTCGTTCTATGAGGAGTTAGACTCCGTGGTCAAGGCAGTTCCAAAATCTGACTACATTTATATGCTCGGTGATTTCAATGCTCGTGTGGGCAAGAACTCGAGTTCATGGCCAGTGTGCCTCGGAAATACAACATCGGTCGCATGAATGAAAATGGGCAAAGGCTGCTGAAGCATTGCACCAGTAATGACCTATGTATTACATACTCCTTTTTTAAAACAAAAGAGATGCATAAGGTCACATGGAAACATCCAAGATCCGGCCATTGGCACCAGCTGGACTTCATAATCACACGGAGACAACATCTGAACCATATATCATTGACTCGAAGTTACCACAGTGCTGATTGTGATACGGATCATTCTTTGGTTGTTGCAAGGGTTAGACTGAGACCGAAGAGAATCTACACAGCTAAACACAAATCTAGCTCCAGGATTAATATTATTAACACTCACGATCCTGAAAAGTGCTTTCAGTTTCAACAGCAACTTGAAGACGCTTTCACTGATACACCAGAAAATTGTACAGTAAATGAAAAGTGGGGTCAAATTAAGGAAACTCTTTATAAAACTGCCGTAGGGGTTTACGGCACTGTGGATCATAAGAGGCAGGACTGGTTTGCGGCAAACAGCGAGACTCTGCAGCCCTTGATTGATAAGAAGAAGAAAGCTCTCTTAAAAAACAAGGAAAGACCAACGCTCAACACTCTGAGTGAGCTAAGGCAAGCTAGGAAGGATGTGCAAAAGGCTGCCAGGCAGTGTGCAAATGATTATTGGATCAAGTTATGTGAGTCCATTCAAATCGCAAGTGATAAGAGAAACATAAGAAGCATGTATGAAGGAATAAAGAAAGCCTGTGGTTCAGTGATCAAAAGAAGTGCACCATTGAAAACCTTGACTGGAGAAATCATCACTGATAAGAAACAGCAGATGGACAGATGGGTAGAGCACGATTTGGAGCTTTACTCAAGTGAGACCAAGCTAGCGGATGATGCCCTCAACGCCATAGAGGCTCTACCAACTTTTGACCACCTGGACACACTTCCCACCATAACAGAAGTTAAGTGTGCTATAAATGAACTTGCATCTGGCAAGGCTCCAGGTAAGGATGGGATTCCAATAGAGGTTATCAGGAGTGGGCAAGACACACTCACTATACAGATCCACCAGCTAATAGAGTTATGCTGGCGTGAAGGACATGTCCCACAGGATTTCAAAGATTCAAGCATCATAACACTGTACAAGAACAAGGGCGATCGGAGCGACTGCAACAACTATAGGGGTATCTCACTTCTGTGTATTGTTGGAAAAGTATTTGCCAGAATTGTTCTGCGCAGACTTCAAGTCCTAGGAGATCAAGTCTACCCCGAATCACAGTGTCGCTTTCGACAGAACCGGTCTACCACTGATATGATATTCTCATTGCGACAAATGCAAGAAAAATGCCGTGAACAGAATCAACCACTGTTTATTGCCTTCATCGACCTCACAAAGGCATTTGATTTTGTCAGTCGTGAGGGTCTGTTCAAGGCACTAAAGAAGATTGGCTGCCCACCAACTCTTCTGTCCATTGTGGAATCGTTCCACACAGGCATGAAGGGTATAATCAAGTTTGATGGTGCAACTTCTGAAGAATTTGAAATCAAGAGTGGAGTTAAGCAAGGTTGTGTACTAGCTCCCAGCCCTCTTTGGAATATACTTTTCACTTCTACTGAAATATGCATTTCGTGATCAGGATGGTGGTATATACATTCACTCACGCTCAGATGGCGGCCTCTACAATGCTCAGAGATTGAAGGCTAAGACCAAAATTAGGAGGGTACTGATTAGAGAGTTGCTTTTTGCAGATGATGCTGCAGTTACGACCCACTCTGAGGAAGAATTGCAACTGTCTACTATCTGCATTCTCCAATGCTTGTTCTGAATTTGGTTTAACAATTAGTAAAAAGAAGACACAGATTATGTCACAAGGTGCACATGGGGTACCATCTAATCTTTATTGACGACGCCGAACTAGAGACAGTAGACCATTTTACATATCTAGGATCAGTGGTAAATAGCAAATTATCCCTAGATCAGGAAATCAACATCCGGATTGGTAAGGCAGCAACAACAATGAACAGGTTAAGAAAAAGAGTCTGGGAGAACAGGAAGCTTACTGCCAAAACAAAAGTCCTTGTCTATCAAGCCTGTGTCCTTAGTACTCTTCTCTATGGCAGTGAAACCTGGACAACTTACTCACACCAAGAGAAACATTTAAACAGCTTTCATATGCGGTGTCTGCGAAGAATTCTTGGTATTAAGTGGCAAGACAAAATCACAAATACTGAAGTATTGGTAAGATCAGGTTGTGTGACAGTTTATTCCATGCTCAGTCTTCGTAGACTTAGATGGATAGGACATCTTAGGAGGATAGATGATGGTAGAATACCAAAAGATATCTTTTTTGTTGAATTACAGATGGGTAAAAGATCTCAGGGTCGGCCTCTACTACGATACAAAGATGTGTGTAAGCGGGACATGATTGATACAGGCATTGATAATGCACATTGGGAGCAAGTCGCAGCTGAACGTGTTGCATGGAAGGCAAACATCAGAAATGGAAAAAAAGACAAAGGAGAAAATTATTGCAGATAAGTCACACACCGAGCGTTTGAGACGTAAGATGGTGCATGATGGTGGAAATGACCACGTGTTCACATGCACCCACTGTGAACGGACATTTACAGCGCAAATTGGCCTTATCAGCCACACTCGCTACCGACATAGGTAAAAGTTATTATGCCTTTTTAAAGCACAAACTATCGTCTGTCAAGACGGCAAGGTGCCAATGTATGTGTGTGTATTATTTCCTATTTGTACAAAAGTAATTCTACCCTGATTACCCCTGTTGGTGTTTAGTATGTTCCATCTGTCTGATGTTTGTAATATAGCTGTCCCCGAACCTATGTTGTGGACCGCTAAACTGAAATATGCATGTTTAAATCCTAATTGTGTTTTAATTTGTGCACCTTGTACGTCTGAATGTATGTTTGTTTCTTGTATTAGGATAAAGTCTGGTTTGTACTTGTGTGTGAACTGTATTATATGGTGTTGTTTTGTTCTCAGCCCTGAAATGTTAATGGAAATTATTGTTAAATCATCCATTTACAGAACCAAACAAAACAGAGATCTCTTTTTAAGTTATCAAGTTCACACTAATTTTCGATGCACACGAATTTCCACAGAAATAAAGACACATTATTGCGGTGATAAGCGTTCACAGTCTTTGGTTCAGGCTTTTTCTTCTTCGGAATCCGTGTCAGTATCATTTATCAGAGTTGGAAATGTTGGGGTGTCATTGTTTCCATCTTCTGGAAAGTTGTGGGTTGCGTTTTCCGATTGTCCTTCTGTTTGCTCGTTTTGTTTGCTCGTTTGCTCATTGTCTTCCGGTTTTGTTGTTCGGTTTTTCCCCCTTCTTGTGGGGCGTGACTGATGACGAGGATTCGAACTCGTCTGACTCCTTGCCTTGTTCTTGATCAATTATCAGAGTTTGAAATGTTGGGGTGTCATTGTTTCCATCTTCTGGAAAGTTGTGGGTTGCGTTTTCCGATTGTCCTTCTGTTTGCTCGTTTGTTCGTTCTGTTTGCTCGTTTGCTCATTGTCGTCCGGTTTTGTTGTTCGGTTTTTCCCCTTCTTGTGGGGCGTGACTGTTGACGAGGATTCGTGCTCGCCTGACTCGTTGGCTTGTTCTTTTTCCGCTAATTCTTTTAATTTCCTCTTGTTGTTTTTGTAGATTACTTTGGTGTATCCGTCATCTTCTGGCTGTTATACAGTCACAGTTCCTGTGGTTTCTGTTTGTCTTTTCTGGGTGTCGCAGCCTTTTTCGGCGCGCTGCTCAGAGGCGGAAAGTCCTTAGCAAGTAGGTCTGAGATAACTGGGAATTCCGCGCTCTTTGTTTATGTTGTCAACTGTTGGTCGTTTTCAGGCCTCTCAACAGGCCTCCTTCTACTGGGGCATTGATTTGCCCAGTGTGAGTCGAGGCCACATGTTGGGCAGGCAACACGTCTGCCTGCCTCAGTTATCAGGATCCTGTGGGTCCCTTTGACGACCCCAGGGACATCTATTGTAACATAGTGAGGGACATCTTTCGTGGGGTGGCACAAGAACCCCCCCCCCCCCCCCCCCTATCGGCCTCCCGCATTTGGGAGTCTAAAAGCTTCGGGTTCTTTGTCTCCTGTTACGGCCGCGATCATTTTTTTGACTCCTTCCGGAGTGATTGTTTCCGGTAATCAGTGTATTCTGATTCGGCGTTTTTCTTTGTCTGCATGTTCTACTTTCACGCTGATGCCTTCTTTGTCAAGGTCGAATTTGCTCCCATGTATCCCGTCATATACTGACTGACTGACTTCATCTGTCAGCGTGCAGTACCATTTCGTAGGCTGCTCCAGTCGGAATGGCTCTTTCATGCCGTTGACAGGTACGCCACATGGCCCCCTCAACACGCCTGCTATCAGAGACGGCGTCGCTTTCGCCGCCGCTTGCGGCCCGGATACCGTCAAAACCAACGTTCTCGGATGGTACCAGGCACCCCTTTGGAAATCTTCCACACTGAATATAAAGTGAGACATCTTCAAGGCGTTAGGAAGAGCTGTGTTATCTTTTGAAATGTTATTTCCAAAAGCACCGTACACAAAAATTTAGTGAAGCTGAAGAATAAGTCCGTGCAATCACTGCTGTGAAAAGTTCCACTGTTAGTCCATATAGCACAATTGAAAACTGAAATATATCCACTGTTCAACTGTTAGTCAGAATAGCACAATTGAAACCTGGATGATAAGAACAGATACTACACTTTGATCTTAGCCAAAAGGCTGAGAAGCGAGTTTCAATTCATTGGTTGCATTTGTTTCGTTTGAATGAGACAATTCACATTACATGTATGTTTGTAACCATAGAATCATTGTTCGGTTGTCAACGTCATGAATTACAAATATTTGACAATTCAAAAACAGTGAAAACCAAACAATTGACGCTTGGTGAACATAATCACATAACCTATGGACATACTTATATATTTACAATTACCGTACACATTACAATAATTGGGTACATACACATAGAACAGAAAATGAAATTAGAACATCTACCACCCCAGGGGAAAAGGGGAACAATCCAGAAACAGTTCACAGGGAAGGGGACATAGGTGACTTAAAAAATGGGGGCAAAACTTGATTCTACGCAGAAACCTTACCTACAAGCGGAAGCTAAAGTGCCACACCAATGAATACAAACATCTACGACCAAAAATGTTTAACTTTATAGCCACTTTGTGGGGATCTTGGGAAATATTCTTTCCCTTGATGATTCTCGGTGACAAATCGAGAACATTTACCGTAACACGGATGTGTTGCGAGAGGAGTTGTAGTTTGAAGCCCACGCCAAGATAACGTAAGTATAGTTATCCTCGGTCCGGTACAGTCCCCAGTAGCAAAGCGAGCTTGGTTATGAGACTCTGAATGTCAACTGATCGAGATGCTACCATTGACTAAACATGAGAAGGTACCAGTTTCGAACGCAGATCATACCTTTAAAGTCACAGTTGTCACCACAACCAACAAAAGTCATAACCATATAGTGAATCTCTATAGACCTCTGACTACTTAGAACAGACTAATTAAGAAAACACAAAACAATGTGTCACTTCCCTTTAAAAAGATAAGTTCCGCAGGGAACGAACGAACAAACTAACGAAAATCTTTATTTTCAAAGGGTTTAGAATTGGGCACGCAGACCCGTCTGACATTCTGCCCTTTTTCTCTATTTCCTCTCATACATTCTTTCATTCAACTTCTCTTATGAAGCAAATCTTTGACAACAAAAGAACAATAAGCATTAAAACGCATGAAAAATAATCAATAATACATGACTCACTGAGGCAATGTTTAACATGGGAATTATAAATACCCAAGGAAGGTGTAACGGCCATATATATATGGGAATGTTTTTTTTTTTTGGCTAGTTGACGTTTTTACCATTATAATTTACCATTATTATTGTCTTTGTTGCTTGTTTTATAGGGACATGTAGTCTCTCTTGGGGTAGTGTTCAAAAGGGTTGCGACTGTATGTATAATGATTGGTGGTGTCTTTGATTTCTTGTGGAAGATTGTTCCACAGCTGAGTGGCAGAGTATGCTATGCTTGTTTTATATAAGTCTATCCTAGGTTTAGGGACATGAAGTATATTTAGTCGTTCGCTATGTCTTGCGTTATATTTAATAAATGGCCAAAGGTAGCTTGGAGCATTTTGAAATAGGATTTATTGAATTAGTTTAGCCTTATTAAAAGTAGGCGTTTGTGGAGAGGCAGTAAATGAAGACGTTCATGTAGGTTAGAATTGTCTGTAAGCTTATCACCATTGATTACACGCACTGTCCTTTTCTGGAGTGAATACAGGCGTTTTGTTATTGATTTGGAGCATCCATCTCAGATTGTGGAGCAATAATCAATGTGTGTTTGTATGTGGGAAGTATATAATATTTTTCTTGTGTTTTCGTCGAGGAAATTTTTAATTTTAGCAAGTTGGTATACTTTTTTTTGGCTATTTGTTTAACTAGAGCATGAACATGGGAACTGCAGGACAGATTTTGAACTATGATAAGAACAGTGCCTTGTGCTCGGTTACACTTTCTATAGGCGTGCTACCAATGTGCAGTTGAAGAGTTCTCTGCGAGTTTAGAGTGTGAAGTCTTTGCCTGGTTCCTAATAACATAGATTATTTTTCGGTTTGCTCCAGTTAACTACACTATTTATTTCCTGTTGCAAGGATAACTCTAGCACATTACAATCAATAGCGTTTGTATATACTGTGCAGTCGTCTGCAAATATATCGCAGGACGACGAAAGATATAAGGTAAGATCATTTATGTAAATGGCAAATAACAGAGGGCCAAGTATAGACCCACGAGGTAATCCAATATTAATGGTAATGGCTTGAAATAGAGATTTATTGTGTGATACTACTTGTTTTCTGTCTAATAAAAATGAGTTTATTAATGTCACACCTACTTTCATTTTTTTCTAGTTTTTTAATTAAAATAGATCTTCATATTGAATACTTTTCTAAAGTTTATAAACACAGTACCACATAGAATATTGTTGTTAATATTTTGATGCCATTTTTATATCATGTTTGTTAGGGCCGTATGACAAGAATATTTTGACCGAAATCCTGACTGACTGACTGTCAACTATTAGTTTGTGGCGAATTAAGTGCTCTGGTGTTGTTTTGTGGATGTGCTTTTCTAACGGTTTGGATAGTGAGGATAATATGGAAATTGGCCTATAATTACCCATAATACGATCGTCTAATGAACAAGTTTTACATGAGAATACACTTTAGCGATTTTAAAGGCTGATGGGGAGTGACCTTTGGTGAGACATTGCTGATAAAAGTTAGTGACTCGCAGATCGCCGGCGCAGCATAGCGAAGGATTTGATTACTGGCTCCATCTAGTTCTGATGAGTTATTGATTTTTAGGTTACTGAGATGAGTAAATACTTCAGTGGTCGTCATTATTGGTATGTTGGAAGGAATGTCAACATAGCATTTGTTCTCACAGAATGATGATAACAAAGATATGTCATGAGGCGCATCTGGTAATTCAGCCTTCAGTTGGTTTATGTTGGACTGAAAGAATCTACTGGATTGATCACATGTAACCTGGGAGGGGAGCCTGTCAGAGTTCTGTAGAGTTATATACAGACAGGACAGATCCCTGAAACAGGACAGTGGCAAAACAAGACAGGACAAACGGTTAACGTGAGTTAACTGAGTGACAGCTACTATCGACGCACTGACTAACCCCAGGTTAAGGAGAGGACAAATCTGAGACGCACTACTGACCACAAAATACATGAACATCACGGTGGTCGTGAGACACGTGATGCGAGACCCAGAGGGAAAGCTGGGCAGACTAGACTGAGACTTTGATGTGGACGGATGTGCCTGGGTTTTGTTGAGCGAGTGTACAGCTGAGACGAACGACTGCTAGTTTGCGCTGTGAGACTGAACCATTGATAGAGTTTGTGCGCCAGCTGTAAATGCGATCGTAGTCTTGTTTAGCATGAGCGGAGTGCATTGCTGCATGTTACGATAATTGTACCTTAAAAGTAAAAAGTCGCTTAAAAGTCGACAGGGTCGACTTCATTGCACCGGGTTTTATCCCATATGGCTCGGTCTCTTTCCGCAGCACGGAAAGCGTCGCACAAAGCACGAACTCCGTAGCTTTTAGCGACGACCCATGGGAGTCTCCGAAACATTTAACTCGTAAACCGAAGGACGCGGCCCGGAATCGAACCCACAACCTTCGGCTCACGAGTCAAACGGCTTGACCACTTCACCACAGAGACTCCCAATGTTGTACCTTGTATTATATTATACCAATATGTGTATTTGTCCACAGGACTCCGGCTGACGTTTATTTATATGTCAGTTAATGTCAGGGCAATTAAGCCATACTGCAATGGATGGGGCATACGAAGGGAGTGGAGGATGGTGGCGAAACGGAGCTCGCTTGAACTCAGGAGGTGAATGACCGTGGGCCCCGGGGTGGACCAGGAGGACGGTGGGGAGATGGTGTATATGCAGACCTGCGGGAATTTGGAGTCGGCGGCTGGCAAGAGAAGGTCGATCAGAGAAACGATCGGAGACGGATTGTATCTGCAGCAAAGAACCGCAATGGCTCGAAAGACTGAAGAAGAAGAAGAAGAAGAAGAAGAAGAAGAAGAAGAAGAAGAAGAAGAAGAAGAAGAAGAAGAAGAAGAAGAAGAAGAAGAAGAAGAAGAAGAAGAAGAAGAAGAATTAAGCCACGAGTGTCAGCGACTTGCTTGCGACAGGTATTTCAGGACTCCCCTACTTTTGCACCACACGAAATAATAACTCGTGTCATTTGCAAAAGGATACAATTTATTTAGAGCTGATTACAAACAAGCTCCGCGAGCGGAATACTTCATTGACAATAAACATCATAGTACGTTACACAGATGCAATGAAGAGGTGATAATGATACTATTAATCACTGAATGGAATCTAAAGCCTAACAATCACTATTGTCTATAAACTTATAGTATTCATAAGGAACACGTCTACTCTCTAGCCGTCCCAGTCGCTGTCTGAACCACGCTTCTTGTTGCGTGTTCAAACATGGACGTTGGATCCTCCGTGCGCTGGCGAGTCTTGCGTGCGTGGTGTCCCAGCACGCTGGTCAGTTAACTAGAGTAACCTGTACTCCATGGTTACTCGTCGAGGCGAGTTTCCTAGTGTCTTGGGAAACCCTCGCTCACTTGCACTCAATGCCCTATTGGTTGACACAAGTGTCCTGTTGTAAAGCTATTTATAGCGCTTGTGTCTCTTCTGTCTGGTGTTCTCTAATGGTCTCTGTCTTAGCTCTATTTCTTATATTCTTAACTCTGTAAACTCTTATTCAGAACTTTGACAGGCTCCTCTCCCCTCCGTGTAGTGTTACAACCTTTTAACTCATGCTTGTAACACGTTGTATGGTCACTGAAAAATTGGCTGTCCAATTTTGTCAAAGATCTGATAAGTTGTAAATTTCTCTTCTGGGGATAGAACAAACTCTCTCCTCTCCTTACTCACACTGTTCTATTAATTCACTCGGCTAATTAAGTAGCCCCTTCATATCAGTACAGTTGGCTATAGATCTTCTTGGGAATTGTTTTGATCCGGAACCGTTGTCTTATGACTTATGTCATGACTTCCGTCTTATGACCCATGTCTTCTGACTTCTGTCCGTTGACTTATGTCTTTTGACCTGTCCTCATATTGCCCAAAATGACAACCCAATACAAGTTGACTCTGTTATGAGTACAACACATGAGCATTGAATGTTCATGTTCCCAATAATATCAGCCCCAACTCGTACACAATAAGTTCTACTCTTCACCTTCTAGCTTCCGCTTGTGAAGAAATATTTTCAATGTTACATTAAGGTTTTTAAGAAGATATTGTGTCCCCTGATTTGAGTTACTGTTCTTTGAAACAAATGGTGTATGCAACTTTTATGTGTTCGTTTTCCTGTTTGTTTGCGTGTTTTCTAATAAACTATAGTGTACTTAAATTGCTACCATGTGTATGCGTTTCTATTCTACATGTGTGTATTTCTTCGAGCGCCGTAAATCGGTTTATTGTGGCTACAAATGTCTGTTATTTTTATTTATGACCACAATTCCGTTTCAAGATGCTCAAAGTATTTTCTGTATTTCATACTACTAAAGTATAGCAGTAACACACTCAAAACTTGACAACACATTGGTTACACAGATTGACACAGACAAGTCACAACAAGACGTTTCCAGCGGTGAACACAAAACTGCCGCTACCTCTCTCTCTCTCTCTCTCTCTCTCTCTCTCTCTCTCTCTCTCTCTCTCTCTCTCTCTCTCTCTCTCTCTTTCAATGTTTACTATTTTACTCATTCTCTCCTCTCATTTACACATCTTTCGTTAACTTTCCTACGATCGTTATGTTAAAACATTCATTCGTCATTAAAATATGGTTCATAATATCAAGTAAATGAACATTACATATTTACACTAAATGATTGGCTGAATTGTACAAGTTTTCACGCCAAATGACTGTGCCGTTTCTTTGCACGTGTCATGCTTATGCAGAATGGGGTCCTGCCTATACACAATATACAAGTTTGTGAGGATGGTTTGTTACCGACCCTATAATACTAACTAATCTAACTAACTGATGTAATTTGGTGCGCTGTTCTAAATTTATCCTAAGGGAAATAATCTAACTACTTAATTACATTTAAGCAAATTGGGTTAATTACCTTAAAGTGTTATTGGTACATGAAATGATGTTAATTCCTAAATGGTTGGGTTAGTGTAGAAATGATATTTTATTTAAATGTATTTATAAATGATTCTGTTTACGCGATGATAAGGTAAAGTAATATCTAATAATTGCATTTCTAATATAGGTGTTAACTTCAATGGGTTCTTAACTAAATGTAGGTGACTTATAACTATCAAATGAGATAAATAAAGTTATATATATGTACTTGAACATTTTGCAATTTAATTATTAATACAAAAATGAAGTTATGCGTACTGTTTATAAAACAATGTTATATACATATCACAATTACTTTTATATATAATTACACTAAACTAATGTCGTCCTTTCGGGTGTGATGTTGGAGCACTGTTCTTTGTAGCCTATTTTCATAACATAGTTCATTTAGACAAAGTCTTATATGCTCTCCTTCCTGGATAGTGTTTATATATATAGTTCCCTACCAATATATGTAGGTTCACATCTAACACTTCGATGTAAATATGGCTTATATATGTGTTAGCGATGTAGACATACTACTTATGCGTCTGTTCGTTTCACTCATAATGGCAATGTTACTCTTACACAGTTTAAACGCTTGGCGATTATAACGCACTTACAGTGTAACTTTTCACCACATACGGCACTGATCTAAATAGCAATTACAGTGTCACTGTTTCTGGTGATCTCTGGTCGATCTCTTCCTGTACCTCAGGTATTTCAATGTTTGACGGTCGACTCAAAGTGTCTGCCAAAGAGTTCAAACTCCCCTTCAAATGCTGGATGGTAAAGGCATAGTTCTGCAGTATCAAGGCCCATCTGTAGACCCTATTGTTCTGGGGAATGCCAGACTGCATAACAGAAAGCGGAGAATTGTCGGTTTCGATCACAAACTGTGCTCCTGCCAGAAACCTATGAAGTTTTCTAACACAATAGATTAAGCTAAGGCCCTCCAATTCAGATGCTGAGTATCTCGATTCAGCTGGGCTGATCTTACGGCTTACGTACATTACTGGGTGGAACTTTCCTTCGTAAAACTGGCCTAGGACTCCTGATATGGAAATGGCACTTGCGTCTGTACGTAAAATATAGGTAAGATTTTGGTTAGGCAAACGCAAAATAGGTGGAACGCTGAATAAATACTTCAATTTTGATAAAGCACTAATTAACCGTGCATCTTGAACATTCAATTTTGCCGAAGCTTTCAAAATATTGGAAAAAACACTGGTGATTTCCGCCAGATTGGGAATAAATTTACTATAATAATTAACAAGACCAAGTAGACTTCGGACCTGTTTCTTGGTCGTTGGCATAGTCAAATTGAGAATCTTGGTCACAATTTTTTCATCTGTTCTGAGTTGGCCCCTGCAGATGGTATGGCCTAGGAAGTCAATCTCTTCCATGCCCAACTCTACTTTACTTGGCTTGACTGTAAGCCCGAATACTCGCAACCTGTCGAAGACATGTCGCAGTTTCTGTAGGTGTGATGTCCAGTCTACAGTATGGATACATATGTCATCTATGTATGTAGAAGTATTAGTTACCCCGTGGAGAAGATCCCTAGTTAGACGGACAAAAGTCGCTGGAGCATTACGAAGGCCAAAAGGAAGAAACCGCCACTCATAGAGACCTAAAGGTGTGGAAAAGCTGTTAAAGGAATTGAATTTTCTTGCATCGGGACCTGCCAATATCCTTTCGTGAGGTCGAGTTTGGAAAAGATGCGAGATGTAGACATATCAAGGATCAAATCCTCGCATGCTGGGATTGGCTCAGCATCAATTTTGGTCACTCTGTTTAAACGTCGATAATCGACGCAGAGTCGAATTGTTGAGTCCTTTTTGGCGACAAGGACGATAGGGAAGGAATATTCTGACTGAGATTTCTGAATTATTCCACTCGACTCAAGAGATAGTAATTCTTTGTCGAGATTTGCCCTATAATTTAGTGGGATGGAATAAGGTCGACACTTGATTGGGGTGTTATCAGTCAGAATAATGGAGTGCTCTATTCTGTCTGTCTTTCCTGGGATGTCGGAGAAAATGTCTTTGTACTCCGTCACTAATTCTATCATCTGTCGTCGGTGCTCGTCTGTAAGTTTGCTTTCTATCCGTATGCTGTCGATGGTCCCAGTCGTGTCTACTGTAGGGACTGGTAATTCTATTCCGTCGTCATCTGTCTCGTTCAGTACTGTTGTTGTACTAGCTGTGTGTGCTGTTACCTGGCTAAGTGTGTTTGCGATGTCGTTGTCCTGTGTCGCCCTACCTAGTGTAGTTGTGTTGTGTACGTCTGTCGTCCGATTAATTGGTGTGGGTGCATCTTGTTCGTCTGTCGGTAGTTCTTGTCGTGAGAAGTATGGTTTCAGCATGTTGATATGAAATATCTTTAATTTTCCCTTTATCGATATTTCATAATCGACATCTGATATTTTCCGTTCAACGTTGAATGGCCCTTGCCACGATGTTAGTAACAAATTACGTTTATCTGGTAGTAAAAGCAGAACCTTCTGATTAGGTTCAAGGTGTATTGTTTTAGCACCCTTATTTGCATAGTCGCGGTACATCTGTCCTTTCCTCTCCAAAGATGATTTGGCTATTACACACGCTTTCATTATTCTATCGCGTGTCTCTGTTACCATCTCATACGGTGTTACTGATGTTGGGTTTTCTGGTAAGCTAGTGATTAGCTGATGGTAAATTGTTAGGGGTCCTCGAGGGTTCGCCCCATACACTAATTCAAAAGGTGAGAAACCCGTACTCGAGTGCGGAATTTCTCGATGGGCAAATAGCACTGCTGGCAATAGCGTGTCCCAATCAGATGGGTTTTCTGCTGTTACTTTTGCCAGCATGTGTTTGAGATCCCCGTTAATTTTTTCTATGATCCCGTTGCTCATTGGGTGGTACGGGGTACAGAAATGCTGTTCTATTCCTAACAATTTTGTTAAGGCTTGCGTAGCAGCCGAAATAAACTGCGTTCCACGATCTGATAGAATAGTTCGTGGAAAGCCAAAACGACAAAATAAGTGCAAAAATACATTTGCCACATCTTTGGAGGTGATGTATTTTAGTGGAATAGCTTCGATCCACCTGGTACATAGATCCACGAGAGTAAGTATGAATCGGTTTCCTTTGCTCGACACCTGATTTAGGGGTCCAACAATATCGACCGCTACACACTCAAATGGTCTAGATGCTAATAATGACCGTTGAACTTCGGCCGTCACATGCTTTCCCTTTCTTACAAGATGTTGACAAATAGTACATGAACGACAGAAAAATTTTATATCAGTACAGAATTTAGGCCAGTAGAAGTGTGACAAAATTCTGGCTCTGGTTTTGTCATAGGCCAAATGTCCAGCAAACGGTGACTCATGTGCGATCTTTAGCACATTTTGTCGGTATGTTACAGGTAACACCGTTTGCTGAATTTCATGGTTATTATTTGTGTAATAACGCATGAGAATTCCGTTGTGTATTCTAAAATACCAAGATGCATTTTTAGTCACTTTCGCTCGCTCACCTAACAATTTAAAATAAGGTGCGATAGTTTGATCGGTGCGTTGTGCCTCGATAAATTCTTGTCGAGTAGTGTTGTTATTGGCACCGCTGGGTGTTAAGAGCTGTAACATCTCATTTTGTAGGTCAGTATAGTGTGTTTGAGTATCTGACCTTGTTACAGCATTAGCCATGTTTGTTTGTTTCCAGGCTAATATGTCGTCGTCAGTACATTGCTTCAATGAAGCTAAACAGCCTAAAATCAGATCTGTGCAGGGATCTTGCAGGATTGCGCAAGTAAATGTGCCGGTAAGGAACGGGGTATTAATATGCGCTTTTGCCAGTGGGTATTTCTCAATGGTTCCAGAGAAAGTACGGCATTTGACAAATTCACCCGTGTAATCTTCTGGTCTAACCAGCTCTTTTCTTAAACCAAGTAAAGTGCTGCCGCTATCCAGTAAACAATGGCATGGTTGATTATTGACCAGTGCATCGTAGAACTTCAGTTTACCTCTGGAGGCACTAGCTGCATTAGCATCTTCGTTGGAAAATGGTATAACATGACCACATTTCAATTTTCCATCCGCATGAAACTGGTGACATGTGTCACATCTCTTAAAGTCTAATATATCAGTAACTACTGCCACACTTTCACATTCACTCTCTGGTAATACATTTACAAGTTCAGAGTCAATTACACTATCATCGTCAGATGACGTATCGATGAGCACAGCATTATTTGCCTTCATTCGTTGCCTACCAAGGCACTTAGAGCTATAATGGCCATAGCTAGAACAAAAGTAACATTTAACAGCACGTTTAAATGAATTTCGTCTACTTTCTTGCTTCTTTATTATGGTTTCTAAGTGTGAGGGATATGCCGGGTTCTTGTTGCACACAGAGTAGCTAGGATGAAATAATTTACAATATCCACACTGTGGTGGCTTCTGGTAAGGTTTGTCTTTCTTATGATACTCTTTCTGATTATAAGATCTACTAGGTACGTTCTTAACAAAAGCAGTGATCTCTGTATCATGTGTGGTGGTCTTAAATATGTCACGATTAGAAGAAAAATATGCTGAACCCCGTTTTTCTAGTTGTTCAATGGATTCGATATCTGCTTGTTGGAGAAACTTCGCAAAAGGGGTAGGGACTGTGGATATCACCTTATCCATTACCATGAGATCTTGTAATTTATCAAAGTTTTTGCCCACTTTCGCTGCTTTAATCCATTTATTAAATGTACTTTGAACGTTTGAGATGTAATCTAGAAAGGTTTCAGTTGGCTTTGGTTTTATTTGGGAAAACTGAATTTGATACCCAGTGGCATCCAGAAGGAAATGCTGCATAATCCTATCGTGGATGTACTGATAATTACTCCTTAGTTCTGTAGGTATTGATTCTATAACCTTTAATGGCTCCCCACTGAGATTTCTCATGTAGATCATTGCCCAATCTTCTAATGGTATTTTCTGAGTCTTAAGTTGAAACTCTATGTTCTCAGTCCATGCTGAGATGGAATCGCCTACGCTATATGGTTTGATCAGGCCTTTATATTTACTAAACTTATTTTGTTCTTCCTGGCTCTTTTGTTTGCTAGAGGCTATCTGGATGTTTGAATCTATCTCCATTTCTTTCATCTTTAACTTAGTTTGTGACTCTACCTCTATCTGTTTCTGTTTAGTGGCATGATCTAAATTTAGCTGTTTTTGTTTGGTGGCATCATCTAACTCTAGCTGTTTTTGTTTAGTGGCTTCTTCTACTTGTTTCATTTCTTTTTGATGTTGCCTTTCTAGTGCTCTTTCGTCCCTCTCTAGAGCAGCTTTTCTCTCTGTTTCTTCCTTGTATCTTTGAGCAGCCCATTTCTCTAATTTCTCTCCAGTATGGCCTAGTTCTTTGCCCGCCTGGATGCAATCACTTAATGATGCCATTCTGTGGCTTTATGTTACTTCACGATGATATCACAGTAGTTTTACACAATGGTTTGTAGTTATGTGTTAGTTATTTACATTCTCACTGAAAATAAAGATGCATGGTTAACACAGTGAATATCAAAATAATTCAAAATTATACTCATCTAATTTGTCGGAAAATACAGCCCTTGAGATGTTCCACCGCTGTCTTCCGGACACACAAAAATGATCGACTTGACAACAGAACGGATGCTTCTGTTTAGTAGAGCATCAATGCTTTAGAAACATGCATATGATTTAAATACATGTTCATATTTCATGCGGCTGATGAATCATAAATGTGATCTAGATAATGATAAATGATATGAATGAATGTTATGATAGTATAAATGATTGTCATGATTAGTAAGATGATTCGTCATATGAATGTCCACGTCGTCTTGTCTTCACTTACTATCTTGCTTGGTATAACTACGTTCTATGGCTTCCGTTCAGTAGCTAATTTACTTTCTTTGTGCAAAAGGAACTTATTTTGCACAAATATCTAAATGAATGTGATGAATGGTGACATTAATGGCTGTATCACAGAAAATGAAATGTACACGATGGTTTGCTTGACAATTTAAATACATATTTGTATACATTTTCATTACCACAAATTCATACACATTTCCTATTAATTTTCGTAGAATAACACAACTTGTAAATTAATCTTTCTTCATTGTGGTTCAAGCTCCACGAATGGTAACATAATAAATATCAAGTAGTACTGGTGTTGATCACTACCGTTCACTCGCAAAACAAAATTATTTCTGACATTGTATGGTAATTAATTCACGTTAGTTTTAGGTACTTTTAACACAAAATAATGCCAAATGGTGCCTGTTGACGTTGGTTCAGGCACTTCTGACACCAAATGGGGTCCTGCCTGTCAGCAACTTACTTGCGACAGGTATTTCAGGACTCCCCTACTTTTGCACCACACGAAATAATAACTCGTGTCATTTGCAAAAGGGATACAATTTATTTAGAGCTGATTACAAACAAGCTCCGCGAGCGGAATACTTCATTGACAATAAACATCATAGTACGTTACACAGATGCAATGAAGAGGTGATAATGATACTATTAATCACTGAATGGAATCTAAAGCCTAACAATCACTATTGTCTATAAACTTATAGTATTCATAAGGAACACGTCTACTCTCTAGCCGTCTCAGTCGCAGTCTGAACCACGCTTCTAGTTGCGTGTTCAAACACGGACGTTGGATCCTCCGTGCGCTGGCGAGTCTTGCGTGCGTGATGTCCCAGCACGCTGATCAGTTAACTAGAGTAACCTGTACTCCATGGTTACTCGTCGAGGCGAGTTTCCTAGTGTCTTGGGAAACCCTCGCTCACTTACACTCAATGCCCTCTTGGTTGACACAAGTGTGTCCTGTTGTAAAGCTATTTATAGCGCTTGTGTCTCTTCTGTCTGGTGTTCTCTAATGGTCTCTGTCTTAGCTCTATTTCTTATATTCTTAACTCTGTACACTCTTATTCAGATCTTTGACAACGAGCCAGTTAAACGTACCAACACCCTGACAGAGCGGACCCAGGATTTCTACAGCAGTGTTGTAGATTATGTCCTTTAGGATTTCCACAGCAATGTTGTAGATTATGTCCTTTAGGGCTCTCCACTCTGTTTCTGCATCATGTTTAGCTGCAGCATTGGCTTGAGGTGGCCTTCCAGGCGGGTGACATTTATGTTTTTTATTTTGCACTTTCGCCCCTTGAGGACGCCATGGTGGTTTGATGTGTAAGTTTATTTTTGAGATAATGAGACGATGATCTGTCCAACATTCGGCACCACACATGGATGATGTCACATGAACGTCTTGTCTGTCACTCCTCCTGACAATGACATAGTCAATGAAGTGTCAGTGTTTTGAGCGAGGGTGCATCCACGATGTCCAATTTCTCATGGGAAGACGGAAAATTGTGTTGGTAATCAGGAGGTCGTCTTCGGCACATGTCTGAAGGAGGAGGAGTCCATAGCTGTTACAATTTCCGGCTCCGTACGTTCTAATAATGCCACTCCAAGAGGTGATGTCCGTGCCTACTCTGGCATTGAAATCCCCAAGGAATATAAGTTTGTCTCCTTTGGGAACATATGTTAATATTAGGGGCGTTCATTTGAAATCCGTTCGTGCAGCACTGCGCGTAATTGCATACGTTGAACATAATTGTCAGGGTCTTGCATTCAGCAAGTACTCAGGCTCGTGTTCTTATGACAAGTGCGATACAAAACACAGTCACAGAATAACTTAACGTGACACGCTACAACTACAATTCCAAACACTTTATTCACACAGCTCACTCATCACAATCATTACATGCATTGTGCAGTTACAATAATATAATCAATAGATCTACAAATGCAATACAACTTACAATCCTACAACCCAGGCGTACAGTCTCCTAATACTCACACAGGCTTTCTATCTATTCGCGTTCAAACACACAATTCGCACAAGCTCCATTCAAACCGTCTGTCCAGTGCCACAGTTGCCAGCCGTCTGCCGCTAACTCGCCGTGAGTTTCCGCTTAGCGGGATTGTGTCCTAGCGTGGACTTCATGTCTCACGCTTGCACTAACTGACCATCGCTGACACAGCGTGGTTAGCGTCGTTCACTGTTGGGCCGTATTTGCCAGGCTCCGTCGAAGACGACGCGGTTGAACTGGCGGGGAGATTATGACAATGATCATGTCATAGTCATGTGATAAGTACTGACCAATGAATAAAAGAACACGTGCTTATCGTCCCATGATGCATAAGTTCTGTTTCTTACCGTTGAGAAAATGGCCGGGTTGATCCAAAATCCGTCCAAAGAAGCTCTAAGAGCGGTACTTCAGTTTCTTTCATTTGAAGCATGTTGACCAGTGGACATTCGTCGAAAAATGCAGGCAGCGTACAGTAACAAATGTGTGTCGAAGACAACAGTGAGAGACTGGGCACGAATGTTTCGGGTCAGTTCATGACAGATCTTCGAGCGAATATTGTTGCAACAGAAAATAAAACCATCTCCAGAATCGATGCAGCAGTACAGATGAACCGTTGTCGAAGCATACGTTCGCTAGCGAAAGAATTTGATTTGTCAATTGAGATAATTCAAAAAGTCGTTCGTAAGAAACTGTAACATAGAAAGGTGTGTTCACAGTGTTTACAATTACATAAATAAACACATATAGTATTATTTGGCGCTCACAGAAGGAGAAGAAGGAAGTAGAGACTAGAGGACGCACTAAACAGCATAATATTTGAAAGCTATAGTTAACGACCGGGATTGAACCTGTCACCTCCAAATGACGACAGCGCCTCACTGGAGGAAAAAGTGTACTTCGACGCACGACCAACTAGACACTCCAAACAAAAGTGTCTTCATTGGTCATATCTACCATACACACATGAACCTACAACTATGGAATACGGACAGAATTCGTATCAAACCATTGAGATAGCACCATAGGTCTCATAATTTATATTAAACCAGCATAGGTCAAATAACAAACACATCGGACCGTAATGCTGGTGTCAAGTATATATGAACAGATATTTAAAGAAGAGAAATGATTGGTCGGTTCTAATGCTGTACATGTAACCACAAGAAATCGATTGGGGGAACCGTTGAGGCTACTAAGATAATTACATAAATAAACACACCTAGTATTATTTGGCGCTCACAGAAGGAGAAGAAGGAAGTAGAGACTAGAGGACGCACTTGACAACATAATATTTGAAAGCTATAGTTACCGACCCGGATTCGAACCTGTCACCTCCAAATGACGACAGCGCCTCGCTGCAGGAACATCTGTACTTCGACGCGCGACAAACTAGACACTCCCAAAAAAAGTGTCATTGGTCATGTCTACCATACACACATGAACCTACAACTATGGAATACGGACAAAATTCGTACAGTGGGTACCATGGATAATGACCGACTACCAAAAAGAGGAACACTTGGGCTGGTGTTTGAACCACTTGCTGCGTTACAGAGTGGAGGGTGATGCATTACTCTTTCGCATAGTGGCAGGCGATGAATCATGGTGTCACCACTTTGAGCCTAGCAGCAAATGAGAGAGCATGCAATTGAAGCAAGCTGAATCACCAAAAGCCAAAAAAATCAAATTACAGGTTTCCGCTGGAAAGGTTATGCTGAGCGTATTTTTTTTTTTTTTAAACCACGAAGGGCAATTGTTGGCCTACTTGAATCTGGTGTCAATATCAACTCTACCCACTACTTGCAAACACTAAACAGGCTTCAAAAAGCAATCAAGAATAAAAGACCCGGCATGCTTTCTCGCGGTGTGATTTT
Source organism: Cepaea nemoralis (assembly GCA_014155875.1). NCBI lineage: Eukaryota > Metazoa > Mollusca > Gastropoda > Stylommatophora > Helicidae > Cepaea > Cepaea nemoralis. Next base: position 129,614 of record JACEFZ010018822.1, on the reverse strand, counting down.
GTTGCACGATAATGCTCGTCGGCATGTCGCAAAGATTGTGCAGGAAGCATTAACACAAAAGAAGTGGGAAATTCTGCAACATCCAGCCTATAGTCCTGATTTGTCACCATGTGATTATCTTCTTCTTCTTCTTTGCGTTCATCCGGAGTGTTTTTTCAGATGTGATTGCGGTGTGTCTACTTAGGCACCCTTGGATCGAAATCCTCAGGCCAACACATCCGACTTTTAGCATGCTGTTTTGACCAGGTTAGCATTCCTGGGAGACTCTCACTTTTGTGGTACTGTCCACATCCCAGCTTGTCAATTTGGAACAGTCAAAGACTTCGATCATCCCTCAAGGGAAGGCATTGACAGTCCATAGCATTTTCCGCCATCCAGGGTGGCTTTCATAATTACAGGGTCGACACATAGCGCCCTGGTGCTGGGCTCACCGAGGGAATCGTCATGTCCTGCTCATGGCTGCTTTAAATCCTCACTTCAATATATTGGGCATTTCGTTCGCCCCGGGCCGTTCTCGCACAAACCAGACCGGTCTGCAGACAGTATCCACTCAGCGAGTTTTCTTTTCGGACATGTGCTTGTCGTTGTGCCCATCAGAGCTGTTCCAGGCACGACGGACATTTGGAAAACTACCTAGTCAGAGCTGTTTCGAACAAAAGCGGCATTCGGAAACTAGGTAGTCAGAACTGCCTTGCACGAGAGACAATCGGAGGAAACATTTCACTCGGGCGTAAACGCGTAGTGCCAATTTTTATTTTGCTACCCGTAGGGCGGCGCTTCCGGCTTCAGCGGTCATTTTTAATGAGGTTAGCCTTCCTCGGGTTTCGAGGCACGTTAGACTTATTGTTGTGATGTCGCCCACATCTCAGCTGGTCAAGATAGAACGGTCAGAGATATCACGGTCAGCCCGCAAGGGAAGGCAGGGGCCTGCTATCCAAGGCGGTTTCCATTATAGGAGAGCCGGCATATACTGCTCTGAGACTGGGCTCACCAGAGGAATTGCCACATACTGCTTCTGGCTGCTTTGATTCCCCACTTCCATGTATTGGGCATTTCGCTTGCCACTGATCGCTCAAGCACAAACCAGGAACAGGCAGTCTGCGGACGACATCCACTAGGTAAGCTTTCGCTGCGGACTTCGCACCACTCAGTGGATTCACTAGCTAAGCGTTCCATTTCGTGTTATTGAGACATTTTCCCACCTTTGACTACTTTACTGAGCATAGATACATAAATTTTTCGTAACCATTTCATGCTGACACAAGCGCTTTTCTTCCTTTAGTGCTCACGTGGTAGGCTACATGTGCTGCCGGCTCAGCACCTTACCTTCGTGCAATAGTGAGCTAAAACCGGCCAGGCCCTTTTATCCGGGGATCCCTCATATCCCCCAGCTGAGAACCTTCGAAATAAGTATCTGAACTAAGCATGTAGCATGCTCAGCCTCTCACCTTCATTTTTCGGTAGGTTTGTATCGTCCCGGCTCTTGGGTCTGAGGATTAATGGCTTAGAGGCGTTCAGCCTTAACCCTCAGCTGAGAGCCTTAGTGCTTGGGTACGGACCAAGACCTTCTGCCTTCGTGCACCTGATTTAAACTTTTGACTGCTATACTCAGTCTACCTGCAGAGCAGCAGGTTGTGTCTCGCTTAGTCTGGCCCCTATCCCATAAGCTGTCCGATATGTAGTTTTCATCTATCGACATAGCACATGGGGTCAGTGGGACACGCAAGCTCCCCCACCACGGCCAGGTGGAGACACATCGGGGGAGCTGTGATTTTCATTTGTTCGTACCTCCAAAAAAAAAAAAAAAAAGCTCTCAAGGGGCAACGATTTCACACAGATGCAGACGTAATGAACGCGGTAAACACTTGGTTCAGTGAGAAACCATAATCCTGTTTTGCGCACGGCATTCGCCGCCTACCTAATCAATGGGATGCTTGCCTGAATGCCTACACCGACTTCTTCTGACCAAACCATGGAGCATAATTCATTCAAAATGAATGCTTTGCTTAATTCTACCACACCTGTTAATTTTTTGTTCATGCTTTTTTAATAAAGCTATTGGAACGGGTTTCAAATGAATGTCTCTTATACCTTGTGCAGGTCCTCATAGAACTTGTTCTTGACGTCATCTTCATTGGTCATGGTTGGTGCATAGACACTTATGATGGTTGCATGCTTCCTCCGTTCAGCAGGGACAACTTGATGGTCATGAGCCTGTCGCTTATCGCCTTCGGAAATCCAGCTAGTTTGTCAACAAGGGCCAACTTAATGGCAAATCCCACACCAGACTGGCGTCTTTTCTCGCTTTTCCTTCCACTCCAGCAAACTGTGAGCAGCACCATCAATGTCTTATATACGAGGAGCTGGTCATGTCTGTTCTGGAGTATGCGATGCCGATCCTGACTCTCAGCCGTAAGCAGATAGAAAGGATACAGAACGAAGCTATGCACATTAGTCTCGGATGTACAAGAAATTCAGCATGCAGGGTGATGCGCTACCTTCTTGATTTTACAACCATTGAAGACAGAATACAAATTTGCAGAGCACGTGCCTACCTCAGAGTTAACACAAACACACATCGACTGCATAGTGAAATTAGGAAGGTGAAGGGCAGCAGGTTAAAAAGAGGAAGGCCGTGGATGGGTCAAGCCGAAGATATTCTTCAACAGGTTTGTTCACTTGAGGACTTAGAACCTGGCGAGGAGTGGGTACAAGTGCCAACAGATTTCTGTTCGTCTTTTTCTGGTTGCATTCAAATACTGGAGAGTTTTGGTCATAGACCATAACTTTATGAAGGGAAAATCCCAACTGCACCTCCCCGTGGTAGAGGATGGAAACACACCACGGTGTGGCTAACACAGCTCTGGGGACTGAGTATCTACCGGAATAAGTGGACAACTCTGCAGCTGAGCAGAGCAGGGCACTCACTTGTCCTGACAGTCGGAAATGGCTGTCAAAGGCAGAGGTAAAAGACCACCATGTGAATGTGGAAGGCAAGGGGAAACCACCACATTATCTTCCCAAGACTTCATGGCAAAACATATATCAGAGTTAGTGAACGACGTTAATGGCTGTCTTAGGACATCCTCGTCCGGTAGGGACAGTCATGAGCCACAGGTGACACCAGACCGTCATCCAGCTACTGATGGCAAAATCATAACTAAAATAAATAAATTTAGAGTAGGAACATGGAATGTTAGGACATTAAATGAGCTAGGAAAGTTGACCAATGTTTTAAGAGAGAAGGATAGCATGAAAATGAATATACTAGGCGTTAGTGAGATGAGAAGGAAGGGATCGGGCAAAATTATAGCTGACAATCACACAATAATTATTCTGGAGGGGATACACATGAAAAAGGTGTAGGAATAATATTAGATGAAAAAACAGCCAAGTCAATTAATGGATACTGGTGTATTTCAGATAGAGTTATTATGGTAAAAATCAAAGGCAAACCAATAGATATAAATATTATACAAGTATATGCACCAACAACAAGCAGTAGTGATGAAGAAATACAACACTTTTATGATGAAATAGAAATGGTGATGGCTCAAATTGGATCACAAGAAATAAAAATAATACTTGGTGATTTTAATGCAAAAGTAGGAAAGGGAAAAATGGAGGATATAGTGGGGAATTATGGTTTAGGTACAAGAAATGAAAGAGGGGAAAAGCTAATAGAATGGGCAAATATCAATGATATGATAATTGGAAACACATGGTTTAAACACCATAAAAGACGACTGTACACATGGAAAAGCCCTGATATGAAAATACGCAACCAAATTGACTACATACTAATTAATACAAGATTTAGAAATGCTTTAATTAATGTAAAGACAATGCCTGGTGCTGACTGTAATAGTGATCATGTACCACTATGTGGACAAATAAAAGTAAGATTAAAGAGAGGAAAAAAATGGTTAAGAACATGAGACTTAATAAAGAGGTTCTGAAAATAGATAAAGAAATGCAAGAACAGTACAGAGTGACTGTGAAAAGTAGGTACAATGCAATAGCTAAAATACAGAGTATAGATGAACAATGGGAAATGTTAAGGGACTCCATACATCAAACTAGCAAAGAAGTATTACCAGAAAGAGGCAAAATAGCTAAGAAAAAATGGATGAATGAAGAAATCTTAAAACTGATGGACAAAAGAAAACAGAGTAAAAATGACAAACAAGAATACGCTAAGATAAATAAAGAAATAAAAGATAAATGTGAGAAGGCTAAAGAAAGTTGGTTAAATGAGCAATGCAAAAAAATTGAATTAAATTCCATTAAAGATACAAAAAATATGCACAGACAAATCAGTGAGCTTGCAGGAAGAAAACTAAGAATAAACACAGGGTGTTTGAAATCAAAAACAGGAAAGATATTATTAGAGGAAGGTGCTATAACGAAGAGGTGGAATGAGTATATAAGAGAATTATATGATGGAGAAAGGGAAGAATTAACAGAAGATAGTAACGTAGAAGGTCCACCTATTCTGAAAGAAGAGGTCGCTGACGCTATGAAACGTATGAAGAAAGGAAAAACAGCTGGGCCAGATGAAATCACAATAGAAGAATTAGAAGTATTGGGAGAATTTGGAGTAGATATATTAACCAAAATGTTGAATCATATTTACAGCAGTGGATATTTACCCAGTGATATGCCGAGATCTGTATTTATAGCTATACCAAAAAGACCAGGAGCAATTGATTGTGAAGATTTTCGTACAATTATCCTTATAAACCATATCACCAAGCTTCTACTCAGAATCATAATGAGAAGAACCAAAACGAAAATAAAAATGGAAATTAGTGAAGAACAGTATGGATTTGTGGAAGGAAAGGGCACAAACAATGCAATTTATACATTACGGACACTAATAGAAAGGTCAATAGAGAAACAGAGAGACATATATTTGTGCTTCATAGATTATACTAAGGCATTTGATAAAGTAAAACATGATGAACTGATTAAAATGTTGGAAGATATCAACATTGATGGAAAAGATTTGAGAATAATAAAGAATGTTTACTGGAACCAAGTAGCAGCAATTAAAATGGGAAATAAAGAGGGTAGTTACGAACAGATAAAGCTAGGAGTACGACAAGGGTGTGTCTTGTCACCAGATCTTTTCTCCCTGTATAGCGAAGTAATAATGAGAGAAATCAAAGAGATGCCAGGAATACTAGTTGGAGGTTATAATATAAATAATATACGCTATGCAGATGTCACAGTATTGGTGGCGGACAATTCAACAGACCTGCAACAATTATTAGATGTTGTAGTAACAGAGAGTGCAAGGAAAGGACTCTCCTTGAATATCAAGAAAACAGTAACAATGATAATATCAAAGAAAATGGTGACACTAAAATGTGACATAGAAATAGAAGGGAAAATCCTTAACCAAGTGGATAATTTTAGATACCTAGGGGCATTTATAACATCAGATGGAAGATGTACAACAGAGATTAGGAGCAGAATAGGGCAGGCAAAAGCCGCATTTCAGAAAATGAAGAGTATCTTATGCAATAAGTCGCTATCACTTAATGTAAGAAAGAGAGTGCTGAAATGCTATGTAGAACCAGTTTTGCTGTATGGCAGTGAATCTTGGAATGTAAATGAACAAATTAAGAAGAAATTAGAAGCAACAGAGATGTGGTTCCTGAGACGAATGTTGCGAATTCCTTGGACTGCCAGAGTAACTAACGACGACTGCCTGAAACAGGCTAATGAAACTAGAACATTATATACAACAATAAGACAGAGACAAACATCTTTCTTCGGTCACGTGATGAGAAGAGAGGCATTGGAGAACATCGTAACAACTGGAAAGATCGAGGGGAAGAGAGGCAGAGGCAGACCAAGAGAAATGATGCTGGATGGATTGAGACGGTGGCATGGAGGAATATCAGCAGCAGAGTTGATCCAGAAAACCAAAGACCGAGATCTGTGGAGAGCCATGAACGCCTACGCCAGCCGGCACGGCACTTGATGATGATGATGATTCAAATAGACAGAAAATGCAGACAAGAAAATCCGGCTGCTGTGGAGGCGGAAATACAAGCGTTGATTTTCGAGAATTCGTTAGACGGTGATGCTGCCATTTACACAGATGGGTCGGTCGTCCGACATGTGAGAAGCTCATGGGCCTTCATGGGCTCAGGCCGGAGGGAGAACTGTGAAGGAGGACTCTGGTGCTTTTGTTGAGACCACAAGTACCCTGAAGTCATGGCAGTAAGTAAAGCAATAACATAGGCTCGAGACACAGACATTCACTAGGGCATGTTTCTTTAGCGACTCAATGAACATGATCAAGAGGATAGAGGAGGGGTCGATCCGAAGAGAATGGTTGCTGCCTCTGGAGTGGTCTTGGCTGGTATAGATTAGTTTCATCTTCGTGCCAGGGCATGTGGGAGTACAAGGAAATGAGCGGGCTGACAAGCTCGCAGGTAAGGCTACTGTGGAGGGTGGACGCCCCATGGACAAGGCTGACATTCTGAATGCTCTACGAGAAGTAAGACTTTTGCGAGAACCAAGTGATGACTGTGAATCTACAACCATGGTCAGACTGCGAGAACAGCAAATTAAAAGAGGTGTGGGCAAGCAAGAACACTACGCAGGAAGCCAAAAAAAAGATTCATAAACCAATACATAATCTGGTGTCATAAGCGGCTACACTCTGCAGGATTTGCTGAGGAGGGGATCTGAACACTTATGGACTGAATAGTCCGATGTGCAATGAGGATGGTCTTTCAACTAACTAACTAACCAACTAACTTCCTTCCACTTCAGAAGATGAATTAGTGAAATCCATGAATAATGAAGGAATCAGTAATACATAAACAGCAATTAAACAAGGAAATGTCAAGCTTTCATGAAAAATAGCTGCAAATACACTGATGGAACACTATGCTGGTACCAGCTACATTGATATTACAACAGAAATACATTGATGGAACACTATGTTAGTGCCAGCTACATTGATATTACAACAGAACAGAAGAAAGCAATCACAGTTGAATAGCCACATCATAATAATACAGAGGGGAGGTCAGCATGGCCGGATGGATAAGAGCACCCATTTTTAAACATCCAGTGTGCTGAGGCCGAGGTACGGGGTTCAACCCCTACACTGGCCAGTTGAGCTAAAATGTTGACTTATCATTCTTGGCATGAGGATGTAAATTACAGGTACCTCAGAAGTTGGAGTGGATTCACCTGATGGCGAGGGATACTGGTAATAGGTATAACAGAGTAACCTGTTATACGGGGTTATAGTTAGGTAGTTGGGTTATACGGCGTGCAAGGGGAAAGAAATAGATACCTGATGCACGCGTGAGCACCGTAGCTAAGTAGCTAAGGACGCTCACGTGCTGACGTAGAAGAGGACGGGGCTTAGTTACAACTCAGCCGCCGAGACATCAACATGCTTATACTTTGATAGTACCTGTATCCATTTTTATATTACTGAAACTTCTTCAAATAAACTGAGTCAGTAACAATCATCGGTTGCTTGTCTTCATACCTTCAGTTGCCTGCAGTTGAATTTCGGGTTGACGCTCTGTTATATAGGGAAAGCTAATCCACATGCAAATATCAGTCGATTTGCACTAGAAGTAGTAGTGTGTATGGACTACGATTGAGTTCAAGTCTACTGAATGCAAACAAAAACAATAATAATACAAAGACAACAGCAGCATATATGATGATAAAATTGCAAATGATCGAAATGGAACAGGCAACGAGTGTCCTTTTCTCTAATGTATTTCTTCTCATAACATGTCCAAAAAACTTTGAAGGCTACGTCTAATTTCTCTAATCAGTTTATGATTTCCATTTGTTTCTTGTAGGACTTGGTCGTTGGTTTTTCTGCCTGTCCATGCTATTCTTTGCATTCTCCTCAGAAACCACATTTCCACAGCCATCAAATGTTCTTTTCCAGCTTGTCTGCTCATTGTCCACAATGGGAGAGCTAATCCACATGCAAATATCAGTCGATTTGCACTAGAAGTAGTAGTGTGTATGGACTACGATTGAGTTCAAGTCTACTGAATGCAAACAAAAACAATAATAATACAAAGACAACAGCAGCATATATGATAACAAAATTGCAAATGATCAAAATGGAACAGGCAACGAGTGTCCTTTTCTCTAATGTATTTCTTCTCATAACATGTCCAAAAAACTTTGAAGGCTACGTCTAATTTCTCTAATCAGTTTATGATTTCCATTTGTTTCTTGTAGGACTTGGTCGTTGGTTTTTCTGCCTGTCCATGCTATTCTTTGCATTCTCCTCAGAAACCACATTTCCACAGCCATCAAATGTTCTTTTCCAGCTTGTCTGCTCATTGTCCACACTTCACATACACACAAAAGTACATGTTCTATACAGCACCTCAACACTTTTTTTCTCGTAGCAATTGACATCTTTTTATTGGTGAAGTATGTTTTTCATCTTGCAAAAGGCTACTTCGCCATGACAATTCTTGTTCTAATCTCTTCAAGGCATCTCCCATTAGATGTTATTACTGTTCCGAGATAATTGTACTGATTCACTTCTTTAAGAATATTCCCATTTATCTGTATATTACATTGTGGTATTTCCTTCTTCCTAGTGATGACCATAATCTGTCTTCTTACAATTGAATTCTAACCCTAGTTGTTCACTGTGTACAACAATTGCATCTACTAAATGTTGCAGATCCTGCTCATTGTCTGCAATCAATACTGTATCACTGCATATCTAATGTTATTGATGTTACGTCCCCCAATGATGATTCCTTTCATATCTTCCACATTTCTGAAAATATTTTCACTGTTCTAGGAAAAAAAAGAGACATTACACATCCCTGTCTCAAACCTCTCTTAATAGGCTGATATTGACCTTCTTCATTATCAATCTTTATGGCAGCTTGTTGTTTCCAATATGTTTTTTTTTTTTTTTCTAAGGTCTTTCCCATCAATTTATAGATCTGCAAGCATCTTTATCTTGTCAACATGTCTCACTTTATCAAAAGCCTGTGTGTAGTCAATACAGCAAAGATGTAGGTCTCTGGTTACTTTCTTTAGAACGTTCATGTTAATGTTCTATGCATTTACACAGCATAAATTGTACATTTGCCTTCTACACACCCACATTGTTCTTCTCCTATTTCAGGTTGTATTTTCTTCTAACTCTTTGCATTATAATTCCTCGCAACATCTTTCTGATGTTGCCCATTATACTAAATGTTTGATGTTGATGACATTCCAATGCTCCAGACTTCTTTGAAATTGCAATAAAAATAGAATTACTAGCTGACCCGGCCCGGCTTCGCCCAGGCCCTGGCGGGGATCTATCTATCTATCTATCTATCTATCTATCTATCTATCTGATCTATCTGCTTGTTTGTCTGTTGTCTGTCTGACCCAGCTTCGTCCAGCTCCTGGTAGGGAGCATCTAATTGATTTCATATAAGTAGTCATATAAGCTCCCGTTCCCGACTATCTGTCTGTCTGACCTGGGCCGGCTTCACCCAGTCCCTGGTGGGGAGCATCTCATTTAATTCATATAAGTAGTCATATAAGTTCACATTCCAGACTGTCTGTCTGTCGACCCGGCTGTCTGGTCTGTCTATCTATCTGTCTGCCTGCCCATCCGTCTCTCCCACCCTCTCTATCGGGTCAGATCTATCTATCTATCTATCTATAGCTTTTGATTTGATTTGATTTAGCCAGGGGACTTAACCTAAGATATAGCAATGCTACTAAAAGTTATATCCCCTTTATAGAATATTTCTTATGTTAAGTCATGTAATTACAAAATGAAATTTTAGTAAGTAAATAGATGATTGCCCTCTAAGAAACTATTACAGTTGGTTGCACTGGAATGAAAGGAAGACGTGTAGAAAATTTCATCTCAATCGGATGGACCGTTCGCGAACGCAACAAATACATCCCCAACCACAAACATAGTCTCTTTTATAGATATAGATATAATTCAGGAAGAATATCTCCAGTATTGTGTTCAGCAGTCTGTTGACTTGGTCTATTCCATATTCTAAGTGATTGATCATTTATGTTGTGATGTTGTCTGAACTGGGGTTCTTGCCAGTTTTCATAAGGTTAAGAGCATTCTAAACTTCCATCTTCAAAATTGATGATCCTTCATTTGTATTTCAAATATCATTCTGTTTTATTGTACCATCATAAAAGTTTTTCAAATAATTTGACCATACATGTAAAATCTGATATTTTTCTAGTATGATTTTTCCATCTTTTGATTTTAGGCAGCTTGTTGATGTACATGTTCTTTTATTAGTAAAGTCCTCAATTCTTGTGTGCATTAATTTGGTATTTTTACTGTTGTGTTGGTTTTCCCTCTCTATGCAATCTTTCGAGCCACGCTTCTTTTGTCTCCTTACATAATATTCTGACTTTTCTGTAAATCTCTTCATATTTGTCAGGATTATCTTTGTTGTGACTTTCTTTAATTTTGGAATAGTTGTTTCTGCAGCCAAACTGATTGAATTCTTCAACATTTTCTATTCATCATCCACATCTTGAGATAGGATATCTAGATCAGATAATAAATTAAATCTGTTCTTTACTACTATGTTGAAATTGCCTTGTACTTCATTGTTATATATCTGAAGAATATACTAGTACAGCTAACAGTAGAATGAAGTGTTATAGGCATTGTCAAAAGCATGGCAATGAAGCGAAGTGAGGTGAGAAGAAAATAACATCCACGTTGTTCTCCCTCTCAAATAAAACACAGCAATAAGAATAGTAAAGCTTCAATTAACCGCCACCGCCTGGACCAGGACTTTGATGGATAACCTAATAGACGGATAACAGAAATATCTCAATACATATGCAGATTAACGTGATTTCACTGCAGGCTTGGGACAATAATGAAAAGAAAAAAAAACCTTTAAAACTGAATAATACATACATATTGTATTTAATTTGACAAAATGATCAATATAAACTTCAATATAAGAGTAGTAATGTACATAAATGTATTGTAATTCTATACACCTACATTCTTCTTCTTCTTCTTCAGCGTTCCGAGCCATTGAGGTTCTTTGCTGCAGATACAATCCGTCTCCATTCATCTCCCTGGTTGACCTTCTCTTGCCAGTCATTGATTCTAAGTGCTTGTATGTCTGAATATATATTATCTCTCCACCATCTCCTTGGTCTACCTCGGGGTCTACGGTCATTTATTTCTTGAGTGTAAGCGAGTTTTGTTTCCCTATTATCTTCCATTCTTTCTATATGCCCCAGCCATTGTAGTCTATTAGCCTTCATGATACCAGTGATTTGTGGGGACTTAAACAGATCATAAAAGTCTTTGTTACTTCTTCTTTTCCACTCTCCACTTTGTGTATCCGTAATGGATCCAAAGATGCGTCTTAAAACTTTGTTCTCAAAGGTTTGTAGCAAGGCTTCGTCTCCTTTCATTGTACTCCAGGTTTCAGAGCCATACAGCACAACTGGTCTGATACACCTACATTACTTTACAATAATCCGTCATCTTCTTCTGTGCCTTTGAGACTCCAGCTTTCTGTTCCTCCTCTTGCATTTCAAACCAGCGATGCCCTTCAATAACATTGTTTCTGCTTCAGAGTGGCTAGTTGTAGCTTTTTGGTTAAGAACTGATTCTTCATCGCCATCAATTTCTCCTTCTTCAATGATAGTCACACTAGAAACAATGTCATCATAATTCAAAATTTCAAAGCCTCCATTCATGGTGTCACAATTCAACCAATCTTTACTTCTGTTGGTGTAATTTTTTCACTGCTTAGTCCTACATTGTTGCACAATGCACAGTCTCAGTTCCTTCAGACTCATCAATAGGTTCAGGCAAGAGTTTATTCCACCCAATCTTAAGGTTAGACTCTAAAGTCAGCCCAGGCAGTGGCAACATTGGAAATAGCATCTTTTATGTTGTATCTCTTCCAAATATCTTTGACGATTAGGTCTTCAATTTTTAGGCCTACGTAAAAGCAGCAAAAATCAAAACACAGCTTAAAAATACAGAACAGTAGCACTATATTAAAGTTATGCCGAAAAAGTTAATCAGGGCGCAATGAAACAAAACATTCATTCAAACACACAGGCTTTTCCGTCATGACTGAGACCAGTATGTAGCACAATAGCGACTGGTTAGTGGGTTTGTGGCACGCCAGATCAAGCTCAACTCCTCCGCCACCGACGATTAGCCACTTTTGCCATCGTACAGTAGTCACTTCCAGCTTTATATAGTAGGGTGTAAAGGTAATCCATGGACAATTTTAAAGATATCACATTATTTTTAGACAATGATGGATAACAGAAACTGATGGTTAAATGGGTGACGGTTAACCAAAGTTTTACTGTAATATCAAGTACTATCAAGATAGTCTTATTGTCCAGGATTCATAGTTATTTAAGAAAACTGGTATTATGTAGCATGCTAGAATTATGTCAGAACCTTCAATGACAGAGATTTATTACATCAGATATTCTTCATTTTATAAAACACATTTATTATATAACTTGTATACAGTATCATGATGATCATCTATCACTTGTAGCAAAGTGTGTTCCCTGACAGGCAAGATGATTCCATCATAACCTCCCATGTATGTCACAACAAGACCGGTTTAGAAGCATGTTTTACAAGGGATAAATACTATGACAGTTTCCCCTTGCCCTGTATGGTTTGACTTTAATAGCCTTTATCTAAAAAGACAGACCCTGCAAAGCAGCAGCTGGAAGCGGTTATGAATGGCATCTCTTACCTGTCAATGGCCACACCACAGTTTTGAGGTATTTTATAGAGATGATCCGCCAACTAACTTGCCCCCCCCCCCCCCCCCCCCCCCCCCCCCCCCCCCCCTGCATGATCACCACCTGTGTTGGTCCACTACTGCTTATTCAAGATATCTGCAGCTAACCTGTACATCTAGAGATGACTCAACCACCCCCATATATAACTGATAATCTTCTTAGCAATGTAGAAAAACAAGAATAGAAGGTTTATAATCTCCTTGAGTTCCTAACAGGTCATCATTTTCAATGTCATTCAAATAAATGTAATACAATCATACATTACATACATACATTGGCACCTTGCCGTCTTGACAGACGATAGTTTGTGCTTTAAAAAGGCATAATAACTTTTACCATAACAAATCCATTCGCTATCAACTTTGCATATGCACTTGGTTCATCCACAACAAATAAACATTTTAAACAAGGGTTAATAGGCAAGAGGATTGACTTCATTGCACCAGGTTTCATCCCACATGGTTCAGTCTGTTTCTGAGGCCTGTCTGCCACAAGTGTCGCAGAAACCATGAACAACCTTAGCTCCAGCAATGACCCCGACAACCTTCGGAGCGTGAGGCAGGCAGCATAACTACTTCGCCACTGAGACTGCCTTAATATACATAATAATAATACTTGTAATATTATATGCGCCGTGGGACTTGTTAAACAAATGATGCTTTATTGGAAGCACAATTCCTGTCCTAACATGCAAATTTTCATGATGTAGAACACAGCAAGGAAAGTATAGTATGTGTTTTCATGTTGTAGAACACAGCAAGGAAAGTATAGTATGTGTTTTCATGTTGTAGAACACAGCAAGGAAAGTATAGTATGTGTTTTCATGTTGTAGAACACAGCAAGGAAAGTATAGTATGTGTTTTCATGTGGAGCTGGCAGGTCACATGACCAGCACTAGTAAATATTGTCCCGAAGCAGTTTCCTGCTATGGGTCTGTGATGTGATAGAGACATCACAATTTATAGGCCTGAATGCACAGATATCGATTGGGTCATGCGCAAATGCACAAACAACACAAATATGGGTATCCATTGGGTTGACAAAATTCTAGAAGACCTGGACTTTGCCGACGACATAGTGCTTTTGAGTTCAACACACCCGGATGCCCAAGAGAAAATAAACCACCTCCAAAATGTTTCAGGGCAAACTGGTCTCCAAATTAACACCACAAAAACAAAGACTATTGATCTTACCAACAGTTCAGATGACACCAAATTGAACAGCTACGTTCTTGAAAAAGTCAACAGCTTCACATACCTAGGAAGCAAAATTACATCTACAGGGGACTCAACACCAGAAATATCATCTAGAATCGCACTGGCATCTAGTGCCTTCAATAAACTGTCAAACATCTGGAAGTCAAAGACACTCAGCAAACACACAAAACTTAAAATCTTCAACTCTTGTGTGATTCCAGTGTTAACGTATGGATGTGAAAGTTGGAAATCAACGGTAGCTTTAGATTAAAAAAATTAGACAATTTTGAGAACAAATGTCTTAGAAGACTTCTAAACATCCACTGGACAGACTTCAGAACCAATTCGCAATTAAGACAAGAGACTAAGCAAGATACAGTATCCAATTTCATAAGAAGATGCCGTTGGAACTACATCGGCCATGTACTCAGAATGGACAAGACAAGACTTCCCTACCAAGCCCTCATTTGGTCACCGGTAGGGAAAAGAAAACGGGGAAGACCAAGAGAGACCCTGCGTAGAACCATCATTAGAGAAGGCTCATTCAATGGCCAAGTAAATATCCAAGATCTACAACAGATAGCAGCGAACCGCCAGGCATGGAGAGACAGGACTTCTGCCCTATGCGCCACCTTAGGCTCAAGAGGAAAGACTAACTAACTAACTAATGCACAGAGAAATAGGTCACCAAGTTTTCACTCACTTTACCAGGTCACGAGCCCTGGCACCGAACCCATGTCCTACAAGACACATGACATTATTAGCTCACTTAGCTATCAACTTTGCATATGCACTTGCCAACACTAATAAATAACAAACCATAATCATCACATTTGTAAGACTTCTCTCTTATCCATGTGTGTACAGTACATCATCCTCTAAACATGAACATGAGATAACCACAAGGATCACATTTGTAAGATTTCTCTCAAAAACCTTTTTTCAAATAAAATAAAAAATATTTCTGAGATAAACATGCACCACAACTGTCACATTTGAAAGGTTTCTCTTCTGTATGTGATCTTAGTGGTGCTCAAATGGTAAGATTCAGTAATGTTTAGTTAAAGATACACACAACCATTACATGTGTGTGTTTGCACACCTGTATGTATTCTATTGTGGTGATTGTGATTGTCAGCATTGGTAAAGGAAGTAAAACAATCATTAAACCTGAAAAATGTTTCTCCAGTATGTGCTCTCTCATGGAAGGTCAAATTGTTTGCGAGTGTAATATATGGAAAATGAGCATATTTGTCATATGTCTCTCCTGTTTGCATTTTCTCTTGGTACATCATCTGCCTAGTTTGCTAACAACAACAACAACAAGCAAGATGCCACAGACATCACACTTGTAAGATTTGTTTTCTCAAGAGATAATTAGGATGTTATGTTAGAGTAACAGATGCACAAGCCATCACACATTAAGAGATTCTTTCCTGTATGTCTTCTCTTGAGACCCAATACTTACTTGATATAAGGATACATTAGAATTATCACACTTATGAGTTTTCTCTCTTGAATGTTTTTCCTTTCTAGCAATTCAGATATCTCAAATGAGTAAGAGATGCACTACAAACACACACATGTAAGATCTCTCTCCTGTGTGCATTCACTTGTGGTAAATCAGCTACCAAACATTTCAACAAAATGTGTGCAAAATAAAAAGCATACCACTTTTAATACGTTTTGCAACTGACAATTAAGATGGTCTGCTCAAGAACAACGATGCTCCATAATCACCACATATAATAAATTGTTTCTCTCCTTTATGAGTTTTCTTGTGGCACTTCAATGTGTTCTGTTATGGAACTTCAAACTGCCAACCTTAATAAAAGATGCACTACAATCTTCACACTTGTAAGGTTTCTCTCCTGTATGTATTCTCTTAAAGCTCTTCAGATAGCCAGCTTTAGTAAAAGATTCACCATAGTCACATATGTACAGATTTTCTTATGTATGTATTCTTTTGTGGTACTTCATTTCAATGATTTTAAGAAAAGATGAACCACAATCATCACACTCATAAGGTTTCTTTCCTGTATGTGTTCTCTTATGGCACTTCAGACTGTAAGCTTGAATAATAAAAGATGCACCACAATCATCAAACTTGTAAGGTTTCTCTCATGTATGTGTTCTCTTCTGTCTACTCAGACTACTTGCTTTAGAAAAAGATGCACCACAATCATAACACTTGTGAGGTTGCTCTCCTGTATATTCTCTTATGGTGCTTCATACTGTCAGCTTTAGCTAACAATGCACTACTGGTAAGGTATATCTATATCTCCTGTATGTGTTATATTATGATGACTAAAAGAAGCACCAGTCAATACATGTTTAAGGCTGTTCTTATGTATGCATTTTTTTGTGGCACTTCATTTCAAAGATTTCATGAAAAGATACACCACAATCATCACACTTGTAAGGTTTCTCTTCTTTATGTGTTCTTTTATGGCTACTCAGATTGCCAGCTTTACAAAAAGATGCACCACAATCATCACACTTGTAAGGTTTCTCTCCTGTATGTGTTCGCTTATGACTACTCAGAATGCAAGATTGACTAAATGATGCACCACAATCATCACACCTGTAAGGTTTCTCTCCTGTATGTGTTCTCTTATGTCTACTCAGATAACTAGCTTTAGAAAAAGATACACCACAATCATCACACTTGTAAGGTTTCTCTCCTGTATGTGTTCTCTTATGACTACTCAGATGGCAAGATTGACTAAATGATGCACCACAATCATAACACCTGTAAGGTTTCTCTCCTGTATGTGTTCTCTTGTGGCACTGAAGACTGTAAGCTTGACTAAAAGATGCACCACAATCATCACACCTGAAAGGTTTCTCCCCTGTATGTGTTCTCTTATGCTTCTCCAGATTTGTAGCTGCAATAAAAGATGCACCACAATTATCACACTTGTAAGGTTTCTCTCCTGTATGTGTTCTCTTATGACGACTCAGATGGCTAGCTAGTCTAAAAGATGCACCACAATCATCACACCTGAAAGGTTTCTCCCCTGTATGTTTTCTCTTATGCTGCTTCAGACTTGAAGCTTCAATAAAAGATGCAACACAATCATCACACTTGTAAGGTTTCTCTCCTGTATGTGTTCTCTTGTGGCACTTCAGACTGTAAGCATGATTAAAAGATGCATCACAAACATCACACTTGTAAGGTTTCTCTCCTGTATGTATTCTCTTATGACAACTCAGATGGCCAGCTTGACTAAATGATGCACCACAATCACACTTGTAAGGTTTCTCTCCTGTATGTGTTCTCTTATGACGACTCAGATAGCCAGCTTCATCAAAATATGCACCACAATCGTCACACTTGTAAGGTTTCTCTCCTGTATGTGTTATTATATGACGACTCAGATGGCCAGCTCGACTAAAAGATGCACCACAATCATCACACTTGTAAGGTTTCTCTTCTGTATGTGTTATTATATGATGATTCAGATGGCCAGCTCGACTAAAAGATGCACAACAAACATCACACTTGTAAGGTTTCTCTCCTGTATGTGTTCTCCTATGACGACTCAGATGGCCAGATTGACTGAAAGATGCACCACAATAACCACACTTGTAAGGTTTCTCTCCTGTATGTCTTCTCTTATGTTTCTCCAGATAAGCAGCTTGAATAAAAGATGCACCACAATCATCACACACATATGGTTTCTCTTCTTTATGTGTTCTTTTATGGCTACTCAGATTGCCAGCTTGACTAAAAGATGCACCACAATGATCACACTTGTAAGGTTTCTCTCCTGTATGTGTTCTCTTATGTCTACTCAGATGACTAGCTTTAGAAAAAGATGCACCACAATGATCACACTTGTAAGGTTTCTCTCCTGTATGTGTTCTCTTATGGCCACTCAGATGGTCAGCAAGACTAAAAGATGCAACACAATCATCACACTTGTAAGGTTTCTCTCCTCTATGTCTTACTATGTGGTTCTTCAGATTGCTAAGGCTAGTGCAAGAAGCACCACAGTCATCACACTTGTAAGGTTTCTCTCCTGTATGTGTTCTCTTATGGTGGTTCAGACTGCCAGCTTTAGCAAAAGAAGTACCAGAGTCATCACATGTGTGAGGTTTCAGTGCTAAATTTGTTCTCTTGTGTCTATTTACATTGACACCTGAATCACAAACATTAGATATATATGGTGCAGAAGACAAATTCACTGACAGGCAACAATTGTTGTGGTTTAGTGTTGCTTTATAACTAATCCCAGTCAATCTTAATTCTGTTTTACTGCCTCCTACCATTCCTTGAATGATGCCACGCCCTGTCGTGTCTACCACATGGCTGACCCTCTGATGTTTATCCTCACAAGGTACATCTGATTGTTCTTGTTTCACAAGTTCCATGTTGCCATACATTTTCATTTTTGAATGCTCTTGTATGGAGATGGATGGATAACTTTCTGAAGATGGATGTATTTCTGAAACACACCATAGTAAATACTGAGTTAATAGCAAGATATACATGTAACAGACTACAATCAGATGTGATAGTACATTATAATTGATGAACTGTTATTGAAACTGTTGTGTTACAGGTGAGGGACTTTAAAAAAATCTTAAAAGTCAAGAGGATCAACTTCATTGCACCGGGTTTTATTCCATATGGCTCAGTCTCATTCTGCAGGGCGGCCTGATGAGTAACTATTGCAAGAAACAGTACGAACAGATAAATGTAGATGAAATGTAACAGATAAACAGCTAATGCCAGCTAAATCTAACAAAAATACAGTTACTGAATATTGGTATAAAATAACATACAAACTGGTAGTCTATGTTAAACTTATTGCTGACTAGTTTGCTAGTTTAGTTGTGTAAGCAATTTTTGATGTTAAACAAGATTGGCATGTTATTAAAGGGAACGTTGCCATCTTGTCTGAAATAAATATTTGTTGTACAAAGTGACAAAAATTTGTGGTACAACTTAAAATGACAAACATGTGGTACAACTTAATGCGATATGAACATGGAAAAATCTTGCTGAGTCCCATTGGTCTGTAGGTTAATCAAGCTTATTAAAAGTAGTAATAAAGATGTGTTTCAATACTCTTTATCACGGTGGGCTGGATAACCAACAAAATGATGAGCATGGGCCACATACTCATTCTGTACAATACTTGCACCAGTCTCCGTGGTGAAGGTCTTACGGACGTGGTTCGTAATCTCGTATACCCACATTCAAAACACAGCTGCTCGCGATTTGGCAGCAGACCGCTTTGTGCTGGTTTTTTACGCTATGGTATTGGTTCCGGACATTCAGAAAGCAATGGCAAACTACTGACAGTTTCTCTCCTGTCAAGATATCAACAATAGCAAAAATGCTGGTGTTGACTGCAAAGTCCGGTAGAGGATATATAACTAACTTTAGCAATACTTGCAAGCCAGAAAGAAAGCTCTGGGAAAAAAGACGAAAAACTAAGTTAATTATGGCGTGCAATGCACACAAAAAAACAAAGACAAATAACATATTTATTTACTAAAAAAAAAAGTTATCAAAGAAGGAAAATTAGCAAAAAGATAGTTACATCAGATCTAGTGTGTACATATCTGAATCTCATAAACTAAACACAAAAAATGTTAGTGAGATTTATTAAACTGATATTTGGCTTTTAAGATATCATCAATGTTTGGTTTGGAATTGCTGCATCTAATCAAGAGAATTGGTTTAAATTGTTCACCAGTCAATCTCATTTGATGTGTTGACTTCACACACTTCATTTTTGAAAATGTTTGCTCACAGACATAAGTTGTTCCAAACGCTGATGCCATAACGGCAGCAAATTTCTTCAGTTTGGAAAACTCAACATCATCAGGTAAGCAGCTGTAAAATTCAACAAGTTGTCCTTCTCTGTGCTTCTCTTTCAACAAGTCATTGCAAATCAATTATCTCCAACCGTAGTTCAACTGGCACATCATCAAGGGTACAATCAAATGGATTTTGGAACAGAAGAATATCACACTCAATTCTGTCAAGATCTGAAAATCTCTCCAAAAAATACTTCTTCAAGTCATGAATAATTTTTTTGGGGAAACTTGAGGTTGACATCTTCCGTGATTGTAGTGCAAAACTCTTTGAAACAGTGAAAATGAGAAATGTTTTCTCCTTCTAGTTGTGCTTCAAACAATAACAGCTTTCTCCGAAATCCTTTAATAATTCTGTGGAGATGACAGACAAGGCTATACTTTCCCTTAAGTTTCAAATTCAGTTTATTCATGTGGAATGTGATGTCAACCAAAAATGACAACTTTGACAGCCAAGTAGGATATGACAGCTGTGGATCAGCTCTAAATTTTTGAGTGAGGAAAACATCTATTTTGTTTTGTAGCTTGTAAAAATGAAACAGGACTTTACCGCAGCTGAGCCGCCTCACTGATGTGTGATAAGGCAAATCACAGAATTCAGAATCAATTTCTTCAAGAAAAGCCTGGAACTGATGGTGATTGAGTGCATATCCCTGAATGAAGTTCACAGCAGAAACGACTGGTTTCAGTACACAAGAAATATCTAAGTCTTTCCCACAGAGTGCTTGCTGATGTATGATGCAGTGTATGAACAGAGCACCCGGAATTTGCAAATCTTCCAACTGAGTCCTGATCTGCCCCATCAGAGACATACTAGAGAGATGAGTAGACTCATCCAGTGCTAGAGAATACCACAAGTTCCTAGTTTTCTCGCATATCTGCAGCACTATGTTCTCTCCAAGTTCTTCTGTTCTTCGCACAACTGAAATTGCTGAAAGGCTGATAGATCCAAACAAATCGGCTTTCTCAGGACACAAGTCATTTGCTGCTTCCATCATACTCTTTGATGAAGTTGCCATTAGTAAACAGTTTTCCTCGTTCTGCCATCTTATGCACTATTTTGTAACTTGTAAGAGTGACAGATTCATTTTCAACAAATTTCTCGTGAAGAGATTTCTTTGTTTCTAAACTATGTTTCATGGACTCAAATTTCTCAGAGTGTAACTTTCCAGAAAACTTTGAATATATTGATAGATGTTTTGTTTCGTAGTGACGCCGAAGATTTTACTCTTTCAAAACGGCAACACTTTCACTGCATATTACACAACTGGTTTTCTGGTCCTTTGTTTCCACAAAGAAGTACTTTACTCCCCATTATTCATTGAAAATCTGGCACTCGACGTCCACCTTTCTTTTCTTAGTAGCCATAAAAATGGGCGAAATACACAAGATCTGAAAATGAAAATGACATTGAATTAGAAACATAATTAAAATCTTATTGAAACGTAAGAAAAGCAGAGTTTATGGGTACTTTGTTAATAGAATATATGTCATAATAAGGTTTGCAAAATATATAAATCTGGCCAGCCTAAATTAACAGCCTCGAGTAGAATGTTTTAACCGGGGTTCCGCCAAAACAGATTGAAATCGCCTAATGGAACATTTCTGCCCATCTGGTTTATTATATAAAGTAGGACAGACACTTGGATTATCACACAGAGTTCATTGAGCTACGTAAACATGTGCGTAAGGATCTGCTCCAGCAGAAAGGTTGAAAAACATTGGCCTAGAGACTAGCTCGATTAACACCTTGACCGAGAAATTCTTCTGAGCTGGGGATAATATTTTCATAATAACACAAGACTTCTATGGCATTCTTATGCTATCTTTACTACTTTATTGCCTCTATTCACACTTGTAGTTCACTTACCTATTATTATCAAACAAAGAAATCCTTGATACATACCTATATAATGGATGGCTGGCAAAAAGAAGTGAATATTTCTGGAGCATCAGACGTGTGATGACAGCCGGATGCATGTGTGTGAGTGTGTATGTATGTGTGTGTGTGTGCATGCGTGTGCATTTTTAAAAACATTTTTACACTATGAAAACATGGTAATGTCAGAGTGTAGGCGGAGCTACCACGAGCCATGGAAGGACTTGGGATGGTGTGAAATAAGCAAGCGTTATAATAAACAAGAAAATCTAGATACAACTGAAATTGAAAATAGTAAATTTAAGACACACTGCAGCCAGGAGGTCTCCGCAAGTGTGCAGATCTCCTGTTATTCTAAACATAATATTTATATTTAAATTGTATCACAATGTCTTGTGTTTCATAAGTTATATCAAGCAAGTTCGAGTACCACCGGCAGGTCGGATGAAATGACGTCGCGGGCCGGATCCAGCCTGCAGGCCGTACTTTGGTGACCTCTGCTGTATATAAATGGAAGACTGCATGGAAGGAAACTGATAGATTGGGTCAGATCTGTTATGCGAATTTATGCTTTTCTTCCACTGAGAGATGTATTCAGTGTATAAAGCAGGTCTGACTGCTTGGTTAGCAGGTTGATGAATGAAGTCTCATTCTGCTGCCAGCGTTAGATGTGTCAGCTCTCATTCTCAGTATTTCATAATCAAAGGATAAACATGGAGAATATTCCTGAAAATTATTGGTTACCACTGAACTTAGATCTTATTTCACATGGTACTAGAATAGTCTAGATGTATGAATGAGATACATGAGCCAATGACAGAAGAGACAGAATCTGAACTCTCATTAGATGAAATTGCTTGGGCTATAAAACACCTGAAGAAAACCTTCCGGTTTCAAGATGGCGACGGACGGTCGGGTTGTTTTGTGTTCATTAACTTTTTCGCGTAGGGGATGGATTTATTCATCTCTTACGTGTAATTGGTGTGCCAGGATGTAAAACCAGGAGTTTCTACTCAAGATCTGCGCGGGTGCTACGGAGTTCGTGCATCGAGCGAAGCCATCCTTGAGTGAATCTTTAGCAGCGTGTGTGGGTTCTGTGTTTCGTTTTTTCAACATGGCGGAACAACGTGTGTTCTCCGACTCAAGTGTCACCGTCTACGTCTCAGGAATATCCGTATTCTATATTGGAACTGTGCCAGTGTAAAACAACGGGGCTCTATTTTAGAAACCCTAGTTTACAGGAACGACATTGTAGCACTCCAGGAGACGAGACTGGGCAATCAGCTACTCCGAATTGCCGGCTTCAAATGTTTCTACAACAGACATCTGGGAATGGCAATTCTCGTTCGCGACAGCATGGTGGCGTCAGAGCTAGACATGTCCAGTTGGGACAGTGACGATATACAAATACAGGTGCTGAGAGTTCATTCCAGTATACCATTCGTGTTGGTTAATGTTTATGCCTGCAATGCGAGTATGGACGCCCGGAAGTGGCAGTGCTTAAGTGGCATATTAGGCCACGAGAGAAATGTTATTTTCTGTGGTGACTTCAACGCTAAAGGCAGATCATGGGGAACATTTCCTCCAATACACAGGGGGAGGTACTCGAGACTGCACTTGAAACCATTGACCTGGTTTGTATCAACAGTGGCTGTGTCACCAGGACAGCAAGCCGTCCAGGTGATGAGGACAGTGCTATTGATCTGGCGCTAGTTTCACCTTCACTCACTACAGTGTGTAGATGGGGTGTCCTAGAACACCACGGCAGCGACCACCACCCTTGCATCATATTGGTGGAGAAAGGCAGAACCAGGCAGCACAAGCTAAAGGTAAAGACTTTCCAGTATGACAGTACAGGGCAAGATGTTGTGAGTAAAATAAGATGTGACAAGCGCAGAAAGTTTCAGGGCAGGAAAAAAAGCTGGGAGCAGCCACCGTGGTGGAATTTCAAGGTGGAGAAGGCTTGGGTGGATAAGCGTAGTGCTGTAAGGAGATGGCAAAATGCCAAGAAGAACAGAGCTGGTCATCCTAGTCCCTGCATGCACTTAGAAAGAGAGATGCACACAAAAGTAAACCATTTAAAAAAAACTGGTCAAGGTGGTTAAAAGTGAAAAATGGGCAGAGGTGTGTCAAAGAGTAAGCACAGACAAGTCACTGAAATTGTTCTGGCGACTACATAAAAGCATGAGTGGTGTAGTCAAGAATAAGAGCATTTCTGACTTCCAAGGTGCTGACCTCATCTGGCAGAGGACTGACGAGGACAAGGGCAAAGCCCTCTTTGAACGCTATCTTGAGCAGAGCACCAGACAGACATGGGAGGCCGAAATCTGGCCAAGGAGGTCACCTCAGACAGATGCAAGGCCCAGAACACTTCGGATGAAGACACAGTGACAGTGAAAGAAATCAAAGCTGTACTTCGACGATCAAAAAACAGCGCTCCAGGTCCTGATGGCATAAGATACGACGACATCAATAGGTGTACTGACAATGAGCTAGAGAAACTAGCAGACATGTACAACAACAGTATAGGGAATGCTAGCATCAAGGAGGAATGGTTACACAGCTATCTGATTCCCTTGCCGAAGCCTGACAAAGACCACAAAAAAATTCAGGGATAGTTAGTTAGTTAGTTAGTCACAGTTCCAACTTCACAGCAATGGGTCGTCCCCATTATGCTCCGTTCCTGTGCCAGTGAATATTACACAAAATGCTCCCCACTGCCCAATGTGAAAAGTGGAAAAGACAGGAGTCTCGACAAACAACAGCCCGCACAGATATACTTTGCGTAATGCCGCTGCCAGAATGTCAACACAATAGTCCCTCACAAAATACCCAGTTCATTTCTGATGGAATCGGCAGTCATTTTCCCATCTGGATGTTTCCTAGATGTTCACCCACACAGTCCACGAAAATACAGTTCATCGTCGATGGTAGTGGCAGTCAACCAGAAGCCCAGCAGCCATGCATTTCTGCATAAGGCAAAAACCGGTCAACTCTGGGACATAGCCATCTGCCATCACTCCGAACATGCAGTCACGTTCCAAAAAACCTCGGGCAGATTCAAAAGCATTTCACACAAAACTCACAGCTCAGTGTCGCGCCACGCACTCACTCAGTAGCAGGGCGACGGAACCATAGCCTCCTCTTACGACATGCGTGGTAGGCTGCAGTGTTGCTATTCTTTGCTTCCCTTATGGGCCCCGGCAACACACGGGAGAATTCAGGGATATCGAATTATAACCATGCAGAATACAATAGGCAAGCTGCTGGAGAAGGTAATTGCCAGGAAGATATCAAGCCAGCTAGAGAGGCAAGGTGTTTTCCCACCTACCCTGGGTGGGTACCGTCCAAAAAGAGAAACCTGGACCAATGCAGCAGTCTTTGCCCATGATGTCTATAAGGTTTCCACTCAGGCACTGAAACCTTTGCTGCAGCGATTGATCTTGAGGACGCATACAACAGAGTACCATTGGATTTTTTAATGTTTCAGCTTCTTGAACTAAAAGTAAGTCCATTCCTTCTTAGTTGGATTGCTGCTGCCCTCTTCCAACAGAAAGTAGTTTTTAGATGTGGCAGTTGGACTTCGGAACCAACAACAATATATCCTGGCCTACCACAGGGATCACCATTATCTCCGGTACTGTTCAACGCCTACACAGTGAGAATCACCAGTGAGCAGATCACTGGACCTGGCAGGACATTGTCATATGCTGATGATGTTTTAGTGTATCGCCAGGTTAGGATAGAGAGCAGGTTGCTGTGGAACTACAAACCGAACTCAATTGCATAAGTACTTGGTGTGATGAAGCTGGGGCAATGGTCAACCCAACAAAGGCAACAGTGACTTGGTTCTCGTTGAATAATCATATTGTCAACACTCCAACACCAACTGTAATGCTGTGTTCAGAGATGGTAGAAAGAACGCAGGCAATGAATTAACTAGGGATACGGTTTGATTGAAGCCTTGCTTATAATGTGCACATAGATCAGGAGATAACAAAGGCCAAGCGGGGTTTGGCTGCGATGCGGGTGATGGCGGCAGCAAACTGTGAGCAGCGCCATCTATGTCTTCTGTACGAGGGTCTGGTCATGTCTGTTTTGGAGTATGCAATGGCAATCCTGACTCTCAGCCATAAGCAGATAGAAAGGATGGAAAGGATACAGAATGAAGCTATGCGCATTATTCTTGGATGTACAAGAGATACAGCATGCAGGGCGATGAGCTACCTTCTTGAATTTCCAACCATTGAAGAGAGAATACAAGTCTGCAGGGCACGCGCCTACCTCAGAGTTAACGCAAACACACAACATCCACTGCATAGTGAAATTAGGAAGGTGAAGGGCAGCAGGTTAAAAAGAGGACGGTCGTGGATGGGTCAAGCCGAAGACATTCTTCAACAGGTGTGTTCCCTTGAGGACTTAGAACCTGGCGAGGAGTGGGTGCAAGTGCCAACAGACTTCTGCACATCCTTTTAAGTTTGCATCCAACTAGATAGGAAATGCAGACAAGAAAATCCGGCTGCTGTGGAGGCTGAAGTACAAGCGTTGATTTTCGAGAATTCGCTAGACAGTGACGCGGTCATCTACACAGATGGGTCGGTCGTCCGACATGTGAGAAGCTCATGGGCCTTTACAGCTCGGGCCGGAGGGAGAATTGTGAAGGAGGACTCTGGTGCTTTCACAGAAACCACAAGTAGCCTGACCATGGAAGTCATGGCAGTAAGTAAAGCAATAACATGGCTCGAGACACAGACATTCACTAGGGTTTGTTTCCTTAGCAACTCAATTAACATGATCAAGAGGATAGAGGAGGGGTCGATCCGAAGAGAATGGTTGCTGCCTCTGGAGCGGTCTCGGCTGGCAAAGATTAGTTTCATCTTCGTGCCAGGGCATGCGGGAGTACAAGGAAATGAGCGAGCTGACAAGCTCGCAGGTGAGGCTACTGTGGAGGGCGGACGCGCCATGGACCAGGCTGACATTCTGAATGCTCTACGAGAAGTAAGACTTTTGCGAGAACCAAGTGATGACTGTGAATCTACAACAATGGCCAAACAGCGAGAGCAGCAAATTAAAAGAGGGGTGGCCAAACAAGAACACTACGCAGGATGCCAAAGAAGATTGATAAACCAACACAGAACTGGCGTCGTTAGCCGCTACACGCTGCGGGATTTGCTGAGGAGGGTATCCGAGCACTTATAGACTGAATGGTTCGATGTGCAATGAGGATGATCTGTCAACTAACTAACTAACTAACTATGAAGAATGGTAAATCGCCTGGATGTGATGAGATACCAGCTGAACTAATTAAAGCGGGAGGAGAAGAAAGCATACACATATATCATGCATTATGTACAAAGAATTGGAAATATGGTATATGGCCAAAAGATTGGAAGAGAACTATCTTCATTCCAATACCAAAAAAGGGCAACCTGAAATTATGCACCAACTATAGAACTGTTGCCCTGATAAGTCATGCAAGTAAAATTCTACTAAAAGTCATAATGCGAAGACTTCGTAAGAAAATGGAAGAGATTAACGTGGTTCAAGCTGGATTTAGACAAAGAAGAGGAACAAGAGATCACATATTCAACATGCGTTTAATAATAGAGAAGTGCAGAAAATTTAATGTAAACCTATTCTCGTGTTTTGTGGATTATTCAAAGGCATTTGACTGTGAACAACATCAGAAACTTTGGGAAATCATGAGGAATATGGGCTTTCCATCACATGTAGTACAATTCATAAAAAATGCTCAATCTAGACCAACAAGCAGCAGTTAGAATAGATGGCGAGCTATCAGATTGGTTTGACATCAAGCAAGGAGTCCGTCAGGGCTGCGTGCTGTCACCCTATTTGTTTAACCTGTACGCCAAAAATATAATGAGAAATGTAAGAGATGATATAAACAGGGAGCTATATGATGCCCTAAATATCGGCGGTCATGACATACCAGAGATTCGATATGCTGATGATACAGTATTACTATCCACAACACAGAATGGCATAGAAAACCTAATAGCCTCAACCCAATTGAATAGTGAAAATCACAACTTATATCTTAACATAGCAAAAACAAAGATAATGCATACAGATAAAACTACTATGGAGAAAGAAATATACATTAATGGGGGAAAATTGGAGGTGGTGGAAAATTTTGAATATCTTGGGTCATTGATTACCAACAACGGTGACACAATGAAAGAAATTAAACGGCGACTATCCATTGCTCTTCAAAGACTAAAACAGCTGAATAAATTATGGAGTGGGACAGACAGAACTAAAAAAATTAGATTTTTAAGAGCATGCATCTTTCCCATTGCAACATATGCCTGTGAGACATGGACACTTACTAAACAAGCGAAACAGCACATAAACGCCTTTGAATATAAATGTTATAGACGATTTCTAAGAATATCTTGGGTAAAGAAAAGAACAAATGCATCTATACTTCAAGAGTTGAATATTGAGGAGGATTGGCTATTAAAGACGATAAAACAAAGAAAATTGAAGTATTTTGGTCACTTGAAACATCACGAAAGTTTGGAGAGAACAATAATGGAAGGGTATATGCCTGGGAAGAGAGGAAGAGGAAGGCCAAAGAGAAGATGGGTGCACGATGTGGCGGATGATCTCCAGATGGGTGTATCAGACGCGGGACATCTTGCTCAAGATTGAGAGGTTTTCCGGAATGTTGTTATGGGAGCGAGGTTCTGCAAAGGACATGCTACTGAATGAATGAACTAAATTAGTCTAGTGATGTGTAGGTTCTCCAGGAGTGACCTCCAATCTGTAAAGAATATAATCTTGGTTAATGATTACGTATGTTTGGTGAAGATTTCCAGTTCTCTGAGAAATGTTACAGACTGCTATATTGATTGTGAATCCTCTAGAACACTGTAATTTAAGTGACCAGCTTCGACGTTCAGATCACCTGAGACCTGAAAATGTCTTGCCACTATCAGAGTGAGGCTGGTATACAGACTTTTCTCCTGATCCCAAACCAGAGTTCCATGATAATGGGGACCATGTTATGAAGTTCTCTTTAACTTCTCTAAGCTCAGAATTGAGCTGGGTCTACAAGACTGGTAGACTTTACATCTGCAGAGCAGCATGGCAATAATTGAAGATCTGGCCAGACTGACTAGGAATTGACATGACCCCAATCATTGTGGGTCAAGTAAGAGGGACTGACAGAGTGTAGTTTAAAACACTGTGTGGATAATGGGGAAAACTGTGAAGCTGCATGACTCAGAATGAAAGTGAGAGAGTGAGTTTAGCCAGCCTGAGTCAGGTCACTAAACTGAAAATACTGTAATGATCTACTAGCTCTGATCATGACCATCCTATATTGTTCATTCCTATTTCTGAAGAATATGACATAGACAAAGTTAACTGTTGTGCAATGACACAGTCAACACATGCACTCTCTCAGAGAACCTAAAACACTCAGTATTTACACTTCTACCAATACACGTAGAAGCAGCACAATGCTCAGATTTCAGATTAATGAATTAATCATTGAATATGCTGTTCAGACATATTTTTTAATATAGAAATTGAAAAGATGTTTACTAATGCTTCATTGACTATCAGAAGAGCTTTGATAAAATTTATCATGAAAATTATCTGGAATCTTATTAAAAAAGACACTACTGAAAAAGACACCAGAACTCTCAGTGGCTTATACTGAGAACAATCCTAACAGTAAGATCATGCAAAATTAATTCAAACAAGTAGATATAACATGTGGAGACACATAGAGGTAGTTTGTCCTCTTGTTTGTTTAAGACATGTACAGATAAATCTCTGACCAATGTAAGGGAAAAAAAAAGGATTACATATTGCTGAAGATTGATGAATAAACTTAGATATGTTGAAGATTGACTTTTGCTAGCAGAAACTAATAAGCAAAAACATGGATTGTGTATTAACATACATCTCTGGTGAGCAACCTCAGTTTGTCAGAAGTGACAAGTGTTGATCTCTGACCAAGACCACAATTGACTCGAGACAAAATCTATGTGGCTGAAATAAAGGTTAAGCCCATGAATATCTAAGAGTACAGCTGCAAGTGGCTCATTAAACAAAGATGAAATTAGCTGGTCTTGCTATCCCCCAAGGAGTGGGAAGGAGAAGGTTAGAAATCTAGGTTCACATCTACAAATGGACTACTAGACACAGCAGATTCTCCCCCCCCCCCAACCCCCCAGAAAGTGTCCCCTCCCTGATGTATAAGTAAGCCCTAACTAATGTACACACACAAAAACGTATGCATGATTGGAAAATAAAAGATAACTATGAGTTTAAAGCAAACTACAATTACTTTAATTACTATCAGTATCACTGAACATATGATGGTTATCAAGATGATGACAGTGACTTATAGAGGTTTATGCAATACAACAATGTAGTGATGAAATAATGAAAAGCATGTACATAACTCTAAAGTTACTTGTATCCTGTCTGGATCTGTGGCTTGGTTACAGGTGAGATACGCATTCCAGTAGGGTTCTGCTAGGTCCAGTAAACACCTATACACCAGTAGGAACAGCCCTCCGGTTTTCTGGATGGCTGCCCAGTCCTGATGCTACCTGGTTGTGGTTTGTTCTTGGGTTCTATACCCTGGCATTCTTGTTAAGAGCTTGGAAGACGTAATCAAAAATGTGTATTATCTAGTTTTACATCAGTACAATCCTAGGTAATACATACAATCTATCACCCCCAAATACACACTCCTATTGAAAAGACTGGCAGTGTCTCTCTTCCAGCTTTACTGCGTTTACTCTCCTCTTTCTCCTTCTATATCTCTCTATTACTGTCAAGTCTGGGAAGGACGTTTCCATCGTCTAACATGCCTGTAATTACAATTACTGCAATCACTTGTAACATTCTGTCATGAGGAATGAAATGTCCTAAGTCCATGTCATTAATTCAGGCATCCGGTTCTTTACAGCCACCCCATTCAAACTTTGGTTTTTCAGGTTAAAAGGTCGGTAGTGGTATCATAAGAGTATCTGATCTCCAGGCTTAAAAGCCATGATCAGTCTGTTTGGCCTCAATAAGTCTAAATGAATGCTCATTCACCACGCACTAGAAGGGCTAAAAGCAACATTTAACCAGTACCGATTGTGGGTAATGTCAGCACCCCAATGCCTCTGCATCAAACAAAACCAATAGACAATATGCCAATGCGTGCGGACACAATAGCACAACACCCAATCCCTCCTAGTGAGTTATCATATGGCAATTTGCATCTCAAATATCAAATAAACATAAAGTATGCATATTCAAAATAGGCATATAATGATATTCCTAATAATGGCATAACAACTAGACAGTCATACTATTATATACATCAAAGTGAGACACTATAAACAGGTCTCATAGGAGTAACCACACAGGACAGCTGCATTGCTTATCTGCCCAATTCAGTAACTACTCAGCCACTGCCATGGTAAAAATTAAAAGAAATATACTCAACTGAATATATTCTGTACAACAAATGCACACAACAAAAGGAGACCAGGCTAGTTTTCATAGGAGTGACAAGCATCTGACAAGACAAATGAAAGTCAACAGTATATCCAGAACATAGCCAAAATCTGCCTAAAATATGGTTCTTACTTGTTGTCAGAAGAATAACAAATGTTTAGCAATATGTTATATACAGAAACTGAGAATGACTAGTGCACAATCAAGTAAAATGAGACAATGATAGTTCACAAAATAACAGATTAGACAGAAAGATGCAAATGTGCAGCTTTACTGATTAGTTACTACAGAAATATACATTTAATCTCTACATACCTGTTCTTATTACTGAAGTTATTTGATTCAACTTGTCAGGTCTTAGTCAGATATGACTGAGCTACCGTATAACAGTAGACGGTACTACCTGGTTTCTGTTAGCGCCGAACGTTGGGCGGCGCTTACCAAACCCGACACCCCACATTGTGCCAACGGCTTCGGGCGGAAGAGCGCAATTGGGAGGGTACAAGCCTTACCCTGGTGCGAGGAAATGCAAGCTAAAGACAAAATGTCAAGGCAGGGCAGACCAGGCCCTAAGCCTTGGTTGGCGACTGGTCTAGGATCGAAGCTCCGACAGGCGGACAGTTAGAGCATTGCTTTGCTGATCCGGCAGCTTCTGCAGCTTGTCTTGTTCCAGATGTAGGGGTGTTACCTTTCCTCTGGAGTGAACTAGGCAGGCCGAGAGAGGGATCATGCTGCATGAGCAACACATGATCTCTATATTTTAGCCCAGGCTTTGTGCTATGGAGAGGCAATAACTCCATCCCTGATCTTAACTGGTCTTGGAATCAAAGCGAGAGGCAACTGTTACGGGTTATAAGTCCTTGTCAGTTGGCGTAGACATGGGGCGCCACGCGTTGCCTCTGACGGTGGGAGACACCTACAGGTGTCACTGATCAGCTACCGCCCGCCTCAAGCTGGGCAGCCCCCGGCCAATTGGGTGCTGATCCGCCACAGCCTGCCTGCTTCAATGTGTGCTTGGGGCTAGGACAAAATCTGAATCGCAGGCTGTAAAACCAATGCACCAGGTAAAAACAAAAATAAAAATAGAAACCTCAAGCTACGGCTTGCAACCTGGAACGTGAGAACCATGTGTCCAGGATTTTCCACTGACTTGACCAATATTGACGATGTGAAGAAAACGGCTGTGATTGATGCCGAACTCAATCGTCTTAACATTGATATTGCTGGCCTGCAGGAGACTCGCTTCGCGGAGGAAGGGTCACTCAGGGAAAATAATTACACCTTTTTCTGGAAGGGTAGAGGGCAGGCAGAAAAAAGGCAACATGGTGTGGGCTTTGCAGTGAAGAATTCGCTACTGGGAATGATTGAAATTCCAGCAGGAGGAAATGAAAGACTATTATCCCTGCACTTGGCAACCTCTTGTGGGTTTTCCACCATTATTACTGCATGCCATGAGTCTGGTTAAGTCAAGTCGGGTTGAGTAAATTACTGTGAAACGTTAGGATAAATTGTCATGGGCGATCAGAGGAAAAGAATACACCGGGGGAGCGGGTATTCGTAAGGGCCAATAGAATTGCAAGGATTAGGCCACGTGATAAGAAGGGTCGAGAAGGGCCACGGACAAAGGGGAGTCAGTCGGAGTTGGGAAGCCATCACAGAGAGATCACGAAAGCAGAGAAGTGTGTCGGCTGAGAACTGAATATCCCCTGTGGCGATGAAACGCCGAGAATCGTCGACGGCAAGTAACTGAGTGTACGCTAGATATTTCAAGCGTGTACCGATGGATGAGAACAGCGTTGCCGCGACCAGGCGGGTGGACATGTTACAGCACGGAGTCGAGTGGTGTGCCGTGTGCAGAGGTTGCCGGCCTGTGAATGTAGGCGCCATGCGACCATGTGTAACAGGACTGTAAGTAGGGTAGAAGAGTGTATGTGTAGACCATTGTAGTTGATTAGATAGCCTGGATAGCAGGACGTACTACAATCAGTGTGTAAACAAATGTCGTGGGTGTACATGTACCTTTGAATATCCCAGTGATTGTGTCGCATAGAAACAATACATGATGCCATTCTATCACTCGGTGGTGACGAGTTGTGTTCACGGTGTATCAGTGTGTAATTCCTAAAGAGTGTCAACGTAGCCGCATCTCAATACCCCTAGTTACGTCAGAAAGGGCTCGTTGGCAACTTGGGGGCATTCGTCCTTCAAAAGAACTCGGCAAAATTGAGGCAATGGTTATCATGGTAGTGAACAAGTATGTATGTATTGTCAGCTACAGATTTTTCAATAAACCATAAACAGTTAAGGCTATGTACACCAACAAGATAATAGTACAAGCGCATTAATTATAGATAACAGAAAACCATGGCTAGGTGTTGAACATAGGACGGTTGAGCTTATGTACAAGAAAGTAACTCGCAGTGAGCGAGGTTCAACAGCTCAGGAAAGTAATCGGTTGTATTAAACAACATTGAAAAGCATAAGTAAGAATATGGGGCAACTTGATTCAGGTGATGGTTTCAAAGTGAGGTATCATCATAGAAGTTAGCATTCATGTTGCAAAGTACAATGGAGCAGTCAGCCGCCAATTCTGCGAAAGCTAAGAAGATGAGTAGCAGCAATACAAACAACGGAACATACGTCGATACTCAACGTTATAATTTCTGATTAACTTGGCGTTGTGCATGAGCGACAACACTTTAATATTAGGAAATCCCGGAAAATAGAAATACAGAAACATTATGGCATCTTGCCACAAGAATAACAGTGTGAAGCCGTATTCGGGGGGCTGCATGCATTAGAATGCCGGCATAGACTAATTATGTCAAAACTAGTATCTGTTCCAGAAATGTGTTCCAGGACAGTGAGTAGTACACTATGAGGTATCTACACCATTGATGTGGAGCTGCACCTGACGACCAAGTTTATCCTTGTCGACCTGTGAGTGAAACGGGGACGGCCACGCTGATTTGGATCAAGCCCGGAAGCAAGCGGAAGTGAACCGAGCATCGGGATCAAGCCACTGGAAACATCGCTGGATATATACAGGACAAGTTAATTCTAATTAATTTTCTAGGTGTATTGCTCAATTACAGAGAGCTATTAGACACCTTTGTATGGTATTGTGCAATCAGCCTGATGAATTAGATTGTTCTCCCACAGGGATGATGGTGGTTAGTTAATCTCTTCTGTTACAGGTTACAGGTTACCAAAACAAGATCAGCGACAACACTGACTGCGTGTACTGATAGTGATATAGATAGTCGGACTAATAGATAACAGATAATCATGTCTACCTTGGCAGACTTCATAGCTCTAGGTGAGAAGTGTGGTTTCACAGGAAAAGAGCTTATGACGTGGGCGGAGAATAAAGTGACTGAACATCAGAAGCAAGAACGGGAAGATAGAGCAGCAGCCAGAGAATTTGAAAGGCAGAAATTAGCAGCACAAGCAGAACTCGAAGAAAAGAAATTAGCAGCACAAGAAGCGGCAGCTAAAGACGCCAAAGAACTTGAGCTACAGAAATTAGCAGCACAAGAGGCAGCACTAGCTTTCGAAAAAGAGAAACTGGCAGTACAATTAACATTGAAAGACAAAGATGTGGAGGGTAGTATTAAAGTAAAGATGCTAGAACTGGAGAAAGAAACTGAAGTTGCGAAAACTAATTTGGCAGCCAAAGCATTGGACCCCATTCGAAGATATCAAGGTATCATCAGGAACTTTGCACAAGGGGATTCCATCTCTGCATGGGTTACCAACTTCGAAGTGTTGATGAACCACTACAAGGTGCCAGTTGAAGAGTGGGCGATCCTCTTCCATAAGCATTTGGCCCTGGAGCCATTGAAGGTTGTAGAGGGCATCCCAGAGCATCGGCGAACTGATTACAACTATGTCAAGGAAAGAGTCTTGGCACATTTTAGTTTAGATGAGGCGGGTCTGAGAACCGCATTTAGAGTGCTGACTCCGAAGTCGAACCAAACCTTCATGGATTTCGTTGCCGAAACTCAATCTCTATATGACAAATGGCTGAAGGCAGCTAGAGTAGGCAACGACCCCGAAAAGCACAGAGACCTGATGCTGAGAGATAAAATTATTTCAGCTGTGCCAGACTCCATGGCAACGTTCCTGCTTGAAAATAAATGCGCCACAATATCTGAAATGGAGTCCAAGGGTGAGGCGTATTATAATGCCCATAGGGAGATTTTTGCAGAGGGGGCACAGCCAGAACTTATATTAGGAGCAGCTGCCAGGTTCTCTGATCGAAGGCAATCATACAGACCCAGAAGTAAATATCAACCAATGAATAGATATACACAAATCCCACCGACACAAGCAGACATAGTTCGAACTGGCCCAGTAAGAGAATGTAAATATTGTGATCGCCAACATGGGTCGTTAGAAATGTGCGACCGAAATCCTGAGTATAAGTCATACCTCAAGAATATGTCGGTCAGAAGAAGCAATAGGTATGCAGACTATAGAGACAGTCTGAAATGCTGGTTATGTAGAAGCTATGGCCACTTGGCAAGGACGTGTAGTCTGAGAAAACTGAATGAAGACACCAACATGGCATACGCCATGTCCAGCAGCGACGAGGATGAACAACAAGACACAAATGCAACACACATATATGACAGTCAGGGCGACATGACTGACAACAAAGTGTATATGCAGGAAGCCAACTCTGCATACATAACAAACGGAAATCTGGACGTTCGACGAGCATTAGTGAATGGTTTTGCAGTGAAAATGGTTAGAGACACAGGGACAACAATTGTGGGGGTAGACAGGAAGATGGTAAGAGACGAAGACTATACAGACGACAGAGTGACGTGCAGAACATTTGGCGGGGCGTTAGAGCAGTATAGAGTAGCTTGGACAGACATTGACTGTCCTTACTACAAAGGGCGAAAAAAAGCGGCAGTGTTACCACATCCCACAACAGAGCTAATATTGGGCAACATCCCAGAGGTCAAAGAGTGCACACCCCAGGACATAAACAAATGGGAAAAAGAGAACTTAGAAATAGCAGATTGCGATGCGGCATGGACATTCCCGACAGAAGACATTAAAATTAAAGTAGATGATGACCCATCAGACATAGGAACAGACATTTACCAGACAGACGAAGAATACAGAAGAATTCAAGGACAAACAAGGGACCCTAGTACAGGGACCGTACAGGGAACGTGTCCCGACGATAACGACACAATCATGGACGACAGGCATGGACCAGTTGATAATTGCGAAGAACTAAGACAGTTGACACAGCAAGAACTGACATGGGATACATTAAATTTTAGGCCAGACCTAACAGAGTACGAAAAGGAGAAAGTAGTCTTTGGTGTTGAAAACTTTAGAGTGGATTGTCCACAGTTCAACGACAGCACAGCAATGGTGAAACAATTTTTTATGCCATACTTGACTCACACATGTGCTAACAGGTTAGAAAAACAAATGGTACAACAAGCATGTTCAGCACAAGAGAGTAGGTCAGTATCTGGGTATAGGTTACAGGACGAAGAGGTCGTATGCAAGAAGAAAAACAGTCAAGAAGAAAGGTCAAAAGAGAAGGTGAAGATAAAACAAACAGATGTTACAGACTACACAGAATCTGGTTGGGAGAATGAAATTCCCCCAAAGAGGCCACAGGTACGGTACACTGACACAGACGCTCTGTTAGCACAATGGCAACAAGAGGAAATTCCAAAAGATCAAATAAATAAACGAACACAGGACATCAAAATAAGGAATTGGAATAGGTATTGGAAAAGTATAGGGTTGACAGATGAGGAAAGGAAAGAAAAGACAAAAGAAATAGATACGTTCAAATCAATAACAACATATATTACACAAGAAGATGCAAATCATTGTACAATACTACATGTTAAGGAGACATCACATGTTCCTACGTGAAACTCTTATCGTAGGATATGTATGTTGTATATACTTGTAGTGTATAAAAGCTATGTGTATGTGATTGGTATAGGTAGAATTGGTGTAGTAGAATGAATGCATTGATAAGTATAATGTTGATTGAAGTGACATGATGATACGGTAAAAGTCATCAGAGGTAAAAACAATAAAAATGTGTAATAGTGTGGTTAAAACATTTATATGAGATCTGTGAATGCTAGCCATGACAGGACCTAAGAAATGGCACATCGACTATATGACAAGATGATCTGGTCAGATTAGGGACAGAATCTCAATAGTACAATATGGTATACGGTAATACTATCATCTAAGAAACCATGTGTTCATACAAGGTGACTGATCCAGTGGATAGCACGTTGGTGTACTGACCATGAGAACAACATGTCAACGTAGGAAATTTGATATGATTGTGGTAATGTAATATGCAAATGTGTAAACATACATATGCATGTATGGATATATATATATATATATATATATATATATATATATATATATATATATATATATATATATATATATATATATATATATATATATACACACCTAAGGCTGTTATTAATTTCAGATAGTTAAGAGGTATAAATGACTGAGCAGAAGAGATAGTGTCGAAGGTACCTCAAAGATGTTACCTCACTAGCTGACTGAAGAGGCTGAGACAGACAGACGCAAGTGAAGATTGGGAATCTGATTGGTAAAAGATACAGTCAGCGAAGACAGATACCCGCCAGAACCAACCAAGGGAGTAATAGTTAATAACATTCACTATCATTCAATAAACAAAACTCATAATACATATAGACAGATAAATAATATCATTTTAATGGCTGATAAGTACATACATAAACATCAATACATTCTTACGATCATAATCATCATGCCATGTATATTCATAAACAGTATGCATGTAATTGTAACATTATTGATTGTACTAGTACCTGATGGTAACACAGGACAGGTAAGATGAGAGGTTGGTAGAAACGACATCTGCGAAAGCAGGAAGGTTGACAGTGGGTCTAAAACCACGATACATCACAGAGGACACCCATAACTTAAAAGGAAAAGAAGAAGAAGGTAACTGAGACACTACTACCAATGATACATATTGATGTCACAAAAATGATAATGATGGGCGAGTGAAAGTTTGACTAGTGCTTGCAATATTACATGTGAGTCCAATTGTATATATTATTCAGGTTTTATGACAATATTATATATTGGAGAGACAGACATGTACAATTGGTAGGAGAAATTTAGCTGATGGTGGTAACATGTACATAACATAAGAATAGGTTGAGTGACAGTGAAGTGAGAGAAAGGGGACGAGAAGACTGAGAGTAGGAACTTGTGCGAATGAGAATCAATTGGAACACAACCTGGATACGTGCACAACAGTATACAGGAAGCGTACAGGCATAGATGGAGCATTTGTATAGTAGTATGTAGTATTGTAGTATGCGGGTATGGAGTACATAATAAAAAATTAAACACTATTGTTTAAAAAAAAAGAGAAAGACAAACGATGAAAGGATGAAGAGAGGGAATGAGAGAGAGAGAGAGAACAGAGTGCAAGTGAAATTGAAGGAAAGGATACAAGGATAGTGTAGTAGGATTATTAGTAGTACCATTGATAATAGTACCAAGTGGTAGTACTGTGTACATATAAGATTTCAACATGTAGCACTTCGGCATGGCAGTAGATGTATATAAAGGTATATAAGGGTCATGGTATTAGGAACACTACAAGGAAAAAGGTGGTAGTAAGAACACCAGGCATAAACATAAGGCAAATGAAGGGAATAGATAGCCATAGAGCACAAGTAACTAATGGCAGCCGACCACGCACACACGTTGACAAGACAAATACAAGAGTCATAGGTACCCGCACCAAAGAGATCCACAGTCGTAGCATAGACTACTCAGGAGCAAGATAGAGCTTAAATAAAATATGGGTGAAATTGATATGTCTGCAATACACACGTTCCTGCACCCAGGGCTTAAGGGCTGGGGAGGGTGTCAGTTGCTTATACCGAGGTATAAATGAGGAACCTTATGGGAATGTCCGGGGTGGGACATTGGGACTCATAGTAGGTTGGTCCTCAACTTGCCGAACACAAAGGGGGTTGAGGCCACACGAGGTCTATTTGGGAATAGACGGATATTCGTGTCCGACATTATAATTTGTGTGAAGGTATAGCAGGATATCAACGTAACAGAGGGAAGTTAAAGGTATCTGAGAAGCAAGCTCTAAGGCATGAGGCAGTAGACAGATATGTGCGACCAGTGGACAGGCATGTGCGACCAAGCTGACTCATGTCAAGTGTAGAGATAAGGAAGAACCCAAAAATGTAGAACATTTTTGAAATTGCGGGGGGCATATGCCATGAGTCTGGTTAAGTCAAGTCTGGTTGAGTAAATTACTGTGAAACGATAGGATAAATTGTCATGGGCGATCAGAGGAAAAGAATACACCGGGGGAGCGGGTATTCGTAAGGGCCAATAGAATTGCAAGGATTAGGCCACGTGATAAGAAGGGTCGAGAAGGGCCACGGACAAAGGGGGTCAGTCGGAGTTGGGAAGCCATCACAGACAGATCACGAAAGCAGAGAAGTGTGTCGGCTGAGAACTGAATATCCCCTGTGGCGATGAAACGCCGAGAATCGTCGACGGCAAGTAACTGAGTGTACGCTAGATATTTCAAGCGTGTACCGATGGATGAGAACAGCGTTGCCGCGACCAGGCGGGTGGACATGTTACAGCACGGAGTCGAGTGGTGTGCCGTGTGCAGAGGTTGCCGGCCTGTGAATGTAGGCGCCATGCGACCATGTGTAACAGGACTGTAAGTAGGGTAGAAGAGTGTATGTGTAGACCATTGTAGTTGATTAGATAGCCTGGATAGCAGGACGTACTACAATCGGTGTGTAAACAAATGTCGTGGGTGTACATGTAACTTTGAATATCCCAGTGATTGTGTCGCATATAAACAATACATGATGCCATTCTATCACTCGGTGGTGACGAGTTGTGTTCACGGTGTATCAGTGTGTAATTCCTAAAGAGTGTCAACGTAGCCGCATCTCAATACCCCTAGTTACGTCAGAAAGGGCTCGTTGGCACTGCATATGCACCGACACTCGATTCCTCTGATGATATGAAGGATTCGTTCTATGAGGAGTTAGACTCCATGATCAAGGCAGTTCCAAAATCTGACTACATTTATATGCTCAGTGATTTCAATGCTCGTGTGGGCAAGGACTCGAGTTCATGGCCAGTGTGCCTTGGAAAATACATCGGTCGCATGAATGAAAATGGGCAAAGGCTGCTGGAGCATTGCACCAGTAATGACCTATGTATTACAAACTCCTTTTTTAAAACAAAAGAGATGCATAAGGTCACATGGAAACATCCAAGATCCGGCCATTGGCACCAGCTGGACTTCATCATCACACAGAGACAACATCTGAACCATATATCATTGACTCGAAGTTACCACAGTGCTGACTGTGATACGGATCATTCTTTGGTTGTTGAAAGGATTAGACTGAGACCAAAGAGAATCTACACAGCTAAACGCAAATCTAGCCCCAGGATTAATATTATTAACACTCAGGATCCTGAAAAGTGCTTTCAGTTTCAACAGCAACTTGAAGACGCGAAAATTGTACAGTAAATGAAAAGTGGGGTCAAATTAAGGAAACTCTTTATAAAACTGCCGTAGGGGTTTACGGCGCTGTGGATCATAAGAGGCAGGACTGGTTTGCGGCAAACAGCGAGACTCTGCAGCCCTTGATTGATAAGAAGAAGAAATCTCTCTTAAGAAACAAGGGAAGACCAACGTGTAACACTCTGAGTGAGCTAAGGCAAGCTAGGAAGGATGTGCAAAAGGCTGCCAGGCAGTGTACAAATGATTATTGGATCAAGTTATGTGAGTCCATTCAAATCGCAAGTGATAAGGGAAACACAAGAAGCATGTATGAAGGAATAACGAAAGCCTGTGGTCCAG
Organism: Cepaea nemoralis; assembly: GCA_014155875.1. NCBI lineage: Eukaryota > Metazoa > Mollusca > Gastropoda > Stylommatophora > Helicidae > Cepaea > Cepaea nemoralis. Next base: position 88,456 of record JACEFZ010018822.1, on the reverse strand, counting down.
TGATCAAAAGAAGTGCACCATTGAAAACCTTGACTGGAGAAATCATCACTGATAAGAAACAGCAGATGGGTAGAGCACTATTTGGAGCTTTACTCAAGTGAGACCAAACTAGCGGATGAAGCCCTCAACGCCATAGAGGCTCTACCAACTCTTGACCACCTGGACACACTTCCCACCATAACAGAAGTTAAGTGTGCTATAAATGAACTTGCATCTGGCAAGGCTCCAGGTAAGGATGGGATTCCAATAGAGGTTATCAGGAGTGGGCAAGACACACTCACTATACAGATCCACCAGCTAATAGAGCTATGCTGGCGTGAAGGACAAGTCCCACAGGATTTCAAAGATTCAAGCATCATAACACTGTACAAGAACAAGGGCGATCGGAGCGACTGCAACAACTATAGGGGTATCTCACTTCTGTGTATTGTTGGAAAAGTATTTGCCAGAATTGTTCTGCGCAGACTTCAAGTCCTAGGAGATCAAGTCTACCCCGAATCACAGTGTGGCTTTCGACAGAACCGGTCTACCACTGATATGATATTCTCATTGCGACAAATGCAAGAAAAATGTCGTGAACAGAATCAACCACTGTTTATTGCCTTCATCGACCTCACAAAGGCATTTGAATTGGTCAGTCGTGAGGGTCTGTTCAAGGCACTAAAGAAGATTGGCTGCCCACCAACTCTTCTGTCCATTGTGGAATCGTTCCACACAGGCATGACGGGTATAATCAAGTTTGATGGTGCAACTTCTGAAGAAGTTGAAATCAAGAGTGGAGTTATGCAAGGTTGTGTACTAGTTCCCACCCTCTTTGGAATATACTTTTCACTTCTACTGAAATATGCATTTCGTGATCAGGATGGTGGTATATACATTCACTCACGCTCAGATGGCGGCCTCTATAATGCTCAGAGATTGAAGGCTAAGACCAAAATTAGGAGGGTACTGATCAGAGAGTTGCTTTTTGCAGATGATGCTGCGATTACGACCCACTCTGAGGAAGAATTGCAATGTCTACTATCTGCATTCTCCAATGCTTGTTCTGAATTTGGTTTAACAATTTGCAAAAAGAAGACACAGATTATGTCACAAGGTGCACATGGGGTGCCATCAATCTTTATTGACGACGCCGAACTAGAGATAGTAGACCATTTTACATATCTAGGATCAGTGGTAAATAGCAAATTATCCCTAGATCAGGAAATCAACATCCGGATTGGTAAGGCAGCAACAACAATGAACAGGTTAAGAAAAAGAGTCTGGGAGAACAGGAAGCTTACTGCCAAAACAAAAGTCCTTGTCTATCAAGCATGTGTCCTTAGTACTCTTCTCTATGGCAGTGAAACCTGGACAACTTACTCACACCAAGAGAACAATTTAAACAGCTTTCATATGCGGTGTCTGCGAAGAATTCTTGGTATTAAGTGGCAAGACAAAATCACAAATACTGAAGTATTGGAAAGATCAGGTTGTGTGACAGTTTATTCCATGCTCAGTCTTCATAGACTTAGATGGATAGGACATCTAAGGAGGATGGATGATGGTAGAATACCAAAGGATATCTTTTTTGGTGAATTACAGATGGGTAAGAGATCTCAGGGTCGGCCTCTACTACGATACAAAGATGTGTGTAAGCGGGACATGATTGATACAGGCATTGATAATGCACATTGGGAGCAAGTTGCCGCTGAACGTGTTGCATGGAGGGCAAATATCAGAAATGGAATAAAGACAAAGGAGAAAATTATTGCAGATAAGTCACACACCGAGCGTTTCAGACGTAAGATGGTGCATGATGGTGGAAATGACCACGTGTTCACATGCACCCACTGTGAACGGACATTTACAGCGCAAATTGCCCTTATCAGTCACACTCGCTACCGCCATAGTTAAAAGTTATTATGCCTTTTTAAAGCACAAACTACCGTCTGTCAAGACGGCAAGGTGCCAATGTATTTGATTCAAAACCTTCCAAGCCCAGCCTAACTTATAATGTTTCTTAATTCATTAAATTCATGTAGCTTCACACTTGGGTGGTTTCCCTGAGCCTTTCTCATGGGAACGTTTCCCTGGGGCCAGAAATTCATGTGATCCATTTCACACTACATTGAGTGTGCCCATCATGTAGTTTTATTATCATTCAGACACTCCCCATCAGATACATCCGTCTGGGTCCTGATACTTCACAGTTTTTACGGGGCAGACTTAATTATCTTGCCACCTGTATAACAATAGGTTGAGACTCAAGCAGACTGTGGTCGTTGTGTTTACTTGCCATCTTTGTGAGCAATCATACATCAGGGCTAGAGTTTGGTTTTGTAACATGCCGCATAGCATTTTGTCAGCTTCTTGAATGTAGATAATACAGTTTATTCTTCTGTAATTTGTTTAAGTGGTCCATCAGATTTGTAGACCGAGAAAGTATTCTGGGATGGTAATGCAGCAGTCTGCGACACTGATAATTTCATGAGATTCTCCAGATAACGCAGAAGAAGAAGAGACATAATCATCATCATTGTCATGTTTATACATCACTTAATCTTACCTTGACCTGGGTATTCTACATATACTTCAGGTTGTTCTATCTTGACACTTGTTGGTATTTTCCTCTGCATCTCAAAGGCTTGAACCTCAGTGAGACTCTCTATGACAGAACTGTGAATATTGTCGCCCTGAATGAATAAGTAAGTTATAAATGTGATCAAACATATAAAATATAAAAATGAATTTGATACAACTTTTCATGATCTTGGAGAAACAATATATAAAGCAAGAAATAAAAAAAAAAAAAAATACAGCGGGCTAGCCAAGTAAATTGTAAAGATTTTGGTCCAAAACAGCAAATATGCCATTACAATAAAGAATTTTTTATAGGTGAGAAAAGCTATTTACATTTTGATTGGCCCTCAAGGGGAGGCAGAGGCAAACCGTGGGCATTTCCTGCCATCCTGGGAGGCTTCCATAAGTGCAGAGACATGATGCTCTGTTACCGGGCTCATCCAAGATATAATCACATCATGCACTTGGCTGTTTAGCCTCACTTCCATAAAATGATCCTCCTGTACACCAGAGGCTGCATCTACAGGCACAAGAATGATGCAGTCTGCAGATTTTGGACTTTCATCTCAACCACAAGCTGATTTTAAAAAAATCAAACCTTCTACCAAATGAATTTGCTAGCCAAGCAATTTTCCAATTGATAGCTGCTGAGCAGACTGGAAAGAATAACAAGCACAGACAGTGGCCATTACAACAACTGAAACCATCTTCATACACATTAATACATGTGGAAAGTGACATGTATGTGGTACTGCATTTTGTCGGGAGTCTCTGTGGTGAAGTGATCAAGTCATCTGCCTTGTGTTTTGAAGGTTGTGGGTTTGTTTTCTGACTGTGTCATTCAGATTACCAGTGCAATTCTTTTGGAAATCCCTAGGGTATTTTCTGAGGCTATGGAATTACTAGACACTTCAAAGAACTTCTGTTGCTAAACTAGACACTTCACAGGGCTTCTATTACTAAATTAAATACTTCACATCACCAAACTTTTCAACATATATGATAAATCAAACAAGACCTAGTCTCTCCAGTGCTATTACAGTGTAATCTGAGAATTTCATACGGATATTTCTGATAGTCAAATAGGAAACAGTGCCAGCTCTGTGGCATAGGGGTTACGGGCGAGTTCATAATCCCACAAACTGTGTTTGAAACACAGCTGCTGGTGATTTGGCAACAAACTGCCTTGCGTTGGTTTGTTCTGAAAATTGTATGGGTGTCAGTCATTCAGAAAACAGTGGCAAACTACTGAACATAAATTCAAGAAATCATGAACAGCCCAAAAATACTAGGGTTGACTGTGACAACCTATAAATAATATATCAGTGCACAATAAGTGTTAAAATTACCAATCTGGAAATACAAATGTAGTAATACTTCCTAGTTCAGACTGAACTCTTGAACATGTCAGTATCTAATATCAATAAAACAAAAAGTTACTCACTTCAGAGACTGGTTCCAGTTTTATATTGTTATTTGATCTCACTTCAGAAACTGGTTCCAGTTTTATATTGTTACTTGATCTCACTTCAGAAACATGTTCCAGTTTTATATTGTTACTAGATCTTACTTCAGAAACTGGTTCCAGTTTTATATTGTTACATGATCTTACTTCAGAAACTGGTTCCAGTTTTATATTGTTACTTGATCTCACTTCAGAAACTGGTTCCAGTTTTATATTGTTACATGATCTCACTTCAGAAACAGGATTCAGTTTTATATTGTTACTTGATCTCACTTCAGAAACTAGTTCCAATTTTACATTGTTACATGATAACATGTACAATTCCATGTTTCCTGAAATCATAAATTAAACAGTGATTAATTGTTATGTTTGAGATATTCTTTGCAATTATAATAGATACTATTTATAAACAGCACAGATTAACACATTTATATATGACATCCAGGTCTAATGTGGAGGATAGGCAGCTGAGCTGTTAAGACCTCTGAAGTATTTATGCTTGAGGCTAAGGGTGCATAGGCCCGTCTTATATTCAGCCCTTCCAATCACTCATCTTTCATTCATCAACAGTGCATGATGCATTCATATAGGGAAAAACATATTGTCAAATGAATGTTGTAAGCATAAACAATGCATATTCTCATGTTATGTGACACATCCCCCCTCCCACACACACACATCATGCACCAAACCACCACACATCCCTCACCTACTCACACATCACCCACCCATACCCACACATCCTCAGCCCACCATACTTTCCCCACTCACCACACATCCCCCATTCATCCCTCCACCCACTCACAGATCCCACCACCAACCCAGACATCACACCCACCCACACACACATCCCTCACCCCCTCCCCACACATCTTTCCACCCACTCACATATACCCCAATCCACTCAAGCTCACCCACACACACACACACATGCTCCACCCACCCTCACACCCTCCAACCACAACACATACCCCTCACACACACACACATCCCGCACCAACACACATATCCCTCACCCACTCACACATCAACCACCCATCTTTCCATCCACACACACATTTCCCCACCCACCCACACATTTCACATCCACCCACACACCCCAACAACCACACACACATCCCCCACAGACACACATTCCCCCACCAACACACATCTCCCACACAAAAACACATCCCCCACCAACCAACACCCACATATCCCCCATCCACAAACACCCACACTTCACACTACCCACCAACACCCACGCAAACACACTAACCCAAACCCACATCCTCCTCCCACACATCCATCACCCACCCCTATGCCCCATCCATACACACATCCCTCTACCCACCAACCCACTCATCTCTGCACCCACCTAGACATCCCACACAAACCCACACCCCACTCGCATCCCCACCTGCACACATCTCCCCACCCACACACTTCTCCCTTACCCCAACACACCTCTCCCACCCACCAACACATTTCCAAAATCCACACATACTCCCCATCCACACATTCCTTCACCCACACACAAACACCGACTCACACATCCCCAACGCACACACCTCTTCCAAGCATATACATCTCAGTCACACCCATTCTCCCAACCCATACACACATCCCCCACACCCCCTACACACCCATCAGCATACCCCCATCCACACATCCACACCCTCCACCCACCAATACCCACCCACTCACACAATACTTTGCCCACACTGACACCCCCACCGACCCACTCACATTTTCACCCAGATACATCCCTCATCCACGCACATATGACCACACCCCCCAACACAAGTCTCCATCCACCCACCCAGCCACACACAATTCCCCCACCCACACACACATACCCAGACACACATATCCCCACCCACAAACTCATCCCCCAGACACACATATAATGCTTCAAATAATCACTGAAGCTAATGTAACCAAACTCCCACACTTTACACACACCTACGCTAACGATTATTGTGAGCATTCTCACAAAGATGTAAAAAATGGAGAGCAAAATATGCACATACATTGTGTAGTGTAAAGAACTAGTGAAGCGATTTCAATAAGTTGATTCCTAAAATTGACATAAATATGATGGAATAAGCAGTGCACACATTTTTGTCAGTACATGTTAGAATATCAAGTGGCAGTCAAAATGATATGTATGATGAGTATTCAGACAAAATATGGAATAGCATGTCACATGACATACATGCACTCAACCCTCTCTATCTCTTACTTTTTTTTTTCTTTCACACACACTAACTCTCGCGTTGTCTCATCCCCCCACCCATACACCCACCAACTCACATATCCTCCACCACCAACCCACACACCCCCAGCCAAACACACACCTCCCACCCACACACACCCCACCACCCACATGTACCCCGACACACAACCCCCACCCACACATATCTTCCCACACACATACATCCCCCACCCATACACTCATCCCCCACACAAATTTATCCACTCATGTACTCATCCCACAACCACTTACACCTACACATCCCCCTACCCACCCATCAACACATACATCTCCCATTTATCCACCCACACTCACACAGCCAAACCACCCAGCCAAACACACATCCCCCACCCTCACATACATCCTTTACCCACCTGCACATCCCACACCCAATCACACCTCCCCAATCCACCCACACCCATCTCCTGTCCCACACAGCACCCCAGTTAAGTGCGTGGAGTGACACTGTGAACTGTGGATTTTGTGTCGAGTACTTTTAAATCTCTGCCCGCGGTTGTTTGTATCGTGAACTGCACGTTCCAAAAATGGCAGCCGGCCTGATGCTGAACTAACTGGGTTTGCCTTATGCAGTAATATGCGGTCTCTCTTTTTCTAGTAACTGCCAATTCCATCGACGATGAACTGTACTTTTCATTTTGTACTTTTGTGTTGGTATTTTGGCAGTGGGCTTATGCATATTATACCTGAGGGGGATGTTAGCTTGTCGAGACTCCTGTCTGTTCCTCTTTTCACATGGGGCAGGTGAGTAAGTGAACTCTACTTCCAAATGTTAGAATAAGTGAGACAATCTTGGCATGTCACAACCCTATACAAATATGTGTTTTGACATTGTCTTTAATTACCTTGGATCTATACTTATTTAGTACTTCTTTTTTTTTTATGTTGCACATCCCCTACAGGATGTTGTGGTCAACACCAGCATTTATTCAACTGCTGTTGATGTACTAGGCAAGATTATGCTCAGTAGTCTGCCACTGCTTTCTGAGCGACCGGCTCACATACCACCGTAAGTTACCAGCGCAGTGCAAACCGCTGCCGATTCTCGCGCAGCTGCATTAATCAAGAGAATATATGGGATTATGGAGAAAGACGTTAAACCCTCCACCAGGGAGACCGGCTATTTAGTACTATGTGTGTTTATGAACTGTCTTAGTGGCCTCAAAGGGTTCCCCAATTGAGCTTCTATTGAGAAGTGTTGTTACACTAAGCAGACATGTTGAGAGACATCTAATGGCAGGGAAAATGTGATTTCTGAGGACAATGCAAAGACTACTATGGGTGAACAAAAATACCAGTGAACAACTCCTAAAAACACAAAAATTAAAATCATAAACAATAGTAAATTGGCACCTGGTTAAATAGGCATAGGTAATCATTTAAAGACTTTTGGAGGAATATTATGAGGAGAATTAAACTGGAAAACTTAGTATTTAACAATCAGCAAGATAAATGAGAACAGAGCAATCAGAAGACAGAGAGGCAAATAAGTGGGTGGCTTAGTCACATGGCATAATCAGGACAACAGCACATACGCGGTGATTGTGTGAACTACATGACTGTCATTATGACCGCACGCCACTGTTATCGGCATGTCACTCGATGAATGAATGATTTGGCATTTGTCCAGAATGTTGTGTTAGACATAACTGCATTATGCCTGTTTATAAAAAAGCTGTGATATTTAAAACTTTCTGCCAACACATTCGACTTCTTCCAACATTTTTTGGCCGGGTTACCTTTTCCCCCCCTTTTTTTTTTGGGGGGGGGGGGGGGGGGGGGGGGGGGGGGGGGGGGGTAAAATAACAGCTGATATAATTATTAAAAACACAAAGCTTTTGAAAATATATATTTTTTCTGGGTTTATGTTGCATATCCCATTCAGGACGTTGCAGTCAACACCAGCATTGTTTCAGCCAGACTGCTGTTGATGTACTAGGCAAATTTTACGTTCAGTAGTTTGCCATTGCTTTCTGAACAACTGGCTCACATAACCTCGTAAGTTACCAGCGTGGCGCGAACCGCTGCCGAATCTCGCAGCTGCTGTTTTCCCCACGTGGATGCGTGATTACAAACATGTCGTTAACCCTTTGTGAGAAAATATTAAATGCTGATATTTATCATTATTGTCATTTATTGCCAATATAGAAGCAATGTCAGTTGTCGGCCTTTGTGAGTATTGGAGAGGGGGGGGGGGGGGGGGGGGGGGGGGGGGGGGAAATTGGTGGAAAGGTTTTTTCGCAGAAAATTTTAACCAACCATCCAATGACTTCTGGTTTGTACATACGCTTGCTTCTGACCTCATGTATTTGAAAACAATGGGAAACAACTCTAATAAAATCAGAAGTTTTCTGTCTGCTAGTCTGCAAGCGTTTGTCGATTAAAACTTTCTTTCTCTTGAAGTTATTTACTTTTTATGTCGTACGTTAAGTTAATTTTGTTTTTAACTCGTTTCTTTTTGTCTCTCATTACTGTTTAGTGCATTTTTTAATTCTTTACATTTGTACATATAAATGAAGAGTTTCAACACTAATCTCCTTTAATTGTATTCGGAAGAAAATATACAGCACAGCCATGAATAAGAAATAGCATAATCATAACTCAAATTCACAACGGTGTCACCCTGACTACTAATTACTTTATTAGACCTGTATACATTTATAATTAGGACTTGTAATTTAACTACTAAAATTAAACAGAATACAAGTTTCATTTGTAGCAGTAATTTATCTGTGCACTTGTATAATTGTTCAGCATTTGACATGATTGAAAATAATTTTGAAAGCCAGTTTTCAGATCTATCTATATAAACCTGTAAGGAGTACTGTTTTTCATAGCAGGGCAGCAGTACATATTTATTTAAGATTAAATAACATACTGTGAAACGAGTTATGGTGTTTTTTAAAGTTAGTATTTAATTATTAATTGCTCACTTTTAGATACAGAATTGTGTAATTGTAGAGCAGAATTAGAAATAAATTATTAGCGAAAGTGACTGCTTAATTTATGCAGCAGTTACAAACTTACCTACATGAATGCATGATATTTAATGAACAAAAGAAAGTTGTCGCATAGCAGTGGGCATATCAAGACAATGTGAGTACATTTTAATGAATTTTTCTTGACTTACGACAAATATTTCACATGACATTTAATAAATTAAACAATAAGCGGCCATATTTTTGTTAATTAGGTCACAGCACATCCCATTAAAAAATTGATAATATGTCAAGTTAGGCCTCGTCACCCAGGATGCAATGATATATGGTACTGTACTATGTTGTTCATTTAAAAAAAAAATAAGCCACAGTAACAGACGGCAGAATTTCTTAGCTCCCTATTTACTGGGCAGCGATCAGAACTAACACATTGGCTCAGATTCCTTTATTCCTTTGCACTTCCTGTTTGTAGATCACGACACAATAATATTAATAACTCAGCTTAGAATTGATGTACATTCTTAATTGAGATACCGTTGGATTCGTCTTGTCCAACTGTGAGTTTCATGAGTAAAGGTAGTAAAACCCAATTTTTAAATCAAAACTGCTACAATATAGAAGTGTTAGTGTTAGCCTTGCGGTTGTGGTCCCGGTGTATTATACCCAATTCTGTATGAAAGTGTCTATTCGGACTCCAGCTCCGAATAAACTACTCTGTTTATTCAGAGCTGAACTATCACATGATTTTTCCCGGTCCCGGAAACCCCAGGTGGTCCTGGTCACGTGATTTGCCTAGTCACGTGACTTAACGTATGTGACGTCATCGGGACATGAGCGTGGCTATGTTATATACTTTTGTTGATTCAAAATCATATCCTCAGTAGCATAGTGGTAAGTGTCTCTGCCTGATAAGCGGGAGCTGTTGGTTCGATTCCCTGCTGGACACTTTTTTTTTTTTTTTTTTAATATTTCAGCAATTAATTGGGTGCAAGCGACTTTTTAATAAAAAAATATTAGGAACTATGATTATGAACACTTTTTTTATGTCTTTCAACACATCTTTCTCATATCTCTGTCTCTCACACTAGCTTCGTTATCTATCTATCTCCTCTCTCTTTTCAACCTGCTTCACATATACCAGGTTTGCCTGCACTTTATGTGCGTAGCATTTCCTTGTTTATTTGTTAATTCATCAGGCCAGTAAGTCGGAAGCCTGGTGTTTGAATTGCCTAATCATATCTTTCTGAGGCAACACATATTACTGTCAGCTTGGACCGGAATGATGAGGACATCAATAGCAGGGAATAGTAGGTCGGTAATGTCAACAAAGATGGAAGCCTGTAAACAGTAAGTGTACAGAAACGCAAGTTAACAATTCTTTAACTCGCATGGGAACACAATTATTGTTATTGGGGATACCAATCTGGAAAATTATTCTTGATATTTAAACAGCTTCATACTTCAGCTATGTATAAACTACTCTGTCTATTCGGACTCCAGCTCGGAATAAACTACTCTGTCTATTCGGACTCCAGCTCGGAATAAACTCTCCCATTCTGTATAGTAGGGAAGGTCTTGAGCCTGGGGAATTCAGGCCGCCTGGATAGTGCAGTCGCCGCGAACTGTGCAGGTTAGGATTTTCTCTTTGCCCCAGACAGAAAAAATCCACACCTTACCGAGGATTCGAAACCGGGTCTCCTAACAAAACATCACAGAATGTTCACATCAACAAGCCGCCATGTTTTCAATGCCGGAAGTTTGAAAGGCTTATAGCTAGCTATACAAGCTTGCGGTGAAGGGTAAAGAGAGAGGGATAGTGACTCACGGTGAGTGCCAGCCATATCCCAAGGGATAGACCAGGATCCTATTTGGTTCCCATCTCTTTACCTAGCTCATGTATGGCTCCACGCATACCGCTTGTGTACGGTGGTGGTCACACCACGGGCAACAGTCATGGCTGACTGGCTAAACTACATGAGTGAAGGTAGGGAAGGGTATCTAACTACTAAGGGAATGTCCATCCCTAGTTAAGTAGTAGTACACAAAGACTGGGACAATGAACAAGGCGGCTGAATCTAAATAGATCAACGGTTTCGAAAGCGAAACAGCAGAGTGTTTGGCACACATGAGGCTTGTTCAGAACACAATGGGGAACATGGCTGGCCATCGTGGAAGGGATTCATCTCACCACGTAGTATCCCAAAGACAGCAATGCGATCACAGCAAAACGAAAACAGCGATACGGGTACTTTTTGACCGCCTGAAGATGGGCCTGTTGTAAATATTCTCAGGGAAGAGAAAACTCCCATAGTCCTCAAGGAAGTGAATAATGACGAATGCAACTCAAATTATTTTGAATGAATGCATTCTGACAATTCATGTATTCATTCATTCAGTAGCGTGTCCTTTGGAGAACCTCACTCCAATAACAACCTTCCGAAAAACCTCTCGATCATAAAAAGATCATAAGCAAGATGTCTCGCGTCCGATATACCCATATGAAGATCATTCGCCACATCCTGCACCCATCTTCTCTTTGGCCTTCCTCTTCCTCTCTTCCCAGGCATATACCCCTCCATTATTTTTTATTGTTCTCTCCAAATTGTCGTGACGTTTCAAGTGATCAAAATATCTAAATTTTCTTTGTTTCATTGTCTTTAATAGCCAACCTTCTACAATACACAGCTCTCGGAGTATGGTTACATTTGTTCTTTTCTTTACCCAAGATATTCTTAGAACTAGTCTATAACATTTATATTCAAAGGCATTTATGCGCTGTTCAGCTTGTTTAGTAAGTGTCCAGGTCTCACAGGTGTATGTTGCATGGGAAAGATGCATACTCTTAGAAATCTAATTTTTGTAGTTCTGTCTGTCCCTCTACATAATTTATACAGTTGTTTTTGTCATTGAAGAGCAATAGCTATTCGTCTTTTAACTTCTTTCAGTGTGTCACCATTGTTGGTAATCAATGACCCAAGATATTCAAAATTTTCCACCACCTCCAATGGTTCCTCATTAACATATATTTCTTTCTCCATAGAGTAGTTTTATCTGTATGCATTATCTTTGTTTTTGCTATATTAAAATTAAGTTGTGATTATTACTATTCAATTGGGTTGAGGTTATTAGGTTTTCTATACATTCTGTGTTGTGGATAGCAATACTGTATCATCAGCATACGTAATTTCTGGTATGTCATAACCACCGATATTTAGGGCATCATATAACTCCATGTTTATATAATCGCGGACATTTCTCATTATATTTTCGGCGTACAGGTTATTCTGACAATACCTACCTGAAAAGCAGAAGTCTAAGAATTGGTTCGTGGAACGTACGCACTATTATCGAGCAGGAAGGGACATTTGACAACCTGGTTGCAGAAGCAAAAAACAAGAATTTAGATATTTTAGGAGTATCCTAAACAAGATGGACAGATGCTAGGAGAGAAGAATACATTTTCATTAACTCGTGAGGAGATCATCACGCGATAGGAGTAGGAATTTTAGTAAAAAGAAATTTAGAGACAATTATTAGTGTATTCTGGGCTCATAAAGATAGGATGATACTACTCAAAATTAAGGCAAGACCTTTCGAAATAGCAATTCTTCACACGTATGCTCCAACAACTGATTATAGTGATGAACAGCTAGAAGAATATTATGAAGGCCTACAACAAATACTGAACGTTTTAAAATCATCATAGGTCCTAATTATAAATGGGAGACATGAAAGCAAAGGTTGGAAAGACTAAATATAAGCAGGTAGTAAAGCAACACGGTACAGGAAAGAGAAACGACAGAGGAGACCGGCTGATAGGGAGACTGGGGAGAAATGGACCATTCAATTTTTGCTCATCACCGGAACAGATTTTATCGAAACATAACAGAACCATGACTAAAATGTTGTACATTCATTTATTTTAAAAGGGGAAAACATTTAGCATCTATTTCTATATGTTTCTTTACAAAATGCATTTCAAAAATGTATATGAACATGGGGAGAAATTGACCACCATTGGGGTGAAATGGACCAGCACGTGGGGAGCAATGGACCATAGTGGGGAGAAATTGACCTTTTTTAAAAAGAAGCAGCAACAACTCATCCATATTGCTATAAGAAATAAATAATCATTAAAAGGATATTTGCAGTTTTTTTTTTATTATTTTAAGTGACAGTAAAAAAGTTTAATATGATATATTAATCTAATATAAAGTTTTATCAAACCATTTATGCCTGCAAGACTTTCTTTGAGGACATAGCCATCTTTGGTCCTAGAAGTGGTTCCAGTGATTGTAGATCTAGTAAGCTGTGCTTTAATACATGTAATTGAGACACTGGCGACATCTTCTACCTTAGGCTTAACAAATTTACCAGCAACCTTCTCACTCTTGCGCAAGAACTCTACCTCAACATCACCATCATCATCAATGTCTCCCCTTACAATTCCTACATAGTAAACACAAGTCTTCTTTGTTCCATATTCACATAGCACACACTGACCTTCAAAAACCTCACGCACACCAGTCAAGTTAACCGTACACTCCTCATTTTCACCAAATGAAACATCAGAATCTGTGTCATCACAAAACGAAACGTCAGTTTCTGGATCTGAATCAACATCAAGTTCTTTCAGCAGCTGTCTCTTTGCCTTTTTGGGTGGAACTTTTGCTGCCCTTTCTTTCATCACCGCTCTTTCCCTAATTCGATCCATTTCTGGCGTAGAAGTAGCCAGCATAGTTTTTCCTCTTTTCCTCATATTATTTGAATCTTTTCGCGGACCAGCTTTTGGTAGTCCTCTGAAAACATGAGGCGAAGTAAAGGAAGAAGTAGCTTTATGTTGAAGACTCCCTGATATTTCCTGCAAGTCATCTACAAGGTCCTCAACATTACACTCTTTCTGATTTTCATGAAATTCTTGTGCAGTTTGATCTGTGCTGGTACCACAATGTGGAGATGCTGATCCTGTCTGTTCATTGCTTTCTAAAGTGGCATTTTCACTGTCCTTGCTGATGGGCCTGTTCGTTATTTCTGAAGGCATAAAATCATCTTCTGTAAAAACATCTTCGTTAAAGGGCCAAATACCTGACACTGCAAAGCCTGATTGAATGTTAATAGGAGTTGCCGCTTTAAGAAAAGCGTGGCCTCCTAGATTTGCAACTTGATAGATTGTCAGTGGTGTCCCAACATTTTTCATCATCCATGAATCACACGCATTGTTGTAGACCGACTTCATGGGTCCAAAAACTGAACGGTCCAAGGGCTGAGTTTTAGATGAGGTGTGTGGTGGCAACGTGATCACATGAATGTTGTTTTTCTTGCACAGTTCAAGTGATTCAAATGAAATGTGGGAATCGTGATTGTCCAAGATCAAAATCAAAGGGAAGTCTTTGGAAGGTCTTGAAGGCTTAATGAAGTGATTTATAACTTTGACGAAATTATCACGGGTCATCCAACCTGATTCATTCACAAGGCCAAGGGAACCTTCAGGTGCTCCAGCAAGCATAAAATTCTTAAACATTTTTCTGGGAAACACAAAAACTGAAGGGATAATGTGACCCGCAGCTGACACAATGCAACAGATTGTGACCAGTTCTCCTCTTTCTCTGGATGTCACCTGGCCTATTTGCTTCACTCCTCGTGGGGCAATTACTTTTGGTACTTTCTGTGCAGTGGTCAGACCTGACTCATCCAAATTGTAGATTTTAGCTCCACTCACATTTAGTTTTGTAATGGTTTCCTTCACAATGTTGAAGAAGGTGCAAATATTATGTTTGTTGAAATCTGTAGCTCTAGCCAGAGATGTTGCCTCAGGTTGCCTTATGGTCAGCTCGGGATTCCGTCGCAAAAATCCACAAAGCCAGTCATTCCCTGTCATCATTTGCTCATCCCGGGTTAAAGGATGTGCAATGTTATTGACTTTCGCCATCTCGTACGCCAAAATACGAACGTTTTTATTTGTGAGTCCATGGAACATTCTTGCACAATATGCCTATAATTTGGTACGAGTCTAGTAGGCAGACCATTTCCTTCTCTGTCTTTTGTAAGATTGTTATTGAGGGTAGAGCGAGCAATGCCGTACTCCCTTGCAGCTTTCCTCACTTTCATTCCATTTTTCACAGCATTAACAGCTTCTCTCATACGTTCCTCCGTAACGAGACCCTTGTTGGTGTTTCTGATGTACAATCTTGGCATCTGAAACAAAAGAGTGACAGAATTATATAACATTTAGAATGGTAGGCCTATCATTTGCAAAGAAATACTGATCATAGCACGAATGGCGTGCATCTTTAATAAATCACTGAAATCAAATTTGTTAACAGTTTTATTGGTCTAGATTTAGACCCCAGTATTAAAAAGAATCAATAATGCTGATATTCAAATGCAATCTTCAACACTTTTAATAACAACAGACTGTCTTGTCAATTTCTTCTATGGGGAGAAATGAACCATGGGGAGAAATGAACCGGTCCATTTCTCCCCCATCAATGTATTAAAGTCTCTTAAATCTAATATTATATGCTATATTTTTTATATGAACTCTTAAATAACAAGTAAATAAAGATATTAACGTAATTAACTTGTCCTGGTTCCTGACTATGCGTCTGCTTTACGATGGTGTCTGGAACTGGAAAAAGAAACTTTAGTGCAGAAAATTTTTCAAACTTTGCGTGGGAACGACCTGTGCGGGAAGTCGGTGGCAAATGAAAAATTCGGACTATGTTTGATGTGGAAAACAAACTTATTATGGTTTCACTTTCATTGCATCACAGCCAGGGGCCAGATAGGGGGTGGTCCATTTCTCCCCTATGTCCATTTCTCCCCAGTCTCCCCTAAATATCGACCAGTTGTGGTGAGAGAGCTGACCCCGTGTTCTGATAAGAATGAATGAATCACTGAAAAACGAGAAGTAGGTTGAGAGCTTTACCAAAGCACAACTACAAAAAAAAAATGGACGTTGCGGCCAAAGCCTTCGTCTGCACAGAACAAACAAACAAAAATAGATTAACATATACTTATCTAGTGTCCTAGCTTAAAACTGCTATCCATGGGTATAATGAAACAGATGTTGTGTTAACGGGGTCAACTGACTAAAGGTCAATACAGCCAGAAACTCGGGGATAGGTTGAGTCAACCGGTGAGGGAACCCGCGCTAGGGGGATCGGGGTGCGCCCAGGAGAGCGAATGGAAAAATATGGATGTGTAACTCTGGGGCGATGTAACAGATGCAGTTAGCAATTCTGCCAAGTTCGAAACGATGATGTGGGCAATATGGATGCAGGCCAACAAGCGTAAGCTATCAAAAAGTAGCACAAGTGACGGTATTTCGGAACGCAATGAGAAGCTACCACACGCAAACCAACCAAGAAGTCACAGAAAACAAAGATAATGCTGGTGGTGATTACCACGTCCTGCGAAGGACATGCAACTGGCTATGAAATGGACTATAAGATAGCGGAGATGGGGGGATAAGGGGACTGAAATAAACTGTGTTGGACATTGAGGTCGTGAGGGGAAAGTGAACCCAAGTGGAAGATAAGACGGTTTTCCAATGTCTTGCGATAGCGTTCGTGAGATGTGCACGATCTTATCGCCGTAACACGTATGTCGGCAACTCCACAGTGGTCGGAATTGATGAAATGTAGGGGTACCGGTTTCTTGGCACCACTGTCGATATCGGATAAATGTTGTCTAAATCTGTCCGCCAGACCAAGGCCTATCTCTCCAAGATACCTCATGTCGCAACGTGTGCAGATGATCGCATAGATAACGTCGCGACTCGTACATGAGAAACCCTCCCGGATGTGGAAAGCAGACTTCTCTGATAAGAATGGCGGAGCGAGAGACACGCCGTGACACGTTAGCCACCAGTGTGATGTGTGTAAGTAAGTAGAACTGGTATTATCGTTTAGCAGCTAAGTATAGAGTCTATAGTGTGCAGCAACAGCATGAACAAATGACGATTAGTTGTGCCAGTTATTCTTTATGGACAGACAGTGTGTGGGATGGTCGTACACAGAACGCTGAAAGGCAATAGCTGGCGGTGTACGATGGCAACCACGGTGAGGACTGTGCTGTAATAAAGTGATCTTGTACTCTGAGGACGCTTTGAACTTTTGTTGTGTGCACGCAAAACTTGTATAGTATTTATACGAGCCTACAGAGATATTTCTACTAAATCGTATAAACCCTAGACCAGAAACCAAGATGTCGGACATTGAGTGAGTGAGTCCGGCTCTTGTCACTTGGGGTCTACGTCCGCTTGAATGAACCCAGATACGATCAAAGAAGAATGTTCGTCAGTACAGTGTTGAATAGAGAACAGTATTAGAAAAGCGAATATTATATTGATCTGCAATTAATGAAGAAATAGAACGTTAACACCAAGGGTGGAAGACAAAGAATGACATTGTCCAAGGTCAATAAGATGGCGACCATCAACGATAACGAATAAGCTCACTGTCAAAGTCTCACATGGGGTCGGTATGGACATAAAGATAGAAGGGATTTATAGAAGGGAAATAACCCCAATAGAAGGGAACTAAATAGACCCACTCTAATGCTCGAACAATCTAGAGCCTTCGAGAAGGATAGGTCAGTTTGCCTACGGCTCCGTGGAAACAGGTGGAACCCGCCTACCGCGTGCCAGGACCTGTTCCACGAGAAGCTCGAAGAGAGTTACAGCCCGTGTCCGAAGAGGGCAGACGGCGACTGGACACCGAAGGAGAAACAGGGCTTAGCTTAAGGGGGACTTGATAGATAGAAACCAAGTGTATTTAAGGATTGTTAATCATAAGATAGATGATAGAGTTTGCTGTGATGATTATGTGTATGATTGCTTTGTTATAAACTCCTGTGATATTGTAATTAGTGTAACTGGCTGCGAAACCATTCTTCGCCAGCTTACTGTGAATAAATTATATCAGATAGTATCAGAATGGAGTTTGTTGCCTGTCTGAACCCGAGTTTCATTTCCCTAGGTCTCTAGGACGTTGACAGGCTATTTGGGGGCTCGAAGCCGGTTTTGGCAAGCTCAAGACGATTACTTCACTTTCCCGACAGCTCTTGGTTTTGCCAAGTAAAATATATTAACATTCATACACGACAAAGTCTTAACTTTACAGCGACTATCTTCTCATATGTTCATAAACTATCGTAGTCCCTCTAGAAGTCATTTAGAAACCATGTTTATAAAATTTAACATTGACATGACTGGACAATAACTGTGACAAAATACTAATCTTTTTCATTCCAACGACAGATTGTTCCGCGAAAAATTGTGTGCATGTAAATTGTTCTCCAGCAGTGGCGAAAGAACCGGAGAACAAAACAACAACACTACAGCAAAGAACCCAGTAAATAAGATAAGTCCCATTTCATGCTTATTGGATCCCTAAACGATACTCATATGTTGTCATTGATGTAACATTTTTTCTATGTATTTCAATTGATGATATATACATGCAAATTTCATGACCATTTGAATTTATTCTATAGAAAGTGTGTATGTAAACATTAAGGGACATAACCAATTTTTGCACACCCAAATTATTTCCAAAGGGATTTAAGTTCTAAAAATTTAAAATAAGCTAAATTTACACAATGTCAACACTGGAACAGTGCATTGAATTAGGAATTAAATTAGGTTATACTGCCGATAAACTGTCAGAATGGGCGCAAAAGACGCATTCAGAAAACATAGCGAGAGAAGATAGAGCAGCAGAAAGAGAACAAAAACGACTGCAGATGGAAGCTGAAGATAAAAAGATGCAAAGAGAAGCCGAAGAGAAAAAGATGCACAGAGAGGCTGAAGAGAAAAAGATGCAAAGAGAGGCTGACGAAAAAAGATGCAAATGGAGCTCGAAGCTACAAACAAACAAGCGGAGAATAAAAAACTAGAAATCGAAGCTGCTAGCAAACAAGCTCAATTAAACGCAGAAACAAAAAATTTAGAATTAGAATTAAGTTTGAAACAAAAGGAAATCGAAACGCAAACACAATTAAAAGTGAAACAAATGGAAATTGACTCCAACTTGGAAATTTCGGTAAATAAATTAAGGAGTAAAGAAGAGGAACAAAAATACAACAAATATAAAGGCTTAGTCAAACCTTTCTGTTCCAGAGATTCAATCAGTGCATATTTAGAGAACTTCGAGTGTTTAATGTCATATCATAGCATTTCAAAAGTCGATTGGGCATTTATCCTTATGAGAAACTTAGCATTAGAGCCCTTAAAAGTGATCGAAACAATTCCACAAGACATGAGGAAAGATTACGACTATTTAAAACAAAGAATATTACAAAATTTTTCATTAGACACAGCAGGTTATCAATTGCAGTTTTCAAAATTATCACCATCACCCAACCAAACGTTCATAGACTACGTGTCTACAGTCCAAGATATTTGCACTAAATGGATCACCTCAGCGAAGACAAACAACAGCTATGATAAACTAAAAGAGCTAATAATAATTGACAAGATTATGAACACTCCTTTCTCTAAATTTCTGAGACAAAGTGATTGTAAGACTATTCAAGAAGTCGAAAATAAAGGTAGTGCTTATTTCACAGCGAATCGTGACATTTTTCAGTTAAATATGAGTCAGAATGAAACAGCAGCTGTCACAAACACCAAATATTCAAAACCAAGTGATAATAGGTTCAAACAACGCTCTAAATTCACCAAACCAGTCCTGTGTCAATATTGTCATTTGACTCACTGAACAGTACGCAATATGTGATAAATCACCAACCTACCCACATCACCTTCAAATGATGGTGGAAAAACAAAGAAACAAAAGAAACGCGTATAAGAGAGCGGTCAAATGTTACTTTTGTTCAGCGTACGGGCATTTTAGCGGACGTTGTGACGGCCGTAAGATGATGAAACAGGCCAATGCAGCATTAATAGATACATCTACGGATGAAGAAATCGAAGAACTGAATGAATGTGACATCCAGAATGAAAGTGAGAATGAATCAGGGAATGCTGTAGAAATCATTAATACCATCAATAATAACACCTGTAACACATGTAAAAGTTCCAGTTGGATACCACCCTGGAATGTGGCCATACAATCCCTATATCCAACGAAATGGCCAACGCAGCCTTAGCGTCAAAAGGCAAGTTAAAATTTCTAAAAGGTTTTGTGAATAACAAACTATGTACAATCATGCGCTGATAGCGGAGCGACTCTGGTTGGAATTAAAAGGACTTTAATTAATGACAAAGACTACACACACGACTATGTGACATGTCGCACATTCGCAGGTACCATCGAAAGATACCCCCTAGCACTGGCCGAAATTCAAACACCTTTTGTGTCAGGACAAGTGCTATGCGCGGTGTTAGAAGATCCTTGCGCAGATATTATTCTTGGAAATCTTCCCAACATAAGATCCTGTTCTGAAGAAGAGATCAAAGAATGGGAACGAAAAAACTGCATCCAAACATCAAGCAGTGATTCCAGAACGAAAGAACACATTTGTATGTCTCAAACTGCCAAAAGCATAAGGGAGACCACCGATGACGGAATTCCAAACGAATTCACAGAGGTGCACAACACAGGGGCGGTTGAATCTTTCAATGACACCATCAGCATAAAACCTCGAATTGAGGATACAATCGAAGAGCAAAATTGTGAACCTGTAAATGTGCAACAACAGACAGAATACGCCAATGTAGTGACAAGACAAATGACTCACAAAACCCACGACGAACAACTTCACGAGTCGCTACAAATTATTTCACCCAATATTACCACCACTGAGTTTATCCAAGAACAGAAAACAGATCCAACCCTTTCACATTACTTCAGACTAGTAGGATTAAAACCAAAATTAACAAAAAACGCTTCTTGGACTTTCAAACTAAATAACAATATTTTAACGAGGTTATATACCAGAGATCAAGCCACGATACAACAAGTGGTTTTACCTCAGTTACACCGTGATAAAGTGCTTCATATAGCCCACGACTCACCTTTCGGTGGTCACATGGGTTATGAGAAAACCAGGGCCAGAGTCCTGAGCCAATTTTATTGGCCTAAATTTTGCCAGCACATAAAAAACTATTGTAAGTCTTGTGACATCTGTCAGAAACTAATCAAAAAGGGGAAAAACCCTACTGCAGAAGTTCAATCAACCACAACTGCCTCAAGACCATTTCAAATAGTTGCGGTTGATTTAGTGGGACCGTTAAACCACATTTCAAACAGAGGAAATCGTTACATTTTTACACTCGTTGATCTGTGTTCAAGATGGGCAGAAATGATTCCGTTAAAATCAATCTCCTCTAAAGATGTGACGGATGTATTTTTACAAATATTCTCCCGTTTTGGCTTTCCGGAGAAGATAATATCAGATAGAGGAACGCAATTCATCTCTAATGCCACTCAATCGGTAACTAAGTTACTCGGCATAAAACAATGTTTTACAAGCCCCTACAGACCATCCGCGAACGGAATTTGCGAAAAATTAAACGGGGACCTAAAACATATGTTAGCCAAAGTGACAGCTGAAAATCCAGCCGATTGGGATACACTTCTCCCAACGGTGCTGTTCGCTTATAGAGAAGTGCCGCATTCGAGCACTGGGTTCTCTCCTTTTGAATTAATATATGGAGCAAATCCAAGAGGACCTCTCTCTATTTACAGAGATATGATATCACAACCAGTAAACACCCAATTACCACTTTCCACCTATGATTTAGTCACTAACACCAGAGACAAAATCATTAGATCCTGTATAATTGCCAGAACTTCTTTACAGGAGAAAGGTTTTATATACAGGCAATACGCCAATAAGGGTGTAAGAACTATTGTATTACAACCCAACCAAGAGGTGTTGTTATTATTACCTGACAAGAGAGATTTATTTTCAACCTCTTGGCAAGGACCATTTAGAGTTACCAGAAGAATTTCGGAAGTTGATTACGAAATTTCTTTAAATGGCAAATTGAAAATTTTCAATTTAAGCATGTTAAAACCGTATTATTCCAGAAATGACAGTGACATAGACAACCAGACAGAGAGAACAGGGGACAATAACAAGACTGACAAGAACGACAACCAAAACGAAACGACAGCTCCAACCAGACTTCTGAACGACACTACTACAAACGAAAATCTAGACGAATCTACAGTAACGACACAGTCTCTTGACAACGAAGACGATGAGGACAATTTCACATTAGCGACAATTTTCTTAACGACGAAGACGACGAAGTCAACGACACATTAGCAACAATTATTCTTGACGATGACGACAGTGACATTGAGGACAATTTACAAACAGTAGCATCAGTAATAAATCAGACTGACATAGACAACATTGAAATTCCTGTACCTATCATAAACGACAACGGTACAGTACAGGACATAAAAATCTCCGACACTTTGACACAACCGCAACGACAAGACATTCTGTCTATTCTTAACGACTATAAAACTATCTTCTCAAACAGACCTGGACGGACTGACAAAATAACGCATTCCATCATTTTGACAGATTTAACACCTATCAAGTGTAGACCATACTCAATTCCATTACATTATAGGTCAAATCTGGATAAGGAAATATTAGACTTAGAACGAAACAAAATAATCCAAAAATCTATGTCCGAGTACTCTTCTCCAATCGTCCTCGTGAAAAAAAAGGACCAAACCATTCGTTTATGCATAGACTACAGAAAAGTCAACATAGTAACAACGACAGATGCTGAACCAATGTACAGTTGTGAAGACCTTATTTTAAATATGTCTAAATCATCTATTTTTTCTAAACTTGATTTAACGAAAGGATACTTGCAGATACCATTATCTCCCTCTTCAAGGCATATAACCGCATTTTCAACACCATTAGGCTTATACGAATGGAGATATCTTCTTTTTGGCCTGAAAAACGCACCTGCCACATTTGTTAGATTAACCAGACTTCTATTACACGGTATCAAGGATGTACAGTCTTATATAGATGATATTTGTATCCATTCTACAGACATGACTTCTCATTTAGCTACACTCCAACAAGTCTTCAATCAAATTCTTCTTTCAAACCTTCCAAGGTTGAAATAGGCTATAGACACATAGACTTCTTAGGTCATAGAATTTCAGAAGGTAAACTACTCACAGATGATAGAATTGTATCAAAAAATCCTGAACCTGCAAGTACCAACTACAAAAAAAACAGGTCAGGAGTCTTTTAGGGCTCGTAAACTATTATGCCAAATTTATACCAAACTGGGCAGAAATCACATCAGTTTTTTTCAAATTTGTTGACCAAAAGTCAACCAGATAAACTATGTAAGAGTATCAGTTTAGAGGATGCAATTTGCAAATTGAAATCCATTTTTTCCAATCCACCCATACTGAGATTACCAAACATAGATTTACCATTTATATTAACCACAGATTCAAGTGCTATCGCGATCGGAGGATGTCTGATGCAAGAATATGAAGGCGTGAAACATCCAATCCTGTATGTCAGCCGTAAATTGAAAGCGGCGGAAACCAGGTATTCCACAGCTGAGTTGGAAGCCTTAAGTTTGGTTTTCTGTGTTCTTCGATTATCTAAGTTCCTCTTAGGCACCCACTTCGTTGTCTTGACAGATAATGCGCCACTGCTGGTCATTAAAGAAGGCAATCCAAAGAACCACAGATTAGCAAGATGGTGCCTTTTGTTACAGGATTTCGATTTTGAAATCCACAATATTAAAGGCACGGATAATGTAATTGTCGATATTTTATCAAGATTACCGAATGCACCAGCAGATTGACACTAGTTACGTTGATTAGTGGCCATATGATAAGCTGTGATATTTTATTCTGTTGCATAAAATTCAGTGTACCTCTACACTTGCTGTAGAACTGTAGAAGTGTCAGCAGCCTATTCAATACGCTACTTATAGCTATCACAAACATAAAACTCTGAGAACCACTAAGTTGTATTACGCCACATTGGCAATTAGCAGTACATCAGAAACAATCCGAACTGTGGATATTAAAATTCGTGAATTTATTTCATCAACCACAGAACATAAAGTTACCATGCTAATATTAAGAACTTTGCATACGAGTGAATTCAACGGACTTCGCCAACTAATGGAACAGAACATCGCACATAACCGCAACGATATAGTATGACTATTACGACATATGAGAGACAACAACACAGGAATGTGACACCAATACGTTACCTATAAACTGTAACACTATTTGAAAAACACACGGACAAAGAACGACAACACACGGCTCGTCGATGGATTTAATTAATTTAATGTTATTAGTTAAATATGTATTACATTTTTGCATTACTATATACATAAAATATATGAACATGTCAATTTTTCATTTCCTATCATAATATGTCATAAACATTTTCATTCATGTTTAGAATTTTCTTCCAAAAAACTGTTTCAATTTAACTTATAAACCATTGTTATCACCAGTACAAATAGTACTTGGCGCTTTGAATATAACATATCGCCAGCCTCTTTTTTCTAAGGGCGACAACATTTACCTAAACTTAATTTGTATATTTTAACAAAATACTATATTGAATGAAAGGTGTACGAATCAGAGAGTAAATGAATTAAATGAGAGAGCGATATACTGAGCGGACAAATTGTACGCAAAAAGTATTCATTTTAATATGTCTGCGTTTTTGGATGTAAAATGTAACACTTGTCTAAATTGTGTATACATGTTTAGTATTAAATAGAACAGGTTCATTCTAAGAATCACTGTTTGAATACCCTGTTTATGAGTTACATAAATGACGTGATTTATGACAAAGGATATTCCAGCTCGTGACACTTAGAGGTATACTACACACCACATACACACACGTAGCACACACGTTATACAGTAGGTAAGACATACTCATAAAACTAAACACTAATCACATACATTTTATTATAGCAAGTAACAAGGCAGTAAACACACTAACAGGCAAACAAGAACATAAGTAGTTACTTGGGAGAAAACAAGAGTGTGTGTATATATGTATGTATGTATATATATATATATATATATATATATATATATATATATATATATATATATATATATATATATATATATATATATATATATACACACACACACACACACATTGGGCAATATAAAACACACGGAAGTAAAAGTGTATCAAAATACACATTTAGGACAAGAATTGCAGGTGTTCTTAAATAAGCCAAGACAATTCGTCTTGTTTAAACTCTCTAATACAGAGTTCAATATCCTGGTATCATATGGATACTTGAGAAGGGCGCCGTTGCAAATACAACTTGATGCGTCAGGGAACTTCAGTCGGATAAGCATGTTTAAGAATATGGAAGAGATAGGAGCTCTTCAGCAATCACCCTGAATTGGTGTACGGGAAAATACATGAATTATTAGTGCAGGTATATAGATTACCAAGTTCCCATCCACGAAACTACCACCACCAACTTCATGTGATCCTATGACAGAATTAGTACAGACTAACCCATAAGAGCGGGGAGGGGCAACCCTGTCAAAGTCTCACATGGGGTCGGTAAGGACATAAAGATAGAAGGGATTTATAGAAGGGAAATAACCCCAATAGAAGGGAACTAAATAGACCCACTCTAATGCTCGAACAATCTAGAGCCTTCGAGAAGGATAGGTCAGTTTGCCTACGGCTCCGTGGAAACAGGTGGAACCCGCCTACCGCGTGCCAGGACCTGATCCACGAGAAGCTCGAAGAGAGTTACAGCCCGTGTCCGACCGAGACACGTTAGAGGGCAGACGAAATGCAGCAAAGCTGATCCATACTAATTTTTTGAAGAATCCTGAAGTGGAGCTAAGCATCTGGACCAAGCCACCAAGGACACCGGAGCTTAATTTATACAGGTTAAGCTATTTTCACTTGATTTGTATATGTGTCCTGCTTAGTATTCCAGAGTCAACAGGCACCCCTCCATTATTAGTGGGAGGTTGGGGGGCTACTTTTGTGGTTATTTCATCATCACCTAAAAGTATGTTCCGTTCGGTTAGCATTCGTAATTGGTTTGATAATTAAGTAACTTTACGACTGCTAGCGTGAACTTTGTCTTGTTTTGTAACTTAGTCCATTATTTGTTGTTCTTTAACGTTATTAATGTATCTATTATTTGTAAATATTTTGTCCACATGTGTTATGTCATTTAGCTAAAACTTCTGATAGGTGTTATTGTTGTCCAGTGTTGTTATCATTATTGTAGTACAGCATTATTACACCAAGGTCATCACATTCGGCTTCGCCAGAGCAAGATCAACAGCGACTCTGACTGAAATAGATTCTTGCTGTTAAGATTCTTTACCATTGTCGTCACAGATACTGTCAGGGTCTTAAACTTGGCTCGCTAACCTAACACATGTGAGACAGTACAAGTACAACGTGATTTGACGTAAGACTCAACGACACACCGTTCAATGGATTTATTCACGGATCAAATACATTACGATGATCACAACAATATATACTTAATACTTCAATACACTTACATCCACAATACAGCTCACAAGTCTAACATTCAAGATGTCCAGACACTCGACTTTCAGCACAGAAAACCACACAACGCCTTTCTCTCATCATACGTCTGTCCGAGTCGAAGTCCCAGAGCTGTCTGCCGCTAGTTCGCCACTTGCCTCCCACCTCAGGTGGCTTCACGAGGCGTGCGTGCGTTTAGCGTCGTCCTGGCCTGACCGCTGGTCGCTCGTCAGCCAGCAGTCTTGCAGGCCGGTAACTACTACTCGCCTGGCGGCGTAACGAAGTTCCTGCATCCCTACTGGGAGCTAAGTCGCCTGGCGGGCGTAACGATGTCGCTGCATCACTGTACCCTTTCTGGACTCTGACACGCTCCCCCGGCAAATTCATGAAAGATGTCATCTTTCATGTATAATATATGTACACACTGGGTTAATATTCTAACCTTGTCAGAGTCTACCCTTCTGTTGTTAAATACATTGATATCAAAATCCACATAAATACACATATGCCATAGAAATATATAAGAAATGGAAGTTGCATTCAACGACATGTGGTGTTCAACCTTTAACACATGTCAGGTTTCATCCTCTCGATGGCTGATTACCTCAATTGCGTAAATGACCCAGTCAGATCGGTAGTACCAGCTTCACGCATCTACCTCGCAGCATTGAGAAAAAAAATAATAATATGGTTCTTGAAACAAAAACCATCTAGCTAGACCGAAATGCGGCTGTTTATAAGTCGCATAAAACGCTCAAACCCTGACCTTATTTGGTCAGTAGCTCTTGTGTTGGTCTGCAATGTCGGCAACCCTCTGCCATGCCCAGTAGATGTCTACCTGTTGTGTTTACAATCTGGCAACACTTGGCTATGTATACACAACACATTTGAATATACATTTCAAATTATGGCCCTTTGTGAATTGATGTAATAACAAATAAATGAAAGGGAAATAATTTTAACATTTATGAAATACAATAATTTACAATCATTATTCTATTTCTTAGCGTCATTGCTTGACGTTTCTTCATATTAACGAGAAAAAGTCGGTAATATGAATACATTAATCAAGATATGATTCTAAGATTACACTACAGAAATATATAAACACACAATTCGTGTATTTAACTTTGTTGATTCCTAAAGATTTTAGAATCGTCATAGATTTTTAAATTTTTATTTGTCGTCTGCTAATTTTGCTCTAAATTTCTAACTAATCCGGAAGTACACACGAACACTAAAATCAGCTGATGTTTAAGCTTGCAGAACACAGTTGTTCCGGTCTGCTGTAGTTACGGAAAGTACCATGTTCTCACAGTTCATGTGTCGGATGTTTCACTACAAAACCTTCTGGATTACGATTGACTGTTCATGTGTTGGATGTTTCACTACCGAACATTATGGATTTCGGTTCACTGCAATGGTGTAGCTGTCAATGTTCAGTTTACACGTTCACACACGTCTATAAAATATCCCTGGAATGTTCCACATGCAGATGTCACTGTCAAATTGGATAGTTCGCTTACGGTAAGTTTTGAGCGAATGTGACACTGTTCTTGTTCTTGGTATATACAATTAATAAAGTTCGCTTTCTACCACACACTACACAGTTATACACGACAATCACTACATGAATTAGTAAAATAAGAACACTATATATAATGGGAGTAACCCCTATCACAATATTGTAGACATTGCACAGCTTTTTGTGAATGGAAAAAATTATTCACTTATAAATGGCTGTGTCGGTCTGAGTGTATTTGTACACACTGCACTCAGACATTGGTGCTTACTGGGTCGGTCGGACAACGGGACAAAAGATCGGCAATTGAATTGGATCTGCCTGGGATATGTCGAACCTCAAAGCTATAATCTTGAAGTTTCAAAGACCAGCGCGCTACCATATGGTTTGACGGTACACCAGAATTTATAAAACGCAACGGGCTGCTGTCAGATTCCACGATGAAATGCCGTCCTAGAAGAAATCTGGACAATTTTCTTATACCCACCACTAAAGCTAGGGCTTCCAATTGAGGGATAGACCACGCCCGTTCTCTGGGCTTTAGTTTCCTTGATACGAAGTACACTGGATGGAGGATGTTATTGTACTCTTGCAACAAGACTGCTCCAATGGCCACGGAGCTAGCATCTGTACGCAATCTGAAAGGTAAATGGAGGTTGGGCAATTTCAGGATGAGCTTATTTGAACTGTTATCAGAAAAACATGCTATTACTTTATTGAATGCAATTTTTAGGCATTCATTGTGTACAATTTTATCTGGTTTATCTTTTGTTAGTAAATTAGTAAACACTTCGGTCAGTTCGGAAAAATCAGGAATGAACTGCCGGTAATAGTTTATTAGTCCCAACAAACTTCTGACTTGTTTTTTTGTAGTCGGAAGTGAGAGTTTTAGTATCTTGGACACAATGTTATCGTCTGTCATGACAAAGCCGTTGGATATTTTGTACCCCAAGAAAGATATTTCCTGGTAGGCTATGTCTACTTTCGCAGGCTTTACTGTCAGTCCGTGCTGTCTAATACGTTCAAATGTCTGTTCTAACGTCTTAATGTGCTCTGTCATCGTCTCTGTGTGAACACAGATGTCGTCGATATAGCAAATTATGTTAGGAATGTCTACAAGAGGAAGTCGTGTCATACGTACGAAGGTGGCTGGGGCATTGACAAGCCCAAATGGAAGTTTGCACCATTCGTACAGTCCCCACGGTGTGGCAAATGCTGTCAGATGTCTGCTCTGTTCGTCTACTTCTATCTGATAATATCCTTTAGTCATATCTATCTTCGTGAAGAACCTAGCGTCTGTCAGTTCTGTCAGAAGATCGTCAGCGTTTGCCATTGGCTCCAAATCTAGAACAGTTATTTTATTTAGCTTTCGATAGTCGATACACAGTCTTATTGTATTGTCCTTTTTACGTATTATGACCATTGGAGATGAGAAGTCTGATTGGGATCGTCTTATGATGTTGTTTTTCTCTAAGTTGATGATCTCCTGATGTAAATGTTCTTTGTAATGTAATGGAATGGTGTATGGTCTGCATCTTATGGGTGTGTTTGATGTGAGTGTGATATGATGCTGTACTAATTCTGTTTGTCCTGGGTTGTTGGAAAAGATGGTGTTGTACTGTTGTATAAGCTGTTTGCAACTGTTTGTCTCTGCTTGAGTCAACTTTGGGTTGATTTTGATCTCCTTCAAGCAGTTTGTCGTGTCTAATGCAGGTGTTGGAATCTCGTCACTAGCATCGTCGTCTTCGTGATCTATTATCACTGTACAAGCTGTCGTATCGTCTTGTTCGTTGTCTCTGTTGTGGTATGGTCTTAGCATATTTATGTGAAATATGTTATGTTTGTCTTTTATTTGGATTTCGTAGTCTACAGGTGAAATCTGTCTCGTCACTTTAAAAGGTCCCTGCCAAGAGTCAGTCAATAAGTGTCTGTCACTAGGTAGTAGAAGAAGAACGTCCTGTCCAGGTGTCAGCGTTATTGTCCTGTTACCTTTGTCAGCATACTGTCTATAAGTAGCACCAGATAATTTTAGTGCATTCTTTGCAATAACACAAGATTTGATGATTCTTTCACGCAATGATGTAACATATACGTATGATGATATGGGTTTAAGTACTGGAGTAGAGTCAGTTAACATTTGGTGATAAATGGTCAATGGGCCACGTGGTTTGGCACCATAGATAAGTTCAAAAGGAGAGAAACCGGTACTAGAATGTGGTACCTCGCGATAAGCAAAAAGAATAGCTGGTAGATATATATCCCAGTTATTGGGGTGCTCTTGCGTTACTTTTGCAAGCATGTGCTTTAGATCCCCGTTAAATGTTTCTATTACTCCACTACTGTGAGGATGGTACGGGGAATTGAAACATTGCTTCACTCCCAACATTCTGGTGAAAGCTTGGGTAGATGCGGCAATAAACTGAGTGCCCCTATCAGATTGGATAGTATCTGGAAAACCTATCCGAGAAAAAATATGGAAGAACACTTCCATTATATCATTGGCAGTAATGTTCTTTAGCGGAATAGCTTCTGGCCAGCGACTACATTGATCAATGACAGTTAGAATATATTTATTCCCTCTAGTTGTTGTATGATTAAGAGGGCCCACTATGTCGACAGATAGTTTTTTAAAAGGTCGACTGGCTAAGACAGTAACTTGCAACTTTGCCTGTGGGTGTTTACCTTTTTTTACCAGTTTCTGGCAGGTGTCACAACTTCTGCAATATTCTTTAATGTCATTGCAAAATTTGGGCCAATGAAACTGTGTCAGTAACCTTGATCTGGTCTTAACGTATGCCATATGCCCTGCAAGAGGTATATCGTGGGCAAGATGTAAGGCTTGCTTGCGATAATTAGTTGGCAAAACAGTTTGCTCTGTTGTATTGTCACCTCTGGTGTAATACCTGGTGAGTATATCATTTTTCACAGCAAAATGCCATTTTGCATTCTTGGTTACCTTTGGCTTTTGGCCGATCAGGTTGAAGTATTTTGACAATGAAGCATCAGCTCTTTGAGCTGTTACAAGCGTTTCCTTCATAGTGTTAGTAGGTAGTGATACTGGGCTAAGCATTTGTATAGCCTCAGTTTGATTAATTTCATCTTGCACTCTAGCAGTAGCTCTAGTTACTGCGTTCACACATTCAATGATATCAGATGATGATGGAAAAATGTTATCAATGATGTAATGAGATGTTAGTGCTACATTAGCTACCATACAATCAATAGGTGGTGTGACATTTTCAATGATGACATTGGATGGTGATGTTATGTTATCATCAATACACATAGATGTTATGTCATGAGGTTTATCATTCACCTCTGGTAAATTTCCAATAATTACATCACACACTGGGTTTGTTAATGCAGCGCACTTTACTTTCCCAGTGAGGAAAGGTGTTTCAATATATGCCCATGCTAGTGGGTATTTCTCAATATTGCCTGAGAATGTTCTGCATGTTACGTGCCTGCCTGTATAGTCTGTAGGCATTATGAACGTTCTCTTCAGACCAATGAGTGAACTGCCCGTATCACGAAGGACTGTAGCAGACTTGCCATTCACATATCCGTGATGGACGATTATCTTGCCTTTTGAATCTACTACCAAATTAGCTTCTTCATTGGCATTAGGGATGGCGGACCGCATGTTAAAATACCATCTTCATAAAAGGTGTTACAAACAGAACATTTATTTGCGCTAAACATGTCAAAAGCCTGTGCTGAGTTCACAGGATGTTTCTCTGGCTGTTCTTCATCTGACGCCGAACTGTCAAACAAGGCGGCATTTGCTTTGTTGGTCATTTGCCTGCCTTTACAATCTTTCCGATGGTGTCCGTACGCCTTACAGAGGAAACATTTACGCAAACTTTTGAAGAATTTACGCTCCTTATCTTGTCTTTTTAACATGTTTAGTAGGTAAGTATGGTATCCTGGGTGCTTATCGCACATTTCATTCTGATGATGTGAAAATTTACAATATGTACAGTGATTAAACTTCTCAGAGGTAGGCCTATGAGGTTTCTGCCTACTGTAGGGTTTGTCATAGTTAGCCGCTGCTACAAAATTAATGTCAGTGGCTTCAGTGGCAAAACAATGTTTGTTGGCTGTGTAATACGCCGAACCACGTCTCTCAATCTCATCTACACTAGTGCATTCATTCTCTTGCAAGAATTTTGAAAATGCTGATGGAATGGATGAAATGATTTTATCTCTAATGATCAGATCTTCTAGTCTCTGATAATTTTTGTCAATTTTAGCTGCTGAAGTCTATTTGGTAAATATATCTCGGACTAAGCAGAGGTAATCAGAGAACGTTTGAGTCGGTTTTGGGCTCAACTTACTGAATTGTTCTCTGTAACCTGCCTCATCTAACATAAAATGTGCCATAATCTTAGATTTTAGATAATGGTAATCTTTTCTGAGGTCTTTGGGGATGGTTTCAATGACTTTAAGAGGTTCCCCTGATAAACTCCTCATATAAACAATATTCCATTCAGACAGTGGAACTTGGTAATGTTCCATTAAGGTTTCAAAATTTTGGGTAAAGGCTGCGATGCAGTCACCCGAGGTATAATTACGTACAATACCTTGATATTTCTTGTACTGGTTTTCTTTCTCCAGTCTCTCAGATTTCTTAGACTCTTTGTTAATGGCAGTCTCAGTGTCAAGTTGTTTCATCTTCAACTGTAACTCTAGTTCTTCTCTCTTACTCTGAGCTGCTATTTCTGCCTTCTTCAACTCACTATCTATCTCAGCTTGCTTTGTCTTTGCAGCTATTTCTAATTCGGCTTGCTTTAAGGCGGTCTCTGCCTTCTTAAGTTCCCTGTCTAATTCGGCTTGCTTTGTCTTTGCAGCCAGTTCTAATTCGGTCTGTTTTGCTGCAGCTTCTGACTGCTTTAAAGCTGTTTCTGCCTCTACTTGCTTGGCAGCCATCTCTGCCTGCTTTAATGTTCTTTCAGCCGCTCTTTCATCGCGTTCAGTAGCTTTCTCGCGAAGGTGTTCAGAGTATTTATTCTCACTCCACTTCATTAATTCATCACCTGTTAACTTCAGTTTTAACCCCATATCGATGAAATCATTTAATGAAGACATGATGAAAAAATGTCAATGAAATACCAGCCACACAAATTATGTTATAAGTGGTTAGTAATGAACAATTTACAATTGATTTCTATTGACAATACGTGCCTAAAATTGCATCCTTAAAGTAAGTAAAAAGAAAAATATACTCAAATGCCCTGGATGCGGTGAAGAATGGTTGGAAATCGGGCTAGGAACTGTAGGGTCGCTACTTCGAAAACACAAATGACCTCTACGGCAAGGTTTCGGATGGTACGGAAAACCTGCTTTGTTTTTGGAGGAAAATAAATTAGCGTCTATTTGTTGGTGTGTGCCTGCTTGTCACTAAGTGTTGATTAGGTTTGTATGGCGTTGAGTGTAGTTGTAGGTCGTAAGTTTGTCCGTCAACAATTTTTTTTTCCAACACAAGTTACTTTCTTTCCAAAACTTTTTGCGTTCCACAAACTCACTGCACAAAGACAATCTACATGTATCTCAACACTCTACAACATTGATGACACATCACTTACATCAAGATGACATTTAGTAAGGACATAGACATCAAGTTTACAAGATGGCGACAAGGTCAAAATGGCGACAAGATCACAATGTCGACAAGGTCAAAACGGTGACAAGTTTCACAAATCACAAATGTTTTACACGGTTACACGATGAACCAATATGTATGCACTGTACGTTTACAACTAGTCTTACACATGTTTAAATAATGTAGTAATAAATCAAAATGAGCCTTCCACGATCACATTTACATGTACTATAAAGTTTGACAAAATTTCTAAGTTCACAAACTCTAGTTTTAAATCGTTAATCACATAAACACGTTCATTTCAAAGCCCGACGAGCCACCACGTTCACACATGTCAGGGTCTTAAACTTGGCTCGCTAACCTAACACATGTGAGACAGTACAAGTACAACGTGATTTGACGTAAGACTCAACGACACACCGTTCAATGGATTTATTCACGGATCAAATACATTACGATGATCACAACAATATATACTTAATACTTCAATACACTTACATCCACAATACAGCTCACAAGTCTAACATTCAAGATGTCCAGACACTCGACTTTCAGCACAGAAAACCACACAACGCCTTTCTCTCATCATACGTCTGTCCGAGTCGAAGTCCCAGAGCTGTCTGCCACTAGTTCGCCACTTGCCTCCCACCTCAGGTGGCTTCACGAGGCGTGCGTGCGTTTAGCGTCGTCCTGGCCTGACCGCTGGTCGCTCGTCAGCCAGCAGTCTTGCAGGCCGGTAACTACTACTCGCCTGGCGGCGTAACGAAGTTCCTGCATCCCTACTGGGAGCTAAGTCGCCTGGCGGGCGTAACGATGTCGCTGCATCACTGTACCCTTTCTGGACTCTGACAGATACTATTATCGGAAGATACTGATACAGATAGTATCTGCATTGTTCAACTACAGATTAGTGACATATATATAGTAGACTGATACTCAACCACAACATGTCTACATTAGTAGATTTTATAGTACTTGGTCATAAATTCTGTTTCACAGGTCCAGAACTTTTGACATGGGCAGAAAACAAACTCTCAGAATTTCGAAGTCAGATAAGAGAAGATAGAGCAGCAACCAGAGAGGCTAGAGTAGCACCAGATAAAGCAGCTAGAGAGGCCAGAGAGGCAAAAGTAGACAAAGAGATAAAGAACTAGCTCTAGAAAGATAAAAGCTAGATCTAGAAGCAAAAAGACTACAGTTTGAAATAGATAAGTGGAATTTTGAAAAAGAGAGAATAACATTACCAGTAGCACAAATAAACAACAAAAAACCGGTAAAATGTTATCTTTGTCATAGTTTTGGACATGAAGTCAAGAATTGTAGACTGAAACTAATGATAAAAGAAGCTAAAAGAACATATGTCAAACCGAGTAGAAATGAAGAACATGACCAAAACACAAGCAAATTGTCTATAGCTACAAACCAAAATAATAATAATAGACAACAGATTGATAAACTTGTAAATAGTCATAGAGCACCCACACAACAGACAAATACGAACAACATGTGCAGTGCAACTCTGAAAGTCCAAAAAGCATTTGTCAACGGCATTCCAACCACATGCATAAGAAACACTGGAGCATCGCTGGTGGGAGTAAACCAAAGATTGGTTAGAAGGGAAGACTACACAGGTAATACAGTAACTTGTCGAACATTTGGTGGAACACTCGAAAACTATGCCCAACATTGATCGAAATAAACAGCCCATACTATAGTGGCAGAATACAAGCAGCAATGCTACCAAACCAGTGCGCTGGACTAATGCTAGGTAACATACCTGGAATAAAAGAGTGTACACAAGAAGAAATTCAAGCATGGCAAATAAAAAACACTGCAACAAATACCACAACAATAATTCAGCAAGAAGAAGATAAAGTAGTCATAGCGCAGAATAACCAGATAGACACTATCCCAGATATACAGATAGAGAAAGACAACAAACAAGTAATAGAAAACACTTGTGAAAACACTATCAACAAGTTAAGAAATCAGAAACTTACCTCAGAGAACAGATTACTGATAACGATATAAATAAAACACTGACACATGAACAGCCAACAATCACACCAACACCATCCACTCAAGAAATTATTACACGGAAAGCACTATCATTCAGACCAAATTTAACTGAGAGAGATAAAACCAAGCTAGCCTGTCTCATTAAACATTACAAATCAATCATGCCATCATTTACGGAAAGTACATCAAGAATTAAACAATTGTTAACACCATATTTGGATGATTAAACTAAAATTAAGATTACTAGATGTGCAAAATATAGTCTCAGTCAACCAACACGTTATGCTGAAAAGCAATGGAGAAGATGGATCCCCCTAACAACTATTCCAGAGAGAACTCCTCAGAAAGATGAACATAGACTATCATTACAAATCCAGACAAAAGTGAGAGGAATATTTGACAAGGAAGAATAGAACAGCGTGCAGCGAAGAACAGCCACTCTCAGCTTCCTTGATGAAGATTACCCACAGGACCTCTGGATCCGAGTCTACACAGATGGGTCAGCACAAAATGCTGGTCGAAATGGAGGATCGGGAGTGTACATAGAATACCCAAATAATACTAGGGACACGGCCAGAATACCGACAAGAAAGTACTGCCATGACTATGATGCTGAAATTGAGGCAACCAAGATAGCAACACAGAAATTACTAAATACCAGCAATGGTATACTACCTATGGTGCTATTGACAGATGTAAAATCAATACTCGAGGCGCTCCTGTTTGAGAAATTGCCAGTAATAAGTACCCTACTTTCTGAACTTAGCACTCACAATAAGGTCACCATACAGTGGATACCATCCCACTGTGGAGTACCCGGAAATGACAGAGCTGATCAATTGGCTAAGAAAGGAGCAAAAGAAGAACATCCTGATACGCCCGTTACATACCACCAAAAGAAAAGAATGATCAAATCAGTCAGAAAACCACCAAAAGTTGCTCAAGATGACTACCACGTTATGGACAGACCAGAACAAGTCATTATTCTGTGCCTCAGAACAGGATACAATAGATTACGCAACCGCATGTATACAAAATTCAAGATTTGTGAAACAGCCATGTGGTCTGGCGTCGCAGACAGCAGAGCACATACTCCAGGACTGCCCAAAATATAACATATCTAGGCAAACCTTCTGGTCTAGAGAGTCGACAGTGGAAGATAAACTCTATGGACCGCTGTGTGAACTAAAAAGGACAGTTAAATTCAAACAAGAGACAACATTGCAGTTATAGACATATTTCAAGATAACGAAAGAAGAAGAAGAACGAGCTACCAAATTGACTACTTTATGATTAGAAATATATTTAAAAATAATGCTAAAAATGTCACAACATACGCTGGTGCTGATATCAACTCTTACCACAATACTGCAGTCTTAAAATTACAAATAAAACTTTATAATACAGGAACAAGGACATCGAAGAGACCTCAATCAGATATTTCGGCATTGAAACAACCATTCATTGGCACCTTGCCGTCTTGACAGACGGTAGTTTGTGCTTTAAAAAGGCATAATAACTTTTAACTATGGCGGTAGCGAGTGTGACTGATAAGGGCAATTTGCGCTGTAAATGTCCGTTCACAGTGGGTGCATGTGAACACGTGGTCATTTCCACCATCATGCACCATCTTACGTCTCAAACGCTTGGTGTGTGACTTTTCTGCAATAATTTTCTCCTTTGACTTTATTCCATTTCTGATATTTGCCCTCCATGCAACACGTTCAGCGGCGACTTGCTCCCAATGTGCATTATCAATGCCTGTATCAATCATGTCCCGCTTACACACATCTTTGTATCGTAGTAGAGGCCGACCCTGAGATCTTTTACCCATCTGTAATTCACCAAAAAAGATATCCTTTGGTATTCTACCATCATCCATCCTCCTAAGATGTCCTATCCATCTAAGTCTACGAAGATTGAGCATGGAATAAACTGTCACACAACCTGATCTTTCCAATACTTCAGTATTTGTGATTTTGTCTTGCCACTTAATACCAAGAATTCTTCGCAGACACCGCATATGAAAGCTGTTTAAATTGTTCTCTTGGTGTGAGTAAGTTGTCCAGGTTTCACTGCCATAGAGAAGAGTACTAAGGACACAGGCTTGATAGACAAGGACTTTTGTTTTGGCAGTAAGCTTCCTGTTCTCCCAGACTCTTTTTCTTAATCTGTTCATTGTTGTTGCTGCCTTACCAATCCGGATGTTGATTTCCTGATCTAGGGATAATTTGCTATTTACCACTGATCCTAGATATGTAAAATGGTCTACTATCTCTAGTTTGGCGTCATCAATAAAGATTGATGGTACCCCATGTGCACCTAGTGACATAATCTGTCTTCTTTTTGCTAATTGTTAAACCAAATTCAGAACAAGCATTGGAGAATGCAGATAGTAGACATTGCAATTCTTCCTCAGAGTGGGTCGTAACTGCAGCATCATCTGCAAAAAGCAACTCTCTGATCAGTACCCTCCTAATTTTGGTCTTTGCCTTCAATCTCTGAGCATTGTAGAGGCCGCCATCTGAGCGTGAGTGAATGTATATACCACCATCCTGATCACGAAATGCATATTTCAGTAGAAGTGAAAAGTATATTCCAAAGAGGGTGGGAGCTAGTACACAACCTTGCTTAACTCCACTCTTGATTTCAAATTCTTCAGAAGTTGCACCATCAAACTTGATTATACCCTTCATGCCTGTGTGGAACGATTCCACAATGGACAGAAGAGTTGGTGGGCAGCAGTTAAGACCAGGGATGGAGTTACAAAGCCTGGGCTAAAATATAGAGATCATGTGTTGCCCATGCAGCATGATCCCTCTCTCGGCCTGCCTAGTTCACTCCAGAGGAAAGGTAACACCCCTACATCTGGAACAAGACAAGCTGCAGAAGCTGCCGGATCAGCAAAGCAATGCTCTAACTGTCCACCTGTCGGAGCTTCGATCCTAGACCAGTCGCCAACCAAGGCTTAGGGCCTGGTCTGCCCTGCCATGACAATTTTATCTTTAGCTTGCATTTCCTCGCCCCAGGGTAAGGCTTGTATCCTCCCAATTGTGCTCTTCCGCCCGAAGCCGTTGGCACAATATGACGTGATTCATTGAAACAACCAGACATAAGTCAACCATACTTGGTTGAAGTAAAAAAATAAAAATGAATATGACAGGCTAATCGTTGAAAGTATGGAACACTATAAATTTAAAATCCTGAGGATAAAACTATTACAACATGGGAATGTGTAAAAACTAGCATACGGATTGCAAAATACCATCTTGCCAGTGAAGATGAATAAGCAAAAGCAATTATGGATAACCGATGAAATCTTAAGCAAAATGACCCAAAGAAAGAAAGCAAAAGATACTCCAGACTAATAGACAGAGAAATACGTCACATTTGCAGAGTTGACAAAGAAGAGTGGTTGCATTTAAAAAATGCAAAGCAATAGAGTCAAGTGTCACCAAACTTTTTTTTTCATGGCGTGCTGGATAACTGACAAAATGACGAGCGTGTGCCGCATATTAATTCTGTACAGTACTAGCGCCGTCTCCGTTGCGAAGGTCTTACGGATCTGTTTCGTGATCCTGTATACACACGTTCGAAACACAGCTGCATGCGATTTGGCAGCAGACCGCGTTGCTCTGGTTGCTTATCTTATGCTATGGTATGGGTGCGCGTCGTTCAGAAAGCAAAGGTAAACTACTGAACGTAAACTTGCCAAGACATCGACAACAGCAAAAAATGCTGGTGTTGACTGCAAACGTCCTGTACAGGACACGCAACTAATTTTTACAATACTTACAAGCCAGAATGAAAGCTCCGAGAAAAATGACGGCGACAACCAACATATTTATTTACTAACAACGTGATCAAAGAAGGCAACGTTAGCATAAAAGATAGTTACATTAGACCTGGTGTGCACATATCCGAATCTCACGAAATAAGCAGCGAAAAAGGTTAGTGAGATTTGTAAAACTGATATTTGGCTTTCAAGATATCATCCGTGTTGGTCTGGAATCGTTACATCCAATCAAGAGAATTGCTTTCAAATGTTCATCAGCCAAACTCCTTCGATGTGTTGGCTTCAAATACTTCATTTTTGAAAATGTTTGCTGACAGACATAAGTTGTTCCAAACACTGATGCCATCCCAGCGGCAAATTTCTTCAGTTTGGGAAACTCAACATCAGGTAAGCAACGTAAAATTCTTCAAGTGTTCCTTTTCTGTGCTTCTCTTTCAACAAGTCATTTGCTTGCAAATCAGTGATCTCCAACTGTAGTTCAACTGGCGCATCATCAAGGTTACAATCAAACGGATTCTGGAACAGAAGAATGTCACCCTCAATTCCGCCAAGATCTGAGAATCTCTCCAAAAAATGCTTCTTCAAGTCACGAATACATTTTTTTTCTCGGAAAATCGAGGTTGACATCTTGGCAATTGTTGCGAAAACCTTTTTGCAACAGTGTCAATGAAACAAGTTTCCTCCTTCAGTTACGCTTCAAACAATGACAACTTTCTCTAAACTCTACTGACGATTCTGTAGAGATCACAGAAGATGTTATCCTTGCCCAGAAGTTTCAAATTCAATTAATTCATGTGGGATGTGATGTCGACCAAAAATGATAACTGTGACAACCAGGTAGGATCTGATAACTGTGTATCAGCTCTATCTTCTTCAGTGAGGAAAACATCTATTTCGCTTCGGAGTTTGTAAAAACGAAACAGGACTTTACCGCAGCTGAGCCACATCACTGATGTGTGTTGGGCAAGTCACAGAAGTCAGAATAAATTTCTTCAAGAAAAGTCTGGAACTGACGGTGATTGAGTGCATGTCCCCGAATGAATTTCACAGCAGAAACGACTGGTTTCAGTACACAAGAAATATCCAAGTCTTTCCCACAGAGTGCTTGCTGATGTATGATAAAGTGTATTACCAGAGCACTCGGAATGTGCACATCTTTTAACTTAGTCCTGAT
This sequence comes from Cepaea nemoralis, assembly GCA_014155875.1. NCBI lineage: Eukaryota > Metazoa > Mollusca > Gastropoda > Stylommatophora > Helicidae > Cepaea > Cepaea nemoralis. The sequence goes on along the minus strand of JACEFZ010018822.1, from coordinate 47,630 downwards.
CTGCCTCATCATATCCCTCCTCACTCCAGCCATGTATTTTCCTCCATCAACTGTAATACCTCGACGCTGATTCCACTAAAGGTTATAGTCTTGCAAAATTGTTTACACTTATATGAACATGTCTTTTCCAATGTTGTTTCATGCATGCTGCAAACGAATGCCAACTCTTCCGTTATCTGAAAATCCAAATTGATACCACGAATGAACACGAGATGTGACGTACTCGAGAAATCAGTAGACTCATCCAGTTCCAGAGAATACCATACGTTTCTAGTTTTCTCGCGTATCTGTAGTACTATGTTCTCTCCAAGTTCTTCTGTTCCTCGCACAACTGAACTTGAGGACAGGCTGATAGTTCCAAATAAAGTCGGCTTTCTCAGAACACAAGTCATTTGCTGCTATCATATACTCTTTTATGAAGTTGCCATCAGTATACGGTTTTCCATCTCTGTCATCTTATGCACTATTTTGTAACTTGTACGAGTGGCAGATTCCTTTTCAGCACACTTTCTCATTAAGAGATTTCGTGTCTCTAAACCACATTCCATGGACTCATATTTCTCAGAGCGTAACTTTCCAGAAAGCTTTAAATATGTTGATACGTGTTTATTTTCGTAGTAACGCCGAAGATTGTACTCTTTCAAAACGGCAACACGTTCACTGCATAATTCGCATCTGGTTTTCTGGTCCTTTGTTTCCACAAAGAAGTACTTTACTACCAATTCGTTATTGAAAACGCACCCCTCGGCCTCCAGTTTTCATTTCTTAGTAGCCATAATGAAGGGTTAAGTACATGGGGTCTGAAAATGAAAAAAAAAAAAGACATTGAAATAGAAACATAATTAAAATCCTATTGAAACACGCACGCACGCACACACACGCGCGCGCAACACACACACACACACACACACACACACACACACACACACACTCACACACACACACAAAGCCAAGGACTTGGTGTCACTGGTGAAGCTACGGCTCACCAATGGTACATATAAAGTTTATAGGTACCTTTGGTAATAAAATATATATCTCATAAGTCTGCAAGGTGTGGAATGCACCTGGCCCTTCAGCCAGCAGGGTTAGGATCAGCTAGCCTCTCCCAGGAGGGTGAAGAGCGAAAATTAGTAGCCTGCCGATGACCCGCAGACTACACAAGTTAATCCCCACCTCCACGTGGTGCAGACCGGGAAACCATGACCGCGAGGTCATGGGCTAACGGGGCTATCGCTCGTAATAGGGGAAAGACTCCCTGTGGTCAGATTAGTGTCCTAAACCTGCGACTGGCCTAGCAAGCCGGCAGGGGATCTTCATACTGCTCGTAGAAAAACTAAGAAGTATAAACTGACTGACCAAAACGGATATCGACCCGATAATTTTAATGGACTACGAGAAAGCCCATAATTGGGCAGTCTCACGATGTTTATACTTCACCTCGACACCGCAAGGTACAAAAGGAACATGATGAGATGAGATCTCATAATAAAGTTTGCAAAATATATAAATAAACAGCCCAGAGCAGAGTTTTTCAACCGGGGTTCCGCGAGTAGCAGCCAGGGGTTCCGCCGAAACAGACCGAAATCGCCTAAATGCAACATTTCTGTCAATCTGGTTTATTACATAAAGTAGGACAGACACTTGGATCATCACACAGAGTTCCTTGAGCAACGTAAAAATTTTCATAAGGATCTGCTCCAGCAGAAAGGTTGAAAAACACTGGTGTAGAGACCAGCTTGATTAACACCTTGACCAGGGAATTCTTCTACTTATACTATTTTCGTAATACCATGAGGCTTCTATGTCATTTTATGCTATGTTTGCTACTTTATTGCCTCTATTCACACTTGAGTTCGCTTACCTATCACTGTCCAAAAAAAATAAATAAATAAATTGAATTTGTTACATACCTATAAAAAGAAGTAAATATTTCTGGAGCATCGGACCTGTGTTGACAGCCGGACGCATCTGGGGGAGGGAAAGATGCCTATGTGTGTGTGTTGCCATTGAAACCATGGTAACGTCAGGGCATAGGGGCGCTACCGCAAGCCGGAGAAGAACTTGGGATGGTGCTAAATAAGCAAACATTACAATAAACACGAAAATCTAGAAAGAATAATTTATAATTGAAAATAGTTAATTTAAGACACGTAACAGCCAGGGGGTCTCCACATATGTGAAGATCTCCTGTTATTCTAAACATAATATTTACATTTACATTAAATGTTGCATCTCGACTTGTCTTGCCACTGGACACAGATGGACTCAGGCGAGAGAGTGAGGTCGACGAATTGCGCAACTCTTCCTCACTTTAATCCAAGTCCATCGCGCAAGTCATTCTTCATCCAACGTCACAGTATCACCTGCCAACCATAGTGGAAGTAAACAAAGCCATCCAGCAACTCTCCAGCGGCAAGGCACCTGGTCCTGACTCCATCCCAGCAGAGAAATACAAGGCAGGTGGGCCGGTCCTAACAGAGCAGCTTCACCAAGTCTTCACAAACATATGGATGAACGAGACCATGCCACCAGATTTAAGGACGCGTCAATAGTCCACCTTTACAAACGTAAAGGAAACCGCCAATCCTGTGACAACCACCGAAGCATCTCCTTGCTTTCAATTGCAGGGAAGATACTCGCCAGAATTCTTCTCAATCGCCTCACAGCCCATCTCGATTAAAGTCTTCTTCCTGAGAGTCAATGTGGCTTCAGAAAAGAACGTGGAACTGTTGAGATGATTTTCGCTGCAAGGCAGCTGCAAGAGAAATGTCAGGAACAGAACTGCGAAATGTTCTCCACTTTCATTGACCTTACCAAGGCTTTTGATACAGTCAGCACAGAAGGACTGTGGAAGATTATGGCAAAATATGGCTGTCCACGAAAGTTTGTCCAAATAGTGCGGCTATTTCATGACGGCATGCAGGCAAGAGTACAGGAAAATGGTGAACTGTCTGAACCCTTTCCTGTCACCAATGGAGTGAAGCAAGGGTGTGTCCTGGCACCAACACTGTTCAGCCTCATGTTTTCAGCCATGTTGATGAATGCCTTCGAGAAAGACGACATTGGAATAGACATCAACTACCGTATGGATGGAAAGTTATTCAATCTCAGAAGGCTGAAAGCTAAAACCAAAATTGACAGCGGCACCGTCAGAGAGCTCCTGTTTGCTGATGATTGCGCTCTATACGCCACCTCAGAGGCGGACATGCAACATAATGTTTCAGCTTTCTCACATGCCTGTGCCAACTTTGGGCTCAATATCAACTTGGAGAAGACTGTAGTTATGTACCAGCCAGCTCAAGGGAATAATCACACTGTGCCGAATATCAAAGTGAATGATCATAGACTAAGTGTTGTGGACAAATTCACCTATCTTGGCAGAACCGTGTCACAAGCTGCCACAATCGATGACGAAGTGAATGCAAGAATCTCCAAGGCCAGTGCAGCCTTTGGCAGACCGTACAAGAATGTATGGGACAGAACTGGAATAAGCCTGCAAACAAAGCTAAAAGTCTACAAAGCAGTTGTATTATCCACACTGCTATATGCTTGTGAAACCTGGACTGTTTATCAGCGACACGCTAGGAAATTAAACCACTTCCACACAGTCTGCCTAAGGAAGCTACTGAAGATTAAATGGCAAGACAAGATTCCAGGCACTGAAGTCCTAGAAAAAGCATCCATGCCCAGTATCCACACTCTACTGATGAAGAGTCAGATTCGCTGGGCTGGTCACTTGACTCGCATGCCAGATCACAGGCTCCCTAAACGAATTTTTTACAGAGAACTGCGTTGTGGTAAACGCTCCCAAGGTGGCCAGAGGAAACGTTTTAAAGACACTCTGAAAATTTCACTGAATGCTTTTGGAATTCATCATGACACCTGGGAGGCTGCAGCCAGAGACCGAAATTCGTGGCGTGCATCATTGCGCAAAGGTGCAGTCATATGTGAGGCAACCAGGACTGCAAGAGCTGTGAAGAAAAGGCAGGACAGAAAAACCACTGCAGGAAATCCTCCTCCAGAGACGTCAAGCATTCTTTGCCCACACTGTCAAAGAACATTTCGAGCCAAAATAGGCCTTATCAGCCATCTTAGAACCCACGGCTCCACACCTTCAACCCCACTGGATGAAATGAATGGTCATCATCATTCTTGATGGACAAACAACACAAACAACATTTACATTTAAATTGTATCACAACATCTCGTATTCCGTACGTTAAATCAAGCAAGTTAGAGTAACATCCTGCCTGCGGGCCGTATTTTGGTGACCCCTGCAATAGAGGATCTAGAAATAAAACGCATCTCAAAAGAACTGCATGAAAATAGTTTTTAAAAAGATTTACAGAGATGAAAAATAACATAACAGGAAATGGTTTTATCAGCGTAGAAAAAAGAAGAAATTATAATTGATAATACGTATTAATCCATCCATCATGTGCCATGCCGGTAAGCGTGGGCGGTCATGTTCTGCCATCTCACCCGATCACCAGAGTCGTGGATCAGCTCCGAGTTTCTGTCTCGACTATGCCACAAGGCCAAGCCATCCAGGTACTTGCTTCTAGGTCTTCCCCTTGGTCTGTTCCCCTCGATCTTACCAGTTGTCACCAAATTCTCCAATCCATTTCTTCTCATAACATGTCCAAAAAATTTTGACTGTCTACGTCTAATTTCTCTAATCAATTTACGATCTTCATTTGTTTCTTGAAGGACTTGTTCATTGGTCTTTCTGGCTGTCCATGGTATTCTTTGCATTTTCCTCAGAAACCACATCTCTACAGCCATCAGATGTTTTTCAGCCTGACTGCTCATTGTCCACGCTTCACATCCATACAAAAGTACAGGCTCAATGTAGCATCTCAACACTCTTTTTCTCGTTTCAATTGACATCTTTTTATTGGTCAATATGTTTTTCATCTTGCTAAAGGCTACTTTTGCCATGGCGATTCTTGTTCTAATCTCTTCAAGGCATCTCCCATCAGATGTTATTACTGTTCCGAGATAATTGTACCTGCTCACTTGTTGAAGAATATTCCCATTTACTTGTATATTACATTGTGGTATTTCGTCCTTCCTAGTGACGACCATAATCTGTGTCTTTTTACAATTTAATTCTAACCCTAGTTGTTCACTGTGTGTAACAATCGCATCTACTAAATTTTGCAGGTCCTGTTCATTGTCTGCAATCAAGACTGTATCATCTGCATATCTAATGTTATTGATGCATCGTCCCCCAATGTTGATTCCTTCCATATCTTCAATATTTCTGAAAATACTTTCACTGTACAGGGAAAACAGATCTGGAGACATTACACATCCCTGTCTCACACCCCTTTTAATAGGCTGATATTGGCTTACTTCATTATCAACTCTTATGGCAGCTTGTTGTTTCCAATATATGTTTTTTACAAGTCTAAGATCTTTTCCATCAATTTGTAGATCTTCAAGCATCCTTATCATGTTGACATGTCTCACTTTATCAAAAGCCTTTGTGTAGTCAATAAAGCAAAGGTGTAGATCTTTGTTTACTTCTATAGAACGTTCGATTATGTTTCTCAGTATATACACAGCATTTACTGTACCCTTGCCTTCCACAAACCCACATTGTTCTTCTCCTATTTCAGGTTGTATTTTCCTCCTAACTCTTTGCATGATAATTCTTAGCAAAATCTTCGTGATGTGACTCATTATACTAATTGTTCGATGTTGATCACATTCCAAGGCTCCTGATTTCTTTGGGATTGCAATAAATACAGAATTACATAACTCCTGAGGTATATTTCCAGTATCATATATTGTATTAAGCAGACTGGTAACTTGATCTATTCCATATTCTTCTAAAGCATTAATCATTTCTGTTGTGACGCTGTCTGAACCGGGGGTCTTGCCAGATTTCATATGGTTAAGAGCATTCTGAACCTCCATCTTCAAAATTGCTGGTCCTTCATTATTATTTTGAACATCATACTGTTCGTCTCTGTTGTCGTCATACAGGTTTTTCACGTAATCTGACCATTCATGTAATATCTGATCTTTTTCTATTATGACTCTTCCATCTTTTGTCTTTAGGCAGCCTGCTGATGTACGTGTTCTTTGATTAGTAAGCTCCTGAATTCTTTTGTGCATTAGGTTCGCATTGTTACTGTTGTGTTGTTTTTCAATTTCTCTGCAATTTTTCTCAAGCCATGTTTCTTTTGCCTCCTTACATAAGGTTCTCACTTTTCTGTGAATTTCTTCATATTTGGCAGGATTATTTTTGTTCTGTCTTCTTGTTTCCATTAGTTGTAAAATTTCTTCAGTCATCCATGTCTTACGGCCCACTTTCTTTACTTTTGGAATAGTTTTTTCTGCTGCGCAACTGATTGAATTCTTCATCGTTTCCCATTGATCATCTACATCTTGAAACAGGATCTCTAGATCAGACAATATATCAAATTTGTTCTTTACTTCTATGTTAAAATTATCTTGTATTTCTTTGTCAGTTTTCAATTTGCACCAGTCATATTTAGGGTTTCCTGCTGTATACTTGACTTTCTTTAACTTTACCCTCAATGTGCCTGTAATTAATCTGTGATCACTGTAACAGTCTGCATTTGGAACTGTTTTTACGACTGTTAACGCATTTCGAAACCTTTTGCTAATCAGGATGTAATCTATCTGGTTTTTAATCCTGCTGTCTGGACTCCTCCATGTCCATAATCTTCTAGGATGCTGTTTAAACCAGGTGTTTCCTACAACCATTTCTTGTTCTTTTGCCCATTCTACAAGTCTGTATCCTCTTTCATTTCTCTCTCCCAAACCATGGTTGCCTAACACTGCATCCATCGCCTTGCTGTCCTATTTTTGCGTTGAAATCACCCATTATGATATTTATTTCTATTTTTGCAGTTCTTCAAAGCAGACTCCACGTCATTATAAAATTCCTCTATGCTTTCTTCACTGCTTTCACTTGTTGGGGCATATACTTGAATGACATTTATTTTAAAAGGTCTTCCGTTTAATTTTACTAATAGGACTCTGTCTGACACAGCATGATATCCTTTGACAGAATTTGATGTTTGCTTATAATAAAAAGACGGACAGGGTACACAGAACATTTATTCTGGGACAGCAGGGTCAATAAACCAACATTGTAATAGTACTCAAGATGGCCCAAGCATATTAAAGGCTAAAAGAGATGATCAAATTTATATCCAGCATTGGCATTGAAACCAGGGTTGCCACTCTAGATGTTCTACATTCAGATCTAGATGTTTTTGCCGGCGTCTAGATGTCGTTTCTGACGTTTGGATGATAGATGTAATTCTACATGTTTTTCATTTGGAGATAGATATTTTATAGATTTGACTTTTCTTTCAGTGTCATTTAAATTATTACTGTCTAAGATATTCATTGCGCAGTTCTTGTTTGGTCTGGACGCGCGTAAACTATGGTAACTGCCATTATTTAAACTTTGAACTGACTTAGGTCTACGCTCAACAATCTGGAGATTCCCCGGTAATGATTAAAAGCCTAGATGTATTTTAACGTTGGATCATGTCATGGTGTTGGGTGCCCAGTTCCCTCCTTGCCACATTTTGTTCAAAAAGTTTTTACCCATTGTATTAGGCTGTGTCCAACAATCACCTGTTGGGAATTGAACCTCAACTTCAGACTGCTGAGTTGGTAGTCTACAGTTCTAGCCACTAAACTGCCAAGACTGTTATGTGCTTTGCGAGGAATGGTTTCTGTTGACCGACCCAACTGCAAGTCAGCAGTTTGTTGTTTAAGATTTCAGATTTGTTCAGTATTGTGTACATTTATACACCAGCCACAGACAGAAATGAAATGAAGGGTGAGTTCTACTTGAGACTTGGATTGAGTTGTATCTCAATCAATCAATCATGTGCCATGCCGGAAAGCGTGGGCGGTCATGACTCGCCATTTCACTCGTTCACCAGAGTCGTGGATCAGCTCAGTGTTCCTGTCTCGACCATGCCATGTGACCAAGCCATCCAGGTATTTTCCTCTCGGTCTTCCTCTTGGTCTGTTCCCTTCGATCTTGCCAGTTGTCACTAAGTTCTCCAATCCATTTCTTCTCATAACATGTCCAAAAATTTTTGACTGTCTACGTCTAATTTCTCTAATCAATCTACGATTTTCATTTGTCTCCTATAGTACTTGGTCATTGGTTTTTCTATCTGTCCATGGTATTCTTTGTATTTTCCTCAGAAACCACATTTATGCAGCCATCAGATATTTTTCAGCTTAACTGCACAGTTGTCCAAGTTTCACATACATACAAAAGAACAGGCTCTATGTATTCCCTCAACACTCTTTTCCTCGTTTCAATTGACATCTTTTTATTGGTCAGAATGTTTTTCATCTTGCTAAAGGCTACTTTCGCCACGGCGATTCTTGTTCTAATCTCTTCAAGGCATCTCCCATCAGATGTTATGACTGTTCCGAGATAATTGTACCTGCTCACTTGTTGAAGAATATTCCCATTTACTTGTATATTACATTGTGGTACTTCGGTCTTCCTAGTGACGACCATAACCTGTGTCTTCTTACAATTAAATTCCAACCCCAGCTGCTCACTGTGTACAACAACCGCATCTACTAATTGTTGCAGATCCTGTGCATTGTCTGCAATCAATACTGCATCATCTGTATATCTAATGTTATTGATGTTTTGTTCTCTAATGCTGATTCCATTTATATCTTCTACATTTTTGAAAATATTTTCACTGTATAGGGGGAAAAAAGATCTGGAGACATTACACATCCCTGCCTAAGACCTCTCTTAATAGGTTGCTTGGCCACGTGGCATGGTCGAGACAGGAACACAGAGCTGATCCACGACTCTGGTTATCGAGTGAGATGGCAGAACATGACCGCCCACGTTTACCGGCATGGCAAATGATGGATTGCCCCACTTCATTATCAATCCTTATGGCAGCTTGTTGTTTCCAATATATGTTTTTTATAAGTCTAATGTCTTTCCCATCAATTTGTAGATCTGCAAGCATATCCACCATGTTGACATGTCTAACTATCAAAAGCCTTTGTGTAGTCAATAAAGCAAAGATGTATATCCTTGTTTACTTCTATAGCACGTTCAATAACTGTTCGCAGCATATACACAGCATTTACTGTACCCTTTCCTTCTACAAACCCACATTGTTCTCACCTATTTCAGGTTGTATTTTCTTCCTCACTCTTTGCATGATAATTCGTAGCAAAATCTTTGTGATGTGACTCATTATACTAATTGTTCTATGTTGATCACATTCGAAGGCTCCTAATTTCTTTGGTATTGCAATAAATACAGAGTTACATAATTCAGAAGGTATATCTCCAGTATCATATAATGTGCTCAGCAGTCTGGTGACTTGCTCTAGTCCAAATTCTTCTAAAGCTATAATAATTTCTGTTGTGATGTTATCTGCACCGGGGGCCTTGCCAGCTTTCATATGCTTAAGAACATTTCGAACCTCAACTTCAAAATTGGTGGTCCTTCATTATTAAATCTAGTATCATACTGTTCCTCTCTGTTATCATTATTAAGGTTTTTCACATAATCTGTCCATACATGTAACATCTGATCTGTTTCTATTATGATTTTGCCATCTTTAGTTTTTAGACAGCCTGTTGATGTACTTGTTCTTTTATAAGTAAGTTCCTGAATTCTTTTGTGTACTAATTTGGTATTTTGACTGTTGTGTTGTTTTTTCAATTTCTAAGCACTTTTCCTCAAGCCATGCTTCTTTTGCCTCTTTACATAATATTCTGACTTGTCTGTGAATCTCTTCATATTTGGCAGAATTATTTTTGTTGAGTCTTCTTGTTTCCATTAGGTGTAAAATTTCTTGAGTCATCCATTTCTTACGACCCACCTTCTTTAATTTTGGAATAGTTGTTTCTGCAGCCAAACTGATTGAATTCTTCAACATTTCCCATTGATCATCCACATCCTGGAATAATATCTCCAGATCAGACAATATATCAAATCAGTTCTGTACTTATTTGTTGAATTTGTTTTGTATTTCTTTGTCATTACTCAATGTACACAAATCACATTTAGTGTTTCCTGTTATATACTTGACTTTCTTCAACTTTATCCTCAATATTCCTGTAAGAAGTCTGTGGTCCCTATAACAATCAGCGCTGGGAACTGTTTTTGCTATTATTAGCGCATTTCTAAATCTTCTGCTAATCAGAATGTAGCCAATATGGTTTCTTATCCTGCTATCAGGACTCCTCCATGTCCATAATCTTCTAGGGTGTTGCTTAAACCAGGTGTTTCTACAATCATTTCCTGTTATTTTGCCCACTCTACGAGCCTGTATTCTCTTTTATTTCTCTCTCCTAAACCATAGTTTCCTACTGTGTACCTATCACCTTGATTTCCTACTTTTGCATTGAAGTCTCCTATTGTGATGTTTATTTCTGAATTTTTACATTTCTTTAAGGCAGACTCTATGTCATTATAAAATTCCTCTACACTATCTTCACTACATTCTCCAGTTGGGGCATATACTTGAATAACATTTATGCTAAAAGGTGTGCCACTCAATTTAACTAGTAGAACTCTATCCGACACGACCCAATATCCTTGAACAGATTTTGATGTTTTTCGGTCCACAATAATTACCCCCCCCCCCCCCCCCCCTGTCGATCTTCACCTCCAGAATAAATAATCTTAAAATCTTCATCTATTATCTTGATGCCCGCTCCTGTCCATCTCGTTTCGCGCATCCCTAAAATATTAATTTTTTTCTATTTGTATTTGTTTTATGTTCCCTAATTTTTCGTCGTTGTTTAACGTCCTAACGTTCCATGATGCTAATTTTAATGTCTCTGTCCTTAACTTGCGATGATCAGTCTTTAGGCGAATCATAATGTACTAGGCACTTTTAAAGAGGTAGTTTGACATTGCTTTCCTCTATGGCAGTAACCGTACTGGTCGGGAGAACAGCAGCCATTGACTCGTTTAAGAGCTCCTCTGCCTGCCGTCGCGAAACTTGAGACCATAACCAACAAATATCTGTCGGCTGCGCTCAAAATTTCATCCACCCCTGCCTTCCGTGGCTTCTTTTGAACACTTCCATTAAACGAATGCAAAATAACACCACATAATCCACAGGAAAACACGAAACCAGCGTCGTCCCGAAGAATAAATGCGTCACGTCGTTGCCATTTTACAAGAATTGTATCTAGTTAGACAATATTCCTGAAGAGAGTTTTGTCAAAGGAATTTGATATTACACTACTCCTGATCTCTGACTCATGAATCAGACACCTAACCCTTTCTTATAGGGGTGAATAACAGCAGCGTCTTGTTTTCTCAAGCTCACTACTAACTACATAATGGTCAGACCAGAACAAGTCATTCTGTGCCTCAGAACAGAAAACAATAGATTACACAACCACATATTCTTTTCTTCTTCTTCTTCTTCAGCGCTCCGAGCCATTGAGGTTCTTTGCTGCACAACCACATGTATAAAAATTCAAGATAGGTGAATCAGCCATGTGCACATGTGGATTGGTGTCGCAGACAGCAAAGCACCTCCAGGACTGCCAAAATTACATGTCTAGGCAAACCTTCTGGCTCAGAGAGATGACAGTGGAAGATAAACTCTATGGACCGCTGAGTGAACTAAAAAAAAAAAAAGACTGTTAAATTCATACAAGAGACAACACTGCAGTTATAGACATATTTCAAGCAAACGAAAGAAGAAGAAATCCCTTGACAAAAGATTAGGAGCAGAAAAAGAGAGATTACTTACAGAGAAAGAGGCTAAATAAAGAGAGTTAGCATTAGAAAGAGAGAAATTGGCTGTCAATAGAGAGAAACTGGCAGCAGAGCAAGTTATGAAAGAAAAGGAGATTGAGGGGGAACTTAAAGGTGAAGCAATTACAGAAAGAAAAAGACTTAAATTGCTCAAGCCAAACTGGCTTCAAAGAATTTGGACCCCATCAAATGGTACCAGGGGATTATTAGAAAGTATACATCTGGTGATTCCATATCAGCATGGGTTACAAACTTTGAAGTTATTAATGAAACATTATAAGGTCCCCATCGAGGAATGGGCACTATAATTTCATAACCATCTCGCCCTTAAGCCTTTAAAGGTATCGGAAGTATTTTCCAAAGACCTCCATACCAATTATGAGTACCTAAAGCAAAATAGTCTTCAGCCACTTCAGTTTAGATCAGTATGGTTTACGAACAATGTATATGATCCTAAGGCTGAAGGCTTATCAGATCTTCCTTGACTTTGGCTTGGAGGCTCAGTCTTTGTTTGACAAATGGTTAAAGTCAGCAAACGTTGAGGAAAACTTTCATAAGCTGAGAGACCTCATACTGAGGGACAAGCTGATCTCAGTAGTGCCTGCTGTGATGTCTACATTCCTAATAGTGAATAAGTTAAGAAAAGTCAATAATTTAGCAGATATACTTAGTAGACTATAACCAGACAACTAAGGAAGGACAAAACGACAGCCGACTGAATAATCAGAACTACATAATTTGAGAGTCATACTATATAACATCATTATTCATCAAGTGTACCTGATATCCATTGGTCTTGGATCTCGAGATAGAATACAAGCAAATCAGGATCAAGCAACTTGACGCTTGTATATTAATGTAATATATCTATTTCTTGTCAAATTGATGTGTATTTTCCATATATATACATCCTATGTAATTGGGAAAATTTCAAACACTTGTAATCAGAAGTGGATTATTAGTTATATGACAGTACCAGTACGAGTGCAAGAAGAACCATATACCAATGGAAGGAACTCCATATTCAAAATTAAGTGAGGCCAATGGTAACAAGCCAACATTATAGATTATAATAGAGTAAGATTCATTTTCATCAATAAAGAAATTCATTGAAATTGCTACCATTATTCATACATATTAATTAATGAATAGTAATCACGTAGGAAAACATGTTGAATTGAGATATGACATTTATATTTTATTTCAGGGGTACATAATGTATTATTTGTTGGACATTGGGTGCACACACTAATGTACACACCATTGGACAAAAGTCTGTTATTATTCAGGTCTCTAATAGAAGTTGTGAGAGAGAATGGGTTTTGATTTCACTTGTATTGTATACAATAATTACATTAGTTAGTTAGTTAGTTAGTCGACAGATCATCCTCGTTGCACATCGGACCATTCAGTCCATAAGTGCTCGGATCCCCTCCTCAGAAAATCCCGCAGCGTGTAGCGGCTAACGACACCAGTTCTGTGTTGGTTTATCAATCTTCTTTGGCTTCCTGCGTAGTGTTCTTGTTTGGCCACCCCTCTTTTAATTTGCTGCTCTCGCAGTCTGGCCATTGTTGTAGATTCACAGTCATCACTTGGTTCTTGCAAAAGTCTCACTTCTCGTAGAGCATTCAGAATGTCAGCCTGGTCCATGGCGCGTCCGCCCTCCACAGTAGCCTCACCTGCGAGCTTGTCAGCCCGCTCATTTCCTTGTACTCCCGCATGCCCTGGCACGAAGATGAAACTAATCTTTGCCAGCCGAGACCGCTCCAGAGGCAGCAACCATTCTCTTCGGATCGACCCCTCCTCTATCCTCTTGATCATGTTCATTGAGTCGCTAAGGAAACAAGCCCTAGTGAATGTCTGTGTCTCGAGCCATGTTATTGCTTTACTTACTGCCATGACTTCCATGGTCAGGCTACTTGTGGTTTCAGTGAAAGCACCAGAGTCCTCCTTCACAATTCTCCCTCCGGCCCGAGCTGTAAAGGCCCATGAGCTTCTCACATGTCGGACGACCGACCCATCTGTGTAGATGACCGCGTCACTGTCTAGCGAATTCTCGAAAATCAACGCTTGTACTTCAGCCTCCACAGCAGCCGGATTTTCTTGTCTGCATTTTCTATCTAGTTGGATGCAAACTGAAAAGGATGTGCAGAAGTCTGTTGGCACTTGCACCCACTCCTCGCCAGGTTCTAAGTCCTCAAGTGAACACACCTGTTGAAGAATGTCTTCGGCTTGACCCATCCACGACCGTCCTCTTTTTAACCTGCTGCCCTTCACCTTCCTAATTTCACTATGCAGTGGATGCTGTGTGTTTGCGTTAATTCTGAGGTAGGCGCGTGCCCTGCAAACTTGCATTCTCTCTTCAATGGTTGGAAAATCAAGAAGGTAGCGCATCGCCCTGCATGCTGTATCTCTTGTACATCCAAGAATAATGCGCATAGCTTCATTCTGTATCCTTTCCATCCTTTCTATCTGCTTATGGCTGAGAGTCAGGATTGCCATTGCATACTCCAAAACAGACATGACCAGCCCCTCGTACAGAAGACATAGATGGCGCTGCTCACAGTTTGCTGCCGCCATCACCCGCATCGCTGCCAAACCCCGCTTGGCCTTTGTTATCACCTGGTCTATGTGCACATTATAAGAAAGGCTTCGATCAAACCGTATCCCCAGGTAATTCATTGCCTGCGTTCTTTCCACCGTCTCTGAACACAGCATTACAGTTGGTGTTGGATTGTTGACAATATGATTATTCAACGAGAACCAAGTCACTGTTGCCTTTGTTGGGTTGACCATTGCCCCAGCTTCATCACACCAAGTACTTATGCGATTGAGTTCGGTTTGTAGTTCCACAGCAACTTCCTCTCTATCCTTACCCTGACGATACACTAAAACATCATCGGCATATGACAATGTCCTGCCAGGTCCAGTGATCTGCTCACTGGTGATTCTCACTGTGTAGGCGTTGAACAGTACCGGAGATAATGGTGATCCCTGTGGTAGGCCAGGATATATTGTTGTTGGTTCCGAAGTCCAACTGCCACATCTAAAAACTACTCTCCGTTGGAAGAGGGCTGCAGCGATCCAACTAAGGAGGAATGGACTTACGTTTAGTTCAAGAAGCTGAAACATTAAAAAATCCAGTGGTACTCTGTTGTATGCGTCCTCAAGATCAATCGCTGCAGCAACGGTTTCAGTGCCTGAGTGGAAACCTTCATAGACATCATGGGCAAAGACTGCTGCATTGGTCCAGGTTTCTCTTTTTGGACGGTACCCACCCAGGGTAGGTGGGAAAACACCTTGCCTCTCTAGTTGGCTTGATATTTTCCTGGCAATTACCTTCTCCAGCAGCTTGCCTACTGTATTCTGCATGGTTATAATTCGATATCCCTGAATTTTTGTGTGGTCTTTGTCAGGCTTCGGCAAGGGAATCAGATAGCTATGTAACCATTCCTCCTTGATGCTAGCACTCCCTATACTGTTGTTGTACATGTCTGCTAGTTTCTCTAGCTCATTGTCGGTACACCTATTTATGTCGTCGTATCTTATGCCATCAGGACCTGGAGCACTGTTTTTTGATCGCCGAAGCACAGCCTTGATTTCTTTCACTGTCACTGTGTCTTCATCCGGAGTGTTCTGGGCCTTGCATCTGTCTGAGGTGACCTCCTTGGCCAGATTCCGGCCTCCCATGTCTGTCTGGTTGCTCTGCTCAAGGTAGCGTTCAAAGAGGGCTTTGCCCTTGTCCTCGTCAGTCCTCTGCCAGATGAGGTCAGCACCTTGGAAGTCAGAAATGCTCTTATTCTTGACTACCCCACTCATGCTTTTATGTAGTCGCCAGAACAATTTCAGTGACTTGTCTGTGCTTACTCTTTGACACACCTCTGCCCATTTTTCGCTTTTAACCACCTTGACCAGTTTTTTGAAATAGCTTACTTTTGTGTGCATCTCTCTTTCTAAGTGCAAGCAGGGACTAGGATGACCAGCTCTGTTCTTCTTGGCATTTTGCCATCTCCTTACAGCACTACGCTTATCCACCCAAGCCTTCTCCACCTCGAAACTCCACCACGGTGGCTGCTCCCAGCTTTTTTTCCTGCCCTGAAACGTTCTGCGCTTGTCACGTCTTATTTTACTCACCACATCTTGCCCTGTACTGTCATACTGGAACGTCTTTACCTTTAGCTTGTGCTGCCTGGTTCTGCCTTTCTCCACCAATATGCAGCAAGGGTGGTGGTCGCTGCCATGGTGTCCTAGGACACCCCATCTACACACTGTAGTGAGTGAAGGTGAAACTAGCGCCAGATCAATAGCACTGTCCTCATCGCCTGGACGGCTTGCTGTCCTGGTGACACAGCCACTGTTGATACAAACCAGGTCGATGGTTTCCAGTGCAGTCTCGAGCTCCTCCCCTTGTGTATTGGAGGAAGTGTTTCCCCATGATCTGCCTTTAGCGTTGAAGTCACCACAGAAAATTATATATAATTAAATTATATTAATTATAAAATATTATATATAAATAATTACATTAATACAATAACAGCACCAATCATTTTCTGTTAAAACGTTCAACACAATTTTCCAACTTTAATATGAAAATATT
Source organism: Cepaea nemoralis (assembly GCA_014155875.1). Taxonomy (NCBI): domain Eukaryota; kingdom Metazoa; phylum Mollusca; class Gastropoda; order Stylommatophora; family Helicidae; genus Cepaea; species Cepaea nemoralis. The sequence continues at coordinate 31,257 of JACEFZ010018822.1, read as the reverse complement.
ACTAATTATTATGTGTTTTTTTAAAATATAACCGGTAAAAGAACAACTAAAACTATAGAAAATTAACATAATCAAGTACATATCAGGAATAATAGAATTAAAGAAGAAGAAATAACTCTTCGACAAAATTTGACATACTGTTACAACTAAATAAGTAAACATGTATTACATTAATAGGAAGACAGTAGCTAAGAAAACATCAACGGATAATATTAAAATAATATACCAACCTTCATAGTAATTTCACATAACCTGAAGTTAGAATTCAAGGTAAGTAACTAAATGTATAAGTGAACATAAAGGGAACTTAATACAAACATCATGACATTATAGTAAGATGTAATTTATTTCATTCATATGTTTGTAAACCATACAAATTCATTTTTGCATATGCTTGTAAACCATACAAAGTCATATTTTGGGAAAATCTAAAATATCAAGTCAATACCACAATAAAGTAGAAGGGAAAAAATATATTTAAACTATGTTCAACTTTAATAACCAAGGAATTAAGACGACAAGTGTATAAAAGATGAACAGAGAACATAAAATAACAAGTTATACTATTGTATACTGATACCACACATTAATATCAATAATGATACAATCATAAGAAAATTAAAATAATTAAACACACTATAGCTAATAGACATGGTACTAATAAAATAAACTATCATATGGCTAGAAGAGAACAAAGTAGATTTGCCTGTATACAAATGGACATAAAGTAACAACAGTCTAAATTGACAGAAAGCTAAACATAAGACAACTAGACAAAACAGTACAAGACATGATAATGAAGATAAAGAACAATGGATATATATATATATATATATATATATATATATATATATATATATATATATATATATATATATATATATATATATATATATATATATATATATATATATATATATATATATTACATTGGCACCTTGCCGCCTTGACAGATAGTTTGTGCTTTAAAAAGGCATAATAACTTTTACCTATGGCCATAGCGAATGTGACTGATAAGGCCAATTTGCGCTGTAAATATCCGTTCACAGTGGGTGCATGTGAACACGTGGTCATTTCCACCATCATGAACCATGTTATGTCTCACACGCTCGGTGTGTGACTTATCTGCAATAATTTTCTCCTTTGTCTTTATTCCATTTCTGATGTTTACCCTCCATGCAACACGGTCAGCGGTGACTTGCTCCCAATGTGCATTATCAATGCCTGTATCAATCATGTCCCGCTTACACACATCTTTGTATCGTAGTAGAGGCCGACCCTGAGATCTCTTACCCATCTGTAATTCACCAAAAAAGAAATTATATATATATATATATATATATATATATATATATATATATATATATATATATATATATATATATATATATATATATATATATATAAGGCGATGTGTGTATGTATGTCAGTAGGGATGTATTTGATGCGTTCGATAACGGTCCATCCGATTGAGATGAAATTTTCTACATGTATTCTTTTCAATCCCGTGCAGCTAACTGTAATAGTTTGTTAGTGTACAATCAGCTATTTACTTACTAAAGTTTAATATTTAAATTTACATTATCATTTATATATAGCGAGGGGACTTAACTTAAGAAAAGTTATTTCAAGGGGCATAACTTTTAATATCATTGCTATATATTTTATATATAGATTGTTGCATTAATTGCAAAGATTTATAAACTCTTTGTCTATAGTTATTTACAGGCATATGAGTTATAATAAATAATGATATAATCTTTAAGGCATTTTCAAATTTTTCATAAAAATAATGCATCTATTTAAATAGTGAAAATTTTCTAACTCATCTTTTTATGTTTAAAGAAGTTATCTACAGTCGTGTAGGTGATTAAAAGCAGTTTTCATTAAAAATAATGGATGGTGTGTGGAAGGACATTCTTAAGTTAATTTTTTTGGTTATATGAATTTAATGAGACGCTCCCCGCCAGGAGCTAGGCGAAGCCGCGCCTGGTCAGATAGATAGACAGACAGAAAGACAGATAGTCGGGAACGGGAGCTTATATGACTACTTATATGAATTAAATGAGATGCTCTCCACCAGAGGCTGGGCGAAGCCAGGCAGGGTCAGACAGACAGACAGACATACAGACAGACAGACAGACATACAGATAGTCGGGAACGGGAGCTTATATGACTACTTATATGAATTAAATGAGATGCTCCCCACCAGGGACTGGGTGAAGCCGGGCCGGGTCAGTTAGACAGACAGACAGACAGTCGGGAACGGGAGCTTATATGACTACTTATATGAATTAAATAAGATGCTCCCCATCAGGAGCTGGGCGAAGCCGGGCCGGGTCAGACAGACAGACAGACAGACAAGCAGACAGACAGACAGACAGATAGATCGATAAATCCCCACCAGGAGCTGGGCAAAGCCGGGCCGGGTCAGCTAGTATATATATATATATATATATATATATATATATATATATATATATATATATATATATATATATATATATATATATATATATATATATATATATATGTCAGCATCTCCAATAAGGCCTTAGAGAGGTGAGAAGAGTTAACACTAGTCTAGTAGGGAGACACCAGACAGGAGAGACACCAAGCACTATAAATAGCCTCACAAGGAGACACATTTGTGTCAGACCAGGGGCCAATGCGTACAACTGAGCGAGGGCTTTCCCCAAGTCATTGGGAAGCTTGTCCTTGCGAGTAACCGTGAAGTGCCAGGTTACTCTAGCTCACAAGCCAGCGCGCTTGGGACACCACGCACGCAAGAATAGCTACTGCACGGAGGGGACAGTGTCCATGCTTGTCCACGCAATGTGTAGCGTGTGGACAGACCCGACTGGAGACGGTAGAGAGCAGACGTATCCTTGACAAATGCTATAGTTTCTAGGCAATAGGCAAATATTAGGCTGATTAATTTAGATTGTGATTACTAGCATCATTTCTCACCACTTCATTGCATTCATGTTGTATAATGATGATGAAGTATAACGCTCGCAGAGCCATTCAAATGTCAGCTCTAAATAAATTGCATTCCTTGTGCAAATGTCACGAGTTGTTATTTCGTGCGGTGCAGAAGTAGGGGAGTCCTGAGAATCTGTAGCGAACAAGTCGCTGACAGGCAGGACCCCAATTTGGTGTCAGAATTGTTCAGAGCCATTGAACCAACGCCAACAGCTCAATTGGTGTCAGAAACCACTGAACCAATGCCAGCAGAGCAGGGATAGCAGACAATTGGTTTCAGAAAACAGTGAACCAACGCCAGCAGTGCAGTTATAGCAGGCAATTGGTGTTATATTCAACCAACAGTTAACGCTAGCAGGAAAGTGGTGTTATAAACCACTGAACCAACGCCAGCTATCGATTGGTATCAGAAAATTCTGAACCAGCATCAGTCCATTGCACGATTCAACATCATTGCTGTGTTATATATTTCAAAGTAATGTAAATTTGTTTCCATACATGGCATAAATAATTTTCTTTGGTGAATTATACGATCATACCATTTGTGGAGCGTGAACCACAATTGGGCCAATTTGGTACTCTTCCGAATTGCGGTCCCAAATAGGGCGGCAGTGAATAAGTCAAGGGTTAAGGGTTAGAGTCAGTGTTATTAACACTGACTCTAACCCTTAACCCCTGACCTATTCACTGCCGCCCTATTTGGGACCGCAATTCGGAAGAGTGCCGAAATGTATACAATCATCAGTGAATATTACCATCGTAACCACCGTGTACATTTCATTTTGTGTGATACAGCCATCAACGTCACCATTCTACAGATTCAGTAAGTAGATTAGCGACGAACTAAAGCCTAGAACTAACGAAGTTACACCATAGTCAGAAAGTGAAGACAAGACGACATCAACTGTCATACGACGAATCATCTCACATATCATCTAACAATCATTCAGACGATCATATCATTCATTAACACCATTTATCACTATCTATCACATTTTTTCATTCATCATTCGCATGAAATATAAGCTTGTATTGACAACATAAGCAAGTGTCTAATTTTTGCTGCTCTACTAAACAGAAGCAGCCATTGTGTTATCAAGTCAAATCATTTTGTAAGTGTGAAAGACAACGGTGGAACATCCCAAGAACTGTAGTGTCCAAAGAATTAGATGAGTATATTTTCAGAATATTTTGGTATGCTCTAAATTAATCATGCATCTTCTTTTCCAGTAAAGATGTATATTTACTAACACATTATTACAAACTATTGTGTGAATATTATTGTGATACCATATTGAACTAACATTACGCCCCAAAATGGCGTCACTAAGTGAGTGCATCCAGGCAGGTAAAGACATGGGCCATACTGGTGAAAAGTTAGAGAAATGGGCGGATCAAAATTATAAAGAAGAAATAGCTCGACATAGAGAAGAAACAGAAAGGAAAATTGCTCTACAGAGAGAAGAAACAGAAAGAAAAGCTGCTTTTGACAGACATGAAAGAGCGTTAGAAAGGCAGCATCAAAAAGAAATGAAAGAGATCGAAGAGGCTACCAAATAGAAACAATTAGAGTTAGATCAAGCTACCAAACAGAAACAGTTAGACTTAGATCATGCCGCCAAAGAAAAGCAGATACAAGTCGACTCAGATACTAAATTAAAGATGAAAGAAATGGAGGTAGATTCTAACATACAAATAGCCTCTAGCAAACAAAAGAGTCAAGAAGAACAGAACAAATTTAGTAAGTATAAGGGCCTTATCAAACCATACAGTGTAGGGGATTCACTTAGCGCATGGACTGAGAACATAAAATTCCAACTAAAGACACAGAAAATACCTTTGGATGATTGGGCAATGATCTACATGAGGAACCTCAGTGGGGAGCCGTTAAAAGTAATAGAATCCATACCTACAGAGCTAAGGAACAATTATCAGTACATACACGATAGGATAATGCAACATTTTCTTTTAGACGCTACTGGGTACCAAATTCAATTCTCACAGATTAAGCCAAAAGCAACTGAAACTTTCTTAGACTACATCTCTAACGTGCAGAGCACATTTAAAAAGTGGACTAGGGCGGCGAAAGTGGGTAACAACTATGAAAAACTAGAAGAACTTATGGTAATGGACAAGGTAATAGCTACCGTTCCTACCCCTTTTGCGAAGTTTTTACAACAGTCAGATATTGAGTCCATTCAACAATTAGAGAAACGGGGGTCAGCTTATTTTTCATCTAATCGGGACATTTTTAAATCTACATCACATGACACAGAAATTACTGCTTTTGCAAACAAAGTTCCTGATAGATCTTACAACCAGAAAGATTACCGCAAGAAGGACAAACCGTATCAGAAACCACCTTGATGTAACTATTGTAGTCTTTTCCATCCTACTTACTCGATGTGTGATAAGAACCCCGCATATCCGTCACACTTAGAGGCAGTGTTAAAGAAGCAAGAAAGCAGAAGATCATCCTTTAAACGTGCTGTTAAATGTTACTTTTGTTCCAGTTATGGCCACTATAGTAATAAATGTATTGGTAGACAAAGGATGAAGGCTAATAATGCAGCACTCATCGATACATCATCAGACGATGAGAGTGACATTGATCCGGAACTTGTGAATATGCTGCCAACGAGTGAATGTCAGAGTGTATCATTAGTAACAGATATTTTAGACTTTAGGAAGTGTAACGTATGCCACCAATTTCATGCGACTGGTAAATTAGAATGTGGGCACGTAATATCATGTTCAAATGAAGACGCTAACGCAGCGTGTGCCTCCAGAGGTAAACTTAAGTTCTATGATGCACTGGTCAACGATCAGCCATGCCAATGTTTGCTCGATAGCGGGAGCACTCTACTTGGTTTAAGGAGAGAACTTGCTAGACCAGAAGATTATACGGGTGAATTTGTCAAATGCCGTACTTTCTCGGGAACCATTGAGAAATATCCACTGGCAAAAGCGCATATCAATACCCCGTTCCTTACCGGCACATTTACTTGCGCAATCCTGCAAGATCCATGCACGGATCTCATTTTAGGATGCCTAGATTCATTGAAAGAATGTACAGACGACAACATAAGAGCCTGGAAAGACACACACATGGCCAACGCTGTAACAAAGTCAGATACAGGAAAAAACTATACTGACTTACAAAATGAAATGCTACAGCTAATAACAACGAGTGGTGCAGATACCAACACTACTCGACAAAAATTGATCGAGGCACAAAGCACCGACCAAACAATCACACCTTATTTTAACTTATTGGGTGAGCGAACGAAAGTGTCTAAAAATGCTTCCTGGTACTTCAGAAAATTTAACGGAATTCTTATGCGTTATTACACATATAATAACCATGAAATTCAGCAGACGGTGTTACCTGTAACATACCGACAAAATGTGCTAAAGATCGCACATGAGTCACCGTTTGCTGGACATTTGGCCTATTATAAAACGCTAGCCAGAGTTCTGTCACAATTTCACTGGCCTAAATTCTGTTCCGACATAAAAATATTTCTGTCAATCTTGTACTGTCTGTCAACATCTTGTACGAAAGGGAAAGCATGTGAATGCCGAAGTTCAACGGTCAGTATTAGCATCTAGATCACATGAGAGTATAGCGGTCGATATTGCTGGACCCCTACAGCAGGTGTCGAGCAATGGAAACCACGACTATGCAAATAAGGGTGCTAAAACTATTCACCTTGAACCAAACCAGAAGGTGTTGATTCTACTACCTGATAAACATAATGTTACTAACATCTTGGCAAGGACCTTTCAACGTTGAACGTAAAATATCAGATGTGGATTATGAAATATCGATAAAAGGACACTTAAAGATATTTCATATCAACATGCTGAAACCATACTTTTCACGACAAGAACAACAGACAGACGAACAAATTGCACCAACACCAAGCAATGAGACGACAGACGTACACAACACAACTTCACTAGATAGGGCGACACACGACAGCGACAACGCAAACACACTTAGCCAGGTAACAGCACACACAGCTAGCACCACAACAGTATTGAACGAGACAGACGAAGACGAGATGGAATTACCAGTCCCTACTGTAGACGCGACTGCGACCATTGACAGCATAAAGATAGAAACGAAACTGACAGGCGACCAACGACGACAAATCATAGAGCTAGTGACGGAATATAGAGACATTTTCTCCGACATCCCAGGAAAGACAGATAGAATAGAACATTCTATCATTCTGAGTGACACCACACCAATCAAGTGTCGACCTTATTCTATCCCTTTAAACTATAGGTCGAACCTCGACAAAGAACCTCTTGAGTCGAGCGGAATTATTCAAAAATCTCAGTCAGAGTATTCTTTCCCTATTGTCCTTGTCGCCAAAAAGGACTCTACTATTTGACTCTGCGTCGATTATCGCCGCTTAAACAAAATAACCAAAATTGACGCTGAACCAATTCCATCATGCGAGGATTTGATCTTGGACATGTCTACATCTCGCATATTTAGCAAGATTGACCTCACGAAAGGTTATTGGCAAGTCCCGATGGAAGTAAATTCGATTCATCTTACAGCTTTCTCCACTCCTTTAGGGCTATATGAGTGGCGCTTTCTTCCTTTCGGCCTTCGTAACGCTCCAGCTACTTTCGTCCGTCTAACTAGGGATCTTCTCCATGGGATTAGCAATATTTCGACATATATAGATGACATATGCATCCATACAGAAGACTGGACAACACACCTACTGAAACTTCGACAAGTCTACGACAGGTTGCGAGTATTTGGGCTCACAGCGAAGCCGACCAAAGTAGAGTTGGGCATGGAACAAATTGACTTCCTGGGTCATACCATCTGCAGGGGCCAATTAAAAACTGACAGAATCGTCACCAAGATTCTGAATTTGACAATGCCAACGACCAAGAAACAGGTCCGAAGTTTACTGGGTCTGGTAAACTACTATAGTAAATTTATTCCAAATCTGGCAGAAATCACCAGTGTTTTTTCTAACATCTTAAAAGCTTCGGCTAAGTTATCTGTACAAGATGCAGGATTAATTAGTGCGTTATCAAAACTGAAACATCTTTTCAGCGTTCCACCTATCCTTCGTATGCCTAACCCAAAACTCACTTATTTCTTACGCACAGATGCGAGTGCCATCTCCATATCTGGGATACTAGGACAGTTCTACGAAGGGAAGTTCCACCCCGTAATGTACGTAAGTCGCAAGATTACCCCTGCTGAATCAAGATACTCAGCATCAGAATTGGAGGGCTTCAGTTTGATCTATTGTGTTAAGAAATTTCATAGATTTTTGGCAGGAACACAGTTTGTGATCGAATCCGATAACTCTCCGTTGTCTGTGATGCAGTCTGGACTTCCTAGCAATAACATAATTTACAGGTGGGTTTTGATTCTCCAAAATTACACATTTACCATCCAGCACTTAAAGGGAAGATTGAACACTGTTGCAGACATTTTGAGTCGACCATCATCCATCGAAATATTTGATTTGTAGGAAGGGATCGACCACACATCACCAGAAACAGTGACACTGTAATGTTAAGTAACTCAGTGCCGTATGTGGTGATTAAGATACATTGTAAATGCGTTATCATCGCCAAATATGTAACCTGTGTGAAAGTAACAGTACTATGAGAAGTGTAACGAACAGACGCAGAAGTAACATGCGCTGACACACACATAAGCTAGAAGAACATTGACGTGTTAGCTATGAACCTACATAACTTAGTAGGGAACTATATTTATACACTATCCATGAAGAAGAGCATAAAAGACTTTGCTGAAATGAACTATGTTATAATAGTCTACAAAGAGTATTGCTCCATCTTCACAACGCAAAGGAGGACGTCGATTTAGTGTAATTAGATATAGAAATGTAACTGTGATATATGTATATTATTATGTTATTAACAGTACACATAACTTCATTTTTCTATTAATAATTGAATTGCAAATTGTTCAAATGCATAGATAACTTTACTTTGTCATTTGGTAGTTATAAATCACCATCATTTAGTTAATAACCCATTTAATAGAACACCAATTATAGAAATACAATTGTTAGATATTATATTAGTTTACTACCGCAAAATCATAATCATTTATAAATTCATTTATCTAAAATATCATTTCCAAACTAACCCAGCCATTTAGGAATTAACATCATCTTTTTTACAAATAACACTTTAAGGTAATTAACCCAATACGCTTAAATGAAAGTATTTATTAGATTATTTCCTTTGAGGATAATTTAGGTCAGCACACCGAACCATATTAGTTACTATTACAGGATCTGTAACAAACCATCCTCATAACTTTGTATATTGTGTACAGTCATGACACGTGCAAACAAAACGCACAGTCAGTTGGCGTGATTACTGGTATAATTCAGCCAATCGTTTATTGTATATATATAATATTCATGTATTTGATGCTATGAAACATGTTTTAATGACGAGTGAATGTGTGAGCAAAAGAACAGTATGAAAGCGAATGAAAGATGTATGCAAGAGGAATAAATGCAAGGAGAGAATGTGAAAATTAGTAAACGTTGAAAGAAAGAGAGCGAGAGAGAAAGATAGCGGAAAATTTTTTCACCGCTAGAAACGTCTTATTTTGACTTGTCTGTGTCATCTGTGTAGCCAATGTGTTGTCGAGTTTTTATGTGTTTTACTGCCACACTTTAATAGATTATATAGGGAATGTACTTTGAGCTTCAGAAAACGGAGTTGTGGTCATGAATAAGAATAACGAACGTTTGTAACCACAATAAACCGATTTACGGCGCTCGAAGGAACACACACATTTAGTACACTAACGCATACACATGTTAGAGAGTTAAGTACATTGTAGTTTATTAGTAAACACGCAAACAAACAGGAAAACAAACTCATAAAAGATGCACACACTATTCGGTTCAAAGAACAACAACTCTAAATTCAGGGGACACAATAACTTCTTAGAAACCTTAATGCAACATTGAATATAGCTTTTCACAAGCGGAAGCGAGAAGGTGAAAAGTAGAACTGTGTGTATAAGAGTTGGAGGGGATATTAATGGGAACATGAACACTTTGTGCTCATGTGTTGCACTCATAATAGAGTCAACTTGTATGAGGGTTGTCATTTCGGGCAATATGAGGACAGGTCAAGACAGAAGTCAATAGGTGAAAGTCAAATGACATAGGGTCAAACGACGGAAGCCAGGACATAAGTCATAAGACAACGGTTCCGGTTCCAAACAATTCCCAAAGATATCGATACAGTCAACTATACTGATACATGGGCTACTTAATTAGCCAAGTGAAAAGATAGAGCAGTGTGAGTAAAGGAAGAAGAGAGTTGTCCGATCCCCAAACTAGAGATTTATAACTTATTGGATATCTGACAAAATTGGAGCAACCAATATTTCCTTGTCACCAGACGTGTTACAGACATGAGTTAAAGGGAAGTATAACAGTATCTCTGTTATAGGATCTAGGTTAGCTGGAAGGAGTAGTTGGGGAGTTAATGAATGCTGTGCATTCATTGCAAAATGGGGAATTAAGTTTGTGATCGCGTGAGCACCAGTGGGTTTAGGTATCCAAGGGGGCTCACGCGTCAACAAAGGGGAGTCATGTTTAGATAGCGAGAAGGAGAAGTCATATTAACATCATTTGATTTGACGTTTCATTCAATAAAATTATACACATATTATAGTCGGGACTTTGTCAACTATTTCGACACGAGTCTTCAACTATACATAGCCTTGTAGTGTCATCTGTACTGTTATACAGGCTGATTTGGCGCCGTGACCAGGATCTCCAGCATGGGTCGTCGAGGAGATTATTGACACAAGCGAAGATCTGTTTTGTCCGCGTCTGGGGATGGATGGTTATTGGTTTTCTCAAGTAGATTATGAGGGACGCAGCAACTAAAAGCCCGCCCAGGGGTAGTTGTTGTGATTCCCCGGTGTTTGCTGAGTGGATCTTGGTCAAGGTCAGGAGATTTGCTCACTCTTGTTTAATTGAGTGACCACTGTTTTTGATACACCTCACTCAGCATTATACCGTGTTTTGATCGGTGATATACGCTGTTTTTTTTTATTGAAGTCAAGATAAGTTGAGTTGCCGTTTTGCAGGGTAATTTTTAAATGATGTCGTCACTGCTGGATACATCATACGACCTGTGAATCCACCTTGTAACCTCTGGAAATAAATTATCTGTCTACAGCCGAACGATCAGCTCAAATGTAAACAGCAAAAATCTCGAGGATGATAAATTTTATGAACGTAGTCTCAGCTCACTAGACTGTCTGAGGTCGAGTCAAGGTCAACCGGCACTTCAGGTCAGTGAAGATTTTGAGTATGTTCAACTTGTCTCAAATCAGTGATGACAATTGATTTGAACTGACCGTTCAACTACCACAAGTACAACTGGATCGTTTTCAAATTGGAGGCCATCCAAGGGGTGAATTCTCAGTGAGGATAGATCTGACTCCTCGATAACCAACGGTCAAATATTTGTCGATTGGATCATCCTCTGTTGCTTTGTCGATTGGATCATCCTCCGTAGCTTTGTCGATTGGATCATCCTCCGTAGCTTTGTCGATTGGATCATCCTCCGCTGCTTTGTCGATTGGATCATCCTCCGCTGCTTTGTCGATTGGATCATCCTCTGTTGCTTTGTCGATTGGATCATCCTCCGTTGCTTTGTCGATTGGATCATATTCCGTTGCTTTGTCGATTGGACCGTACTTCGTTGGATGCTGGATTGTACTCCATTGTCACCCATAAACATAAGACAGGCATCTCGTCAGTTGGTAAACATAGGACAAACAACCGAGCAGTATAGGTAATGGAGGATTTACAGCAAGTATAATCATTAATTTTTGATTAATAATAACTTCAGGTTAATAATATTAACAACATACCCAATTGAACAGAGTATTTCTTGCAGCTTGCTTTAAGATAATATTGTGTCAATATATTGGTATACTATATTGTTTGGTACTATTGTAATTCCCATTTCAGATTTTTCTTAGAATGGAAGCCTAAGATCTTTCACAAGTACTTGGTGGAGTTGGTAGGGCAATATCATAGTTGGACTAGGGAGTTCTAGACTTTGCAAGGTTTCTCAAACGGTAATTAGTTTATTAATTGGAAAACTGATTGATGTAATTTACAAATATTGCAGCATTGCAAAGGATGAGGCTTCGTTAACTCAGGTACTAAGAAGCATATAGAAGAAGATATTGTTTTTAGGCTGAGATAGCATAAAGAGTAAAAATGCACCTGAGCAGAGACTTAGGACGCGTGACTGCATGGTTAGGAGAGTTAAAGGTGGCAGTCAGCGAGGTAGAATGTTTCGTACACTGGTTACAGAGTAAAACAACTAATGTAGGAAATAATGAGATAAAAAGGAACAACAAGAATAGCCGAGGACAGCCACTAGTTAATGAAAATAGAGGGCAGTATAGAAGCACTTACCTTAATCCAAATATGACTAGGGTTAGGAGCTGGTATAATGATCAAGGATACAGAAATGGGCATGAGAGAAACCTTTTAAAGAAATCAAGGGGTTGGCCCTCCCACAGTGCAACCGCAAGAAAAAGACGTGACGACTGGTTTGAGCAAAGACAAAGACAATATTTGAAGTCAGGATCGAAGGACAGGGTAGAACACACAGATAAGAATTCAACGACTCCTAAAGTACTTGCCAATATTAGGATGGGACAGGAAAAGAAGACGACGGTATTAGTAAAGAAAATAAACCGAGAGACACGAACACAGACATCTAGGACGATAGAGAATGCCACCCAGACACAGGTACAAGCGGCTAGCAAGATAGCAAGGGGAACACAAACTATTAAGACGGTAGAAGTTACAGAACCACCTCAGTTGAAATCAGAAAAGAGAGACACAGTTACAATTAAGGAAGATAGACAGACAAAGACTAAAGATACCAGAAGGCAGGTTATAAAAAGTGCTGGGACTAGGACTGCGACCAGTCTATTAGTAAATGTAGGAGATGGACACGACAGAGGCATCAGACTTAGTCAGAGTGGGACGTTAAATGTATTCCCGACCGGAGGGGTGGTCCTAGAAATAAGAAAATTGGCAGGGGTGATAGTTCCAACTATAAGGATGTCGCTTCCTCCTCTACAGCATATAGTAAACAAGCTGGGAGAACAACTATAGTTAGTGAATCTTCAGAGGACGAGATAGGAAGATATAAGACATATAAGACGTGTACTGAAAATAGCGAGCAGACTGATGAAGTAAAGACACGAACAGCAAATAGAGGTAACAGAAAGAAAGCAATTAAGGAGAAAAGGCAGGTAGCGGGAATTTCTATTAACCCGACTTATACAGAGGATGATGCACGGATAATCAAAGAATATATAATGCTGCGGCCACAATTTTTTACAGGAAGCTCTAAGTATTAAGAGGAAGAAGCAGATCATTATTATAGGAGAAACTCTAAGTTTGATGCTCATTGAGTCCCGGGATATTATATTTTAGAAAAAAAGGGTCCAATATCATACACGATAAAAAATCAAATTGCAGGGCATGTTGCACGTTCACATGTAGAGCATTTAAGACGGGATAATGAGGAAAAAGATGCTGAAGATAATAATAACAATTATTATTCAGAAGAATTATTTTCAGATGGACAGATTGTCAGACGAACTGAATATCCGATACCTATAGATAGTGGGAGAGAATTGGTAAAAAAACAAACAAATAATAACAGCATCTACTACTGGTGAACAAGAAGAAACAATACCAAAAACGATCGTGACAGAAGAAAACAACATGTATACATGATGTATGACGGTTATAATAGTGAAGATCTCGATCAAAGAAAAAATAGACGCTCCATTTATGAATACTAGACAGGCAGTAAAAAGAAAGTTAGATAGACAGAAAGAAAGAGAAATTAAGAGGCAAAGAAAATTTAGAGAAAATTCCTCAAGTGGTGAAGAAATGCCACTATTTGAAAGGTCATTAAGATATCAAGGTAGAAAGATTAGAGTAGATTTAGAAAGGAAACGATTAGCAGTTGCTAGTAATGGGTATACAGACGCAGAACAAGAGATGGATGAAGACTCAGAAACTGATGAGGATGGTGCTATGAAAGAAGATATTTCTCCTCGGGAAGATGAAGACATTGATGTAGATATTGCGCTTATAGAAAATTATTATATAATTATAGAATTATTAAGAAAATGGAGAAGTGATAAGTAGCTTGGTAGAATATTCTGCAGATTGCAGATAGAAGAAGAATTTGGACACGGTAATTTAAAGAGAAGAAGGTTAGCAAATAACTTAATTAAGAGTTTTTGAGAGTTCTCGTGATGAGTAGACATGATATTGTATTAAGTTCGGAGTAATTGACATATGTTTTATTATCATTTTGATTTTAAGTTTGAAGTGTTGAGTTTTTCTTAGACGGAAAATAATTGATTAGTAGTCCAAAAATGATATATTATGGTGTATGTATATATATGATTTTTCATTGCATCACATATGTTTAGTTTGAATAATGTGTGGGGATAAAAATGATGTCAAAGAATGAGGGGGGTGATATTGTTTGCTCTATTGTTTTGACTTCAGTTGTTCTTTATAAAATGTGATGACATGTTACCTTAGCTGTTTATTTTTACAAAACTTTGGTTTGTTTCTTGAGTTACCCTGGGTGTGTTTAAAATAATTTCTAGGTTGTTGACGTTCAGTTATGGGGAAAAGTGAAGAGTTGTTCTTGGGAGCTTGCAGAAAATATGAAACATGGAGTAAGGGCCATGCTTCATTATATGAATTTTGTGACTTGTAAGTTGAGTTGTTTAACGTGTATAACGTTTATAAATAGAAATTGAGGATGAAACATTGAGTTAAGGGGGAAGTTGTGGTAATTAGCGAAGTAACTCAGTATGTTGCAGGGAAAGTAATGGAGGAGTATATAAAAAAAAAGTGGCTGGGGTTGTCAGCAACAATTGATAATTACATGGGGGGTTAGAAAGAGTTAAATCGTTAAAAATGGTTTGGGGGATTGAATTAGGGACTGCATTAGACGGTTCGTAATGTAAATACATGGATTTAAAGCCATGGATGAGGGGAACGATGGGCGATACTGTATAGCTGGGTAGATGGGGGTCGAAATAGGAGCTGGGTTGAACAGCGTTTAATGGGAATATAAGGGGGAATGCCAGGTTGAATTTTGGCATTTAAATAAGTGGAATCTAGAAGAAGAAGACTGTGATTAACAGTATATTAATAATTTGGAGGTTTTGAAAGGATGGTTGAACTTGACGAGGTAATAAATACACAAGGTTAGTTTTGGATTAACATAACTTTTTGATATCAAAAATTATTATTGACGGGAATGAAGATAAATTTTGGAAACTTTATTTTATAAAGTTTTGAGAATGCATGGGAAGAGAAATGTGATTACTTCTTGCTACTTTCTTACTTTCTAATTTTCTTCGGTGCGCACCAAACCAATCTAAACTAAACTTTTTTCTGTCTATCCTGGAATAGTGAGAATGTGATTAAGTGAGAAAAGTTAAGGAAAATATCTTCAATTTTTGTCAATCATAATTTAGATGGACATTTTAAAAGCGGTTCGCTTGTAGAGAATTTTGTAGAGAGTTTTATAGAGAGTTTATAGCAGAGTTTTGTATTACCGACATTGTATAAAGCATGTCTCTGGGTAGCGTTTGGCTATGATGAGATAGGAGGATGAGATTTGAATTACGAAATATATGTGGAGGGATTGTTGGGTAGAATCGGTGTAGAAGAAGAAATATTTCAGTATTGAGTTAAGTGTTTAAGGGTTGCAGTAGAGACTTTTCCAGAGAAAAGGTCTTTTTGAAAAAAGGGAGGTATTATAACAGTATCTCTGTTATAGGATCTAGGTTAGCTGGAAGGAGTAGTTGGGGAGTTAATGAATGCTGTGCATTCATTGCAAAATGGGGAATTAAGTTTGTGAACGCGTGAGCACCAGTGGGTTTAGGTATCCAAGGGGGCTCACGCATCAACAAAGGGGAGTCATGTTTAGATAGCGAGAAGGAGAAGTCATATTAACATCATTTGATTTGACGATGTATTGTTTCCTTCAATAAAATTATACACATATTATAGTCGGGACTTTGTCAACTATTTCGACACGAGCCTTCAACTATACACAGCCTTGTAGTGTCATCTGTACTGTTATACAGGTAACACTTCACAGAGAGGAGGGGAGCCTGTCAGCATCTCCAATAAGGCCTTAGAGAGGTGAGAAGAGTTAACACTAGTCTAGTAGGGAGACACCAGACAGGAGAGACACCAAGCACTATAAATAGCCTCACAAGGAGACACATTTGTGTCAGACCAGGGGCCAATGCGTACAACTGAGCGAGGGCTTTCCCCAAGTCATTGGGAAGCTTGTCCTTGCGAGTAACCGTGAAGTGCCTGGTTACTCTAGCTCACAAGCCAGCGTGCTTGGGACACCACGCACGCAAGAATAGCTACTGCACGGAGGGGACAGTGTCTATGCTTGTCCACGCAATGTGTAGCGTGTGGACAGACCCGACTGGAGACGGTAGAGAGCAGACGTATCCTTGACAAATGCTATAGTTTCTAGGCAATAGGCAAATATTAGGCTGTTAATTTAGATTGTGATTACTAGCATCATTTCTCACCACTTCATTGCATTCATGTTGTATAATGATGATGAAGTATAACGCTCGCAGAGCCATTCAAATGTCAGCTCTAAATAGATTGCATTCCTTGTGCAAATGTCATGAGTTGTTATTTCGTGTGGTGCAGAAGTAGGGGAGTCCTGAGAATCTGTAGCGAACAAGTCGCTGACAGGCAGCTAGTATATATATATATATATATATATATATATATATATATATATATATATATATATATATATATATATATATATATATATATATATATGTCAAAGACTAGATTAGATAGGAGGGAAGACCACCCTGAATGAGTGGTCTACCTCAAGTAGATTAGAGGTAACCCAGTGCCCCAACATGAGGGCAGGGTAGGTGTAGAGCCGTGGGTGAGTGTTTTAGCTTGAAAAATTGTCCAAGCCACACTTCTGACACCACTTTTATCCTAGCCTGTCATCAAGCAATGCTACAGGCGTTATGGGATAAACTTCTCTCGCACCACACAAAAAGATTTGTCAGTCATACGAGAGGAATTGATTACACATTTTTATTGCCACTGGCTCTTACAATACATCAAATGCACAAAACTGTCTCTAAGGCATCACACATGAATACACAGAACTTCCTATCACTAGTCGTCCCTAGCCCTACTGCTAAATCTATCTATTCATCTAAAGAAATACGCATCGACTCTAAGCGATGTGTTCCCTACGAAGTCCGTCTCCCGTCTGCCAGTTCTCCGTGTGCTGATTACACAGTACGCGGAGGGACCTCGTGCGTACTTCGGCTTTTGCGTGCTACATCATTCAACATGCTTAGAGTAGTCAGCCTACTCTTGAGTTGTATTCTAATTCTTGGTGTCTATCACGTTGAGGTGATTACACCGTGACCAGAGTGCTTACTCTCTGGTTGACACTTCCGTGTCTCATGAGAGAACTGTTGACAGTTCCCCTTCCTATCTACTCCCTACACCTACCCTGCCCTTATGTTGGGGCACTGGGTTACCTCTAATCAACCCCCCCAATCCACCCAACCAGGGGAGCGCCTTGGCCAAGAGAGGGATCACAGCCCCCAAGGCGGGGAAAAACCCACCCACCTTAACCATCTTTTTGATCTGGCTCTTCGAGAAGACCAGCTCAGCCCCAGAACCCACCGCCACATTCTTCTTAATGTGGTTAATCTGACGCTGGGTCAGGCCGACTTTATCGGCACCGTGCAGCTGCCCCACACCCAGACGTAGGGTGGCACCAGTGCCGTCTTTCGCCGCCTTGACCAACGTCTCTTTCTGCCCCGGAGAGAGGCTCAGCCCATATGATACCAGCGCCATAGTTATTTCACTATATCTCTAGTGTTTAATTCAAGACTGTAGTAAACTTCCTACCGTCAGATTCTAAGAATAGAGACTTATCTGCAATGACCACAGCAAAAGCCTTGGTATCTGCTGGCACAGCAACATCGAACTCCACCTTGAGAGTGATAGCTTGAACGGCATTCTTAATGGCTTCAGACTGGGCCCGCAAATCAATAACATGTATGGGGTAGAGGGCCACGAAATCTATAGGACTCACCAGGTTGGACGACTCCCGGCTGGTAATACCATAGAACGCCTCCTTGAAGTCAGCAAAAGCTTTGTAGGCCCGAGAGGTTCTATACTCAGCGAAGTTGACATTCAGATCCACTAGGGGGTAGCGTGCGCTGTTGATCAGGGCGTGAATATTCTTCACCTGCACATGATCAAATATGGCATTGTTTTTCGTCTGATCATTTTCACGAGCTGTTTGAAAAGCCACCAGAATCCACCGAGGCTTCTCTGTTTGGGATTTAACTCCCAACTGCCAGGTGAAGGATGTGGACTGTGGCACTGCCAAACTATCACACTGTAAGGCGCGGAAAGCCACAGGCACTCTAACTTTATTCTCTATCAAAGTCATCAGCGAGCTCATATAGGTCAGAGAGGGAATAACGTGAGGCATCATCCAGGCAATCTTAGACAGTTCAATCCTACCCTCTGGTGGGGGGACCACAGCGGATACGGCGGCTCTACCTTCCGCGGCGGCCACAGCCGCCCGCGTGAGACTACTGCGATGGATGGCTTGAGCATCGTTCTGGCGATCTAGCAGTAGGGACTGCTTGACGCCATAGAGCACCTTCTGATAATCATTACAAAACCCAAAGAAGTATTTGAGTGGGACACAGAAACTGAACGTGCCCGGAGATTGGGGTTTCTTCATAATGATAATCTGCCGCCTTTCCCAACCCGCATTCCCTACCGCAGCAGCCCCCGCATCTGAGTCCTTATACCAACACATATTGAGGCCTTCGCCCCAAGCAAAGTCCGCCCCACACGACAGAAGGGTCATCATAGTGGTGGCCTGCCCAGGATATGACACATCATCGATGGTGTTGTTGTTGAGTTGGTAACGTATTTTGTTGAACATGAACGCGACCGCATTGTTAACCAAAGCCACCAGACTATTCGCATTATAATATTCCTCTCGAAACGATCTGAGCCGGCCTTCTACAAGAAGATAGCTCTTGGAAGGGCAAGTGAAGGTATCCTGAGTGTGTATATCAATCTGGATGGTGTTATTCTGGTTGAGGGCAGCAGGGTTCTGCGACTCATACTCCCGATACTCAAAGGATTCAATACCCTCATCGGTATGTACAGGCTCGGTAATTTCAAGCATGGAAGTGCGTTGCTCGTCCATGGTGATATTATAAACGTCTAGACTTATCTCTAATTGTCTTGAAACCTCCTCCCCGGCTGGCGATATCCAACGCCTCCAGACTGGGCTGGACATCAGGCTGGACAGTGAGCTGGATAGTGGGCTGGACAGCGAGCTGCTTTAAAACCTCAGCGCTCTTAGCTGTGAGTTCCCTCTTCAGCTGGGGCGGCAAAGGCTTGAGTGCGTCCACCAGCTTCTTGGCAGCCGCGCCTGCGGAGGCCACAGACTCCGTCGTCTTGGCCACATTCCTAACTAAGGGGCTGCCAACAAATTTGGCAACTTTACTGACAGCGTTGGGTATCACCTTAGCACCTGAAGAGACCAAACTTCCAACCGCCCGAGCTGCCGAGCCCAACCAATCGAACATCCCCCCACCTACCCGTCTCCGACGTCTTGGGAAAACATACATGGTTACACACTGCGAATATGTAGCCTTATAGTTATTTGCTCACCTCTAAAGTTTAATTGTGCACCGTCTTGGTCAGTCAACCAGACGCGTATGCCATGTATACTACCAGCTTGGGAGATGGGGAGGTAGACGGCAGTTCTGGGAGACTCTAAGATCTTATAGCCAGGGCACACGTTGGGGAAGAATGAGTAGATGGTGGGGTGGGATCCCCCACCGAGGTAAGACCCACTCACCACATTGCAATTGACCAGAATGCTATTCACATGGAAGATGTCAATTGGTTTCTCCCCTTCTTTATAACCCTTAGTCAGTATTTGTGGGTCGAACCCCAGGATTTTGCGCAAAGTTGAAGCACCCATATCAACCTCATAGTCGGGGCTGGTTATCTTGACAAAAGCCCGAAGGGTTGAAGGGTTGGGTCCTATGGTGATGTAATACTTCTCCTCGGCCTTCTCATCCCAATCCTTGGCCTCCTCCATCTTTCTTTGAATCTCTCTATTGATCTGGGCGAGCTCATAGGCCCCCTCTTCTATAGTGATGGTTTTCCACTCCTTCTTCCCCACACGGTAGATGAAAGTATTGTTGGTGGAGTTAACATTGCTGATGGAGTTGTAGGTCTCTAGATTCAGCAAGGCCAGCTCGTATGACTTCTGAGGGTCAAGGTACAGTGCTGGGGAGTAGTAGGTTGTCCAGTCGCTTTTATCCGACGTTACCACCAGGGATATATTCTCCTTCGGTGCGAGTCGCACCTCCACCGCTGCGAGCCGGTCGCGGATGTCCTGCAACACTTGAAGCTCCATGTTTAATGAACAAAGATTCTTCTGTTCAACTTGATGGCCTGCTCTGTAGAGATCACCCCACTACGCATAAGCTCATCCAGTATCGCAGATATTTCTGTGTCAACACCTGTATTCCCCGCCTCCTTCGAAGCTACTAACAGGGCTAGGCGCTCCACCAAAGTGTTGGGGTCGTTGTAGTATAATACACCACTACCTCGGATTAGTCCGTATTTTTCCCCTTTTTTGTTATAGACTGGTATTTTGGCAAGTTGGGCCAGCCGGCTAAATGTCTCAATAGCCTGTGGGGTGTATTGTCTTGTTTTGACGAACCGCTTGGTTAGGAGATCGTACAGCGTCTCATCGGCTGGAGCCGACAATACTAGGGTGTCCCCATCAAAAGCTTGCAACCGGCCCGCAGCCAGAGCTGCGGGATCAATAGTTAGGGTGCCGAATTTGCTCCCTCGGAGTTTCAACCCATTCCCACGGACGATAACCTCTTGTCGATTGTCCAATATAGTTTTAACACGCTCCCTGAATGCTTGTATAGCTGCAATATCTCGATCTATTTGTTCAATCTCTACCCTAGTGACGCCGACCCTCCTCTTCTTCCCCCCGAGTGTGTTTGAATTGAGTTTTGCGGCGCCATCAAGGATGTTGTGAAGTACATCATCCGGCTCCTGGAGGAGTGTGCTAGGCATTGGGTACTTATATTTCCCACTAACAATTTCCTCGTCCAAGCCTTGATCTACATCAATTATAATAGGTCCTGAAGGGGGTTCTGGGGCTATGGCTTCATCTGCTCTGGCCGCCTCTGCTCTGACCTCCTCCAGGGCTCTGGCTCTGTCCTCAATGGCCCTGTTCAATGCCACAATGGCCTGAGCTAGCTCGTTAGCTTGTTTGTTTGTCCGTCTAGCCAATTCACCGGTCTGTTTGTCCGCTATTTCAGCCAACTCACTGGTCTGAGCTTTGACCATTTGGCTTATTGCCCCCGTTTGTTGCGCTGACCTATCTGCTACAGTTTTAGTAATTGGTGTGAAGAGTTTGGCTGCCTCCTGTTGTAAATCTGCTTCCCCCACCCTCTCCGCCAGAAACCGCTGCTTCAGGCGGTCCCGACGTGCTAGATAATCCTTCACAAAAGCGTTACGCTTTGCTTGGTTAGTCACATCAGCCCACATGTTGTCGCTATCATAATAACATATATTTAAATAGAAGACTTTGGGATATAGAACCGATCGAATCCACATCGGTATTTACCATCGTGGGCCTTGCTGGTCAGGTCGATTACTGCGAAACCGTAAGGTTTGCTAGTGCACTCTGTGAAGAACTCCCTGAATTCATCAAAAGGCATATCACCACCAACATAGGAGTCATGGATGGCGCGCAGGTTCTTCGTGTCTTGGTTGAAGATCACCAATAGATTGGCATTGTCACGGATGGCCTGCTTGGGAATTCTGAAGAAGCTCTGGGTTAGGTAGAATGTGTCGGCACCGCCGTGCCGGCCCTGGCAGAAGTACTTCTCGATCGGTCCCTGCTTCTCCAGCATGACATCGTCAAAGACCATGACAGCTCTCTCTTCAGGGTTCAGGTCCTCAACGGGGATGATGTCTTCGGCTGAGCTATGACAGGAGGCAATATTTTGCCCCGCAACCTCCCCAACAGACTCGGCCCAATCCTGGAGGAACTGGTACTTGTCCTGTCCCAAAGACTTCGAGTACAGGTGCAGTCGGTCATAGTTTAGGTAGCCCGGCTTCAGTAGTAGGTTGAGCATCATGTTTGTTTTTCCGCACCCCGATGGCCCGCACACAACACAACGAACGGTGTCCGGCAGCAGCCAGTGGTGGTGGTGGTGGGCTTTGTCCTCAAGGTCGAAGTTGGTTATCTCCATTTTAAATATATACATATTTGCAATATCTTCAATATGTATTGCCTGCGCTGTAAGAAGCAGACTCCTACGCTGGAGGAGTCGGAGGTTGTGCTGAAAAATCGTCGAATAACCAGGCGCGGTCTCTGTGAAGTTTGCGGTGCTAAGAAGAGCCAGATTGTTGGTATGGGGCTCCTCAACAAAGCACTGAATATGTTGCCTTTGCCTGAGCTGCATATGAGGCTGCCTGAGGGCGTCAGCTCTGAGGATGTTCCTGGAGGCTCGTTCCAGAATACAGGGAAATATAGCTACTGTGGCCCTTTCACTAAACTAGATAAGCGGATGGCCCAAGGCTATGAGGGGGTCAACACACTCGACCGCGCCTGCAAGGCTCACGACATTGCTTATGCGGCTCATAGCGATACAGCTAACCGCAACGTTGCTGATGATGTCCTAGCCGCGGCGGCTGAAAATATTGCAGCATCTGCCCCCGACTGGGAGAGTCGCGATGCCCGCATAGTCTCGGCCCTGATGTCGGCCAAGAGCCGCTTTGGTATGGGTGCGCCCTCGTTTTGAATATATAGACATCTGTAGTATATCAATATGTATTGTTTTCGGTGTAAGAGACAGACCCCCACTAAGGGTGGGACGATTAGCAGGATGAAGAATGGGCGGTCGGTTAAGCGTGGCACCTGCATTGTGTGTGGTGGAAGGAAGAGTCAGATTGTTAGTGGGAAAGGAATCATCTTTGGGCCCAAGTCACCAATCAAGGACATCCCCGTCTTGGGCTCCCTCTTGGGATGGCTGTTATAGAGATATGTGATATGGTCTTACAATAATGGAGCGCGTTTACTACAGCCCGCAAGGTTATTGGAAAGGACATTCAGCTGTGAAGAAGTTGGCTGCTGCGGCTAAGGTCAGTGAGACTGAGGCTAGGGTGTGGCTTCAGAAGCAGGCTATCTGGCAAATCTACCTGCCGCGCCCTCGCTATATTCCACGACCCCACATCGCCGAGTCTACACCGAACGCCGTCCATCAAGCAGATCTTTTGTTTCTCCCACATGATCGCGTTGGTTCTGGCCGCACGGCCAGGACCTATAGGTATGCCTTGACGGTGGTTGATGTTGCCTCGCGCTATAAGGAGGCTGAGCCGCTAACAGACAAGAGTAGCGACGCGGTCGCATCAGCGCTTGGACGGATCTATAAACGCGGGCCGCTCAGGTGGCCTAATCTTTTGCAGATTGACCCCGGGCGGGAGTTTATGGGTGCTGTCAGTCAGCTGGTGGCTAAGCATAAGACACAGGTACGTCGTGGGCAGGCTGGGAACCATCGTCAGCAGGCTATTGTCGAGCGGTTCAATCGCACTCTGGCAGAGAGACTGTTCGGGGCCCAATATGCCCAGGAGTTGTTGCTCGCTGCCCGAGGCTCAGATGAACGGTCGGTCGAATGGGTGAGAGCTCTGCCCCAGGTAGTCGCTGCGATCAATAATGAGGTGACTCGTTTGACTGGTAGGAAGCCGGCTGAGGCAATTAAGGATTCGTCCGTCTCCCACGCTCCAGCCGCGCCTGCCCGCCGCGCTATCGGGCGGAAGGAACCGGTGATTCCAGCCGACTCGCAGGTCAGGTATCTCTATTCGGCGGGCGAGCTTGAGGGGGGCCTGCGTCGGGCCACTGATCCTACATGGTCGCTGACCTTGCACAGGATTAGTCATATCACCCAGCAAGAGGGACAGCCCACTCTTTACTACCTAGTGGATGGGCCGGCTCGTGGTTTTGTGCGCGAGGAGCTGCTCATTGCTCCTCCAGACACACAGCTACCCCCTAGCAGGATTCTAGGAAACCGTAGGCCCTAGTGTTGATACCATCAGCACAAATCCACTTTTTCGTGTCCATGGGGCTCAGAGATGTTTTGTTCATCTCATAAACTCCTATCTGGTGGCCCTTGCTTCGGATGGCAACCTGTGTGTGTTTGTATTCACGCTGGCTGAACAGACTGTCCTTGTAGTGTTCGTGTCTGAGGTCCTTCTTCACAACTGTCCGAGCCACTCCTTTGGCTTTCTTGATGTTGGTGGCCTCCTCTAGGATTGAGTACATCTTTGGTCTGAGACCGACGAACTCGGCTATCGAACGACCATTGCACTCGTCTTTGAATTTGCCGACCACCTTTTTATTCGCAGTCGAATGGTTGGGGTGGTCACGCGGATAATCTGAGAAGTCGTACCAGTCGGGGTGGGCCTTCATGTCCGCGTACACATCCTCAGTCTCCACCTGAAGTAGAAGGGAGTCAGTATCTGTGTAGCAGAGCTGGAGTCTTTTACCGTATTGGGGTTTAAGCCGGTTGTACCAGAAGTCATACATGAGGTACTTGGATTGGTCCAGGATGGCCTGCCCACAATAGACGGGTTTATTCAGTTGGACCCTGTTCTTGATGCTGTGCACCGCCACCAGTCCACCGTTGAAGATTCTACACGATTCATAGTTGGGGCTGGCGATTAATTTTCGGAGTCGATCAGTCTCGGCGCCTCTGACAAGGTTGACTCTGATACGCTTGCGAACATTCTCCATACTCTTCCCGAAGACGGCATTGTTCATCAGCTTGAAGAAGTCCTTCTCAAATTCTGATTTGGCTTGGGCCCGTAGAGAGGTGTTCATCTCTATGTAGGGCTTCATCCATTGGGACTGATTGAACTTGATGGCTCGGTGGATCTGGGTGACCTCTAGACCGAGGCTGTGATAGAGTTTGAGATTGCGGTAGTGGACGACGTATCGCTCCTTGTTGTGGAGGTGAGGTACCAGCTTTGTTTGCTCCGTGAACTTACCCCCCAGTTTGTTCTGGAGCTCGCGCTGATAGCTGCTCAACCAGGCCTCGGGGACGGTCATGGTTTCTGGAGCTAGTGGATAGTCGCTGTGGGCTTCATGTAGATGTGCTGGGTACTTCATATCAACCTCAACAAGCCATCCCTCTGGGGCGTTGTCGGGGGTGCTGAGTACCTCCTCGAGAGTTGGATTGGTCCATTGGAACCCGCCGGTGGGGAGGTATTCCATCATGGCCCATCCATACAGGTTATTGGCATCGAGGTACATGATCCATGAATTGGGTGTTGTGGGGTCATAGTCTGAAGTCTTGGGGTTGTTGGCCTTAGCATACCTCTTGGAGACCATGGCCACACCTCCTCGGAGACCCTTCTCAAAGAGGAGGTGCATATCCAAGTCGGTTAGGAGCTCGAGTTGCACCTTCGTCTTTTTTAGGAGTGCGTCCCATGCCAGGCCGGGTGCACTGATGTAGTGGGCTGGGTCGAGCTGATATACCTCCATGCAGGTGTCTCGGAATGCCTCGAACATATCAGCCAACAGACAAACGTCTGTTTTCAGGTATAGGTCATGGTAGCCTCCGAGTGTTTTACAATCGAGCTCCTGCCACACTTTCTGGGCGTGGGCATAATCAGAGTCACTGATTCCTTCTCGGGTGAGCTTGCTGTAGAATGCCTCTTTGGGTGGTAGGCGGTCCTCGGCAAAGCGCTCGAAGCTGTCCATATATTCGTAGGGGTATACACCCTTACGGAGAAGGAGATGTGACTGGCTCTGGCTTAGCGTGGTCCTGAACTTACTCATTAAGACAGCCCAGGGGGTGTGCTTCTCAATGTTGCACGTCTCACATCTTGAGATTATGTCGTTGCCTCTACGTGTCAGAGCCATTGATTTGCCACAGTGTGTCAGCTCGCTGAGGTTCCCCACCAGGGTGTCTAGAGAGCTATTCATGAACTGTAGGCTGTCAATGAATTGCAGCTGACCAATGGTGAAGGAGGCGTACTTCTCTAGGGTGTTTGGTATGCAGGTGATTGTTGTGTTGTCTACTTGTTTGGTTTGCCATTGGCCGTTTTTCTTCTTCTTGTAGACTGTTCTTTTTCCCCAGTCCAGACGGCCGGCCGCTTGCATGATGATGTGGGAGTCGTATCCTCTGAGGTTGTGAAAGACTACAGGTATCCTCAGCTTGTCTCTATTGATGCGCCATGCCAGATTACAGACATTGTGGGCTGCACCCCGGTATTTGCCTGTAATATGGCAGTGGTCTCTCACCTTGTCCTCCTCCAGCGGCTCTTTACAGATGTGGCAGGTGGTGGCGGAGGCAAAGTCTTCACGGTCTTTTTGCCCCAGCACCATCAGAGCCGGCCGCTGTAACTTGTGGTGGATGGTGGCCTGCTCTTGTCCCAAGCGTTTGAGGAATTCATCGGCAGCATCCTCCCCCCGATATATGACAGGGTTTGTGGTGAGGCCGTCGCAGCGTACAATGGTGTAGCCGAAGCCACAGGGGGGCTGCTGGGCCAGCTGGCGCGTGTTGCTCTGGCTTGGATCCATTGCCGCACCATGTACTGGAACGTTCAAGGTCTCAAAGTCTGCGTATATGATGTATGGTGCCCTCATCTGTTTCTGGAGGGACTTGAAATTCATCTTTCCCTCTTTAGGCATGACATTCACCTGACAGGCTGTGTTGATACCTTGACAGAGTGGCACATGTTGGTCCAAGGTTTCCTGAGAGGAGTGTACATGGAGACAGTTGAGACATGGATACTTCTTACCCTTGTGTTTGCTGTTTCCACATAGAAGCCGCCCCACATCCTTGACCCAGACATAGTGCCTATTCTCATCCTTGCGTAGGAGCATGAGGTTGATTTGGGTGCGCTGGAGTTTGTTGGTTCGGAGTATGGTCGGTCCTTCTTTCCACCCAAAGACCCGGATGGCTATGGTAGGATTCTGTTTTTCAAACTTAGCAATACTGGATAGCTGCACAGGGAACTCGATTCCTTCAAAGTTTAGCTCTCCCAGATGGGCACTATACTTGTAGGGTCTATTAGGGTTCTCTCCATGAGCTACCGGGTAGAGTGCTGAGAGTATGGCCCATTCAAAGCAGCGGT
This sequence comes from Cepaea nemoralis, assembly GCA_014155875.1. Taxonomy (NCBI): domain Eukaryota; kingdom Metazoa; phylum Mollusca; class Gastropoda; order Stylommatophora; family Helicidae; genus Cepaea; species Cepaea nemoralis. The sequence goes on along the minus strand of JACEFZ010018822.1, from coordinate 3,910 downwards.
TGTCCTCATTCTTTACATTCACAACACAACGTGGTGGAATGAAACTGGGCGTTGCGAAGTAGCTAGCACCTCGGAATGGTTGGTATTTTGCGATGTAGAGATCGAGCTGCACACACTCTTCATAGTGCCAATCCGAGCCCTGATTGGTGAAGCATTCACTGTCAGCGAATATCTTGGCTATGGCAAGGTCCAACCCCTCATCAGTGTCTCCCTCATGTAGTACTTCATAGTTCCTGCTTCCATGGATGGCGATGGCTGTAATCTCTTCACCTTCTGGGGTGGTGCGAGAGTATTTTAGATGGAGATACAGCTGCATTTTAACACTACCATAATCCCCCAACCCTTTTACTACCAGAGCTTTGATGGCGGGCACCATCGAAAGCATAAATATTGCAGGTTCATCATAGCTGCTACCTTCTGGGACAGTTGCTTCATATTTTCTCAGGCTCCCCTCCACCTCCCGGGCGAGTTTCAATTCGGGTGCGTTGCAACTTAAAGTGGCATCCACCTTAGCCACTTCATCTCGCACACGAGCAACATGGGCAAGGAACTCTGCTTCATAGTCAGCGTGGCGTTGAGCACGCTGCTGGGCGCGGTGTCGTCGCTCGGCGACGATCGCAGCTCGGTCGGCGGCGGTACCATGTACAAATCTCAGAGCGGTGGTAATCCCCGCTTCAAGTCGTGCCCCGTGTAGATTGGGGTTCTTCTCGAGCAGGGAGGCCCTAGCCATCTCACGCGCTCTGGATATCTCCCCCTCAAGAACGGCCTTCCTCCTCCCACTGTATGGCATGCCATACTCGCGGGCTTGCTGTTTCAGTTGAACCAGCGTAGGCATGGCTAAATACACAGATCAGTCAGTCTCTAACAGGCTGGTGTGTAAGTACACTGACGACTTCACCTCTCTCTAATTGAAAGTTCAATCCACTATAATCTTAGCAATTCGACGAATCTCTGCATTATAGTCCTTTACATTCTCTTCGTACCAGATTCGGTGATACTCCTTGTCATATCCACATTCTTTGCATAGTTCTAAGAGGTTGTTGACCCCCTTCCCACATTTCCGACATGGTTTAATAAATGAACCCTTCCGTATTAGCACTGCATGGACTTTGCAGTAGTCCCTCATACAGCTTCGATTGCAGGGCTCCGTGGAATGTAGCCGTAGCCACTTACAGTTGTTCTTCGCGGTGCGCATCTTGGTATGTCTGCGGATGATACCCTCTAAATCGGCGGCTCGGTCGTCTGTAGGCGACCGATGCGAGCGCTCTGGGACGGTTCACCGCTTGGTGTGCACCCCGGGGCCTAGGGGGGGCGGGGCCCCGGGGGGTTGGATCCCTAGGGGGCTGTTGTTTTGGCGCTCCTGTGGTGCCCCGACTTGTTGTGACCCCAAAGCCCCCTTAGACATCTACTATCTTGAATATTTCAAATTATTTTATTGATAAGTCAGACAAGCATAAATATACATCCATCTTGTTGCATCAATAAATGCACATGAAACAGAAGTTAAATTTTAACAAACTAATAGTAATATTATTTATGATAATTATTTTTGGGTTGTTGAAAATTTGCAATTGGTGAATCCTTAAACTGATTATGTATTACGTTTCTATTGGCTTGTAACCATAAAAATGTATTGTTGTTCACATATCCATGATAAAAGATGGTCAATGATAAGTGTAGGAAGGTATTTTGCTAGCAAAGTATAGCAAGGAAGGAAATTATTACAGAGATGAATAAACAGTCAACAAATCAGGAAAGAAACAAACTGTCAGACTACATCATCCCAAAGAACACCAATTACAAATGTGAACACTACTGTTATGTATAAGTAACTAATCATATTCAGTATAACTCCATAAATCCTTAAAGAGCATCACAAAATGAACAGTTATTTGGTGATGAACACAAAAGACAAAATGGAAGAGAGAGTGTCAATGGTCATTGTCTAACAAATTATATATACCCATATACAAAACAGAGGATGTAATGAGTATGGTTTGCCGAATGTACACTTATCTTCACCCAGAGCATAATGGCTTGGGAGAAGGGTGCAAGATATCCCATGCAAAAGCATGAAGGTAGGGGACTGCATGAGGATGTCCACAGAGACATTGCAGCTCATGGCAGTTGGAGGTCAGTACTCTGAACAAAAAAGATACTGAATCCACACGACATCCGCGGAGGTTGGATTGGTAGTATTATACCCACTAATAAACTATAATAAGTATTTTTGTTTTTTTTTGGTGATGTAACTGGTATAACGATTCAGAACAGTGTCATTGTATGAAAGTATGAATGGGTATCTGAAAATCAAGACAGATTAGTATGTCCAGACTGGACATCCTTTATCTCATGTCAATATATATGATACGACAGGACTGTCAAAATGTGTAAACAAATTTTGATTAAGGGGGGGGGGGGGGGGGGGGGGGGGATAATGTGATGATACAAAGAGTGAATATGACAAGAGTTAAAATATAAGTAGATGGGAGAGAATTGAACAATATGGTGAAGCAAAAGTTAAACCCAGGGTCACTGGGTATAGTCAATTACAACTTAGCTCGGGTGGTAAACAGCCAGCACCATGAAAGTAGCGTGACACGGAGAAAAAAATCACCTGATTACACGCAGCTCACAAGTCGTAGTGAATTGAGACTTCACTTGCGGCTCAGGGCCCAGACAAGAAACATCAGATGTGCTACACTTAAGAAATAACAACAGCATATTTAAGCTCCAGTGAAAGAAATCCAATAGCGGCGAACATCAAGGGATGGAGCCGAATAGAATTGGTTGATTTGATAACAAAAATGTAAGAATACCAAACAGAGAGAAGTTACAGTGATTGCCAGGCCGCCGACCTTAGGGTGGTACACCGTTCTACAGCCATGCAGAATTGTGATGCTTTGTATATGTGGGTATATTTCACAGGTGAAGTGTGAGTAGATGTTACGTTATTATAGTTGTTATATTGGAAGCTGACAATGAATTATAATGCCATACACGATACTTTTAGTGCCACCTCCGACAGACTATCAGTGCTAGAACACCTGAGTGTATAATGTATGTGAGCAGGAAATATCTTGGCAGAATGCTAGCTGGAAGGTGAGGTGTTCATAATAAACATTAGATATCTTGATGAAACGATATTCGAGGTGTCTTCAATATATTCAGAGTGTCACACATTGGTAGTTACAGATACAGCCACAAGAATAAACAAAACCTCATCCAGTGTGTGGCTATGAGCCCTGGCATTGAACCCATATCCTACTAGACTCATAACATTTGTAGCTCAGTTCACTATCAACTTTGTAAATGCACTGTCTAACACTAATATATGACAAACTATAATCATCACACTTGTATTTCAAACATGTGCATAGTACATCAGCCTCTAAACTTGAATATAAGATAACCACAAGCATCATAATTGTAAGATTTCTTCATGAATCTTATTTCAAATACATTAAAGTCTCTCTGAGATAAACATGATGTGATTATTTGAAACACCTGGTATCAACTTCACCCAAGGAGATTATGGACATGGAGGAGTCCTGATCATAAGATTAGAAATCAGATTGACTACATTCTCATCAACACAAGATTTCAAAATGCCTTAAAAGTTGCAAAAACTATACCAAGCGCAGACTGTTACAACAACCATAGATTAATTATAAGCAATATACAATTAAAATTAAAGAAAGTCAAATATACACCAAGAAACACAAAATGTGATTTGCAAGCACTGAAGAGTGAAGAGATAAAAGATTAATTCAACGTAGAGGTAAAGAGCAGATTCGATGCATTGTCCGATATGGAAATATTATTTCAAGATGCCAGCAACCAATGGAAAATATTTTTAAAAAATTTAAAAAAATTAAAAAAATCGTAAACCCCAAAAAAAAAAAACCCG
>JACEFZ010018821.1:172500-291279 GCA_014155875.1 Cepaea nemoralis | reverse complement strand
ATCGAGTCTTTCGGTACCCAAAATTGGGAAAAGGATCAATCTACGCAAAATGAACCCTTACCGAACACCAGGAGATAAAGCTCTTTTATTATTTTAATTATAGTACAAAATCTGTTTTATTTTGGGTTTTTTTTTTCTGAAGGAAAAAGGGTCAGTTTTTTTTTTAAATATATATATGTATAGTTTTTGACACTCCCCTTTATTTTTTTTTAAAGGAGAAAATTGTAAAGGGTTTCAGAAACAAATGTTCATATGTTGGGGTTCTGTATACTTTGACTTTAAATTCCCTTAAATAATGGGGGGAAAATAAAGTAGACCAAATTTGTGGTTGTTGTGTTGTTTGTAAAAACCTTGTTTTTTTCTGGGGTCCTGGGTCTATGTTGTGATTATGCAAAATATTCCCCATCCTTCTGAAATGCGTAGTGTTCTTACACATATTAATAATGCAGATTTTGATTTAATATTTGAACTGTTTGTCCAAATTGTTGTGTACTCAAGTAATGTGGTGTTCAACAGTGTTTGTTTATATTTGTGAACATCAATGCCTTCTAGCACTATAGTAATTTTAAGAGGGTATAAGTGGGAATGGAAAAAGTACTCATAAATACCGCTATGAACAGGATGAACTATTTTCCTCCTTGTGTTTAGGGAAAATTTCCATGTCCCTCAATTGCAAATAATAGAGAACAAATTAATTCCCCCTAACACTTTTAACAAAATATTCTCAAAAATTAAAATCCACATCCCACATGTGGGGCCCGCCCGGTACGGACTTCACCTAGTAGTGGAGTAGTCCGTGAATTAACTCATGGTAAACATCACAATTGGTGTATTATTGTGGGTATATGAATTCAGGAAATCCTCTCGCAGGTAAACCAAGTCACTTCAGAATGTTATAGTGTTTAGTAACAGACCTAATCACTCATTAGTATGAGCTGAGTCAAGTGTTATGTGAACCCATAATGGCTCAGATAAATATAGGGTTTTTTGGTACAAAATTGTTCACAGGTAAATATTGATTCTGGTTTTTCCTCATGTATTTGGGTTTTTTGGGGTATGAGTTTTTTTTTAAAAACTCATATTTTATATCTTATTGATGGGAAACTAAGTCCAGTAATGAACCTCCAGTAGTAAGGTCGCTGGGATGGTAAACTCACATAAGATAGGTAATTCAGTGAATGTTTAGAATTCATAGTCATTCCCATTTGATGTTTGAGGTATGGTTCTGCTACTCTGGTATTCTCTTTAAATGGTTTAAAAGTGGTGTAGTCATGAACACACTACTATATTATGTATCCATAAGGTTTATGTTCCTAAATATGAATCATGTGTTATTTAACTATTTTGTCATTTGATTATCATTGTATTTTCATGCATGATCTGCTTGTATAATTCATGTAATATTAAAAAATTACCAAGGCAGCAGAGAGTGATAGACAATTTTATAGATAATTAGGACAGATAAGTTAAAAATCCAATAAATTTTTTTTTAAAGTGAAAAATTTAATCAACAAATGATGATTCAGAAGGACAGTAAATAATACCTGAGATATGAATTAAATCAGGGGAAAATAGCAGTAACTAACGTAAATGAACTAATGGTAAGGCAAAAACCACCACTTGCAAAAATGTAGACATAGTTAATGGAAGGGAAGGAATATTGTAAGAATTTGCAGTATTTAGGGGCACCCTAATTTAATCCTTTGTTTTCATATGTCATAACATGTTCTACAACACCGGTAGTAAAGTAAAGTGAATAACTGATGGATACTTAGGAAGAAAAGCCATATAGACACTTATGCTATCCCACCGGTGATATGAGTAGTATTAAGAACTAACTCAGATGGCCCATATGTTAATGAGGGTCAAAACCAAAATATTCACCTGGTGATGTAAGTGAAACTGATCAACTCACTTACTGACACAAAAGAATATAAGGTGCTTCTTTAAATTATCCACCCCGATTCCATTATTAATGGTAGCGGAAACAGACCGTATAGGTATGTAAAAGGTATAATTAAAGAATTAACTTAAGGAATTGGAATTTCAAATGAACTTCAGGAGATACCGGAGAAAATCTGTGCTAATCTCTAGTAAGAGACTAAATATTTCAGAAATTGGCTCCTTAACTTTGAAATTTACAGTTTAACCTCACTAAGTGAAATGTTCACTATGAGTAGTCCTCATTATAGAGGAGAGAAACAACTTTTTAGTTAGCGATTAGCTTACGTAAAGTTATTTCATAAATTGCCTAACTAAAATTACTCCTCTCATAAGGGAAGAAGAAGGAAAAAAAAAGGCAAAATAAGTAGTACAAAAGAGGCGCGCGACTCAATTGTATTTTCTTTAAACTAACCGAGACATATTGGCCTAAGAATATACCCCACATGCGCCTAAAACAGATTGGCATAAGAACATACCGCACATGCGCCTAACACATATTGGCCTAAGAACATACCCCACATGCGCCTAAAACATATTGGCCTAAGAACATACCCCACATACGCCTCACACATATTCGCCTAAGAAAATACCCCACATGCGCCTCAAACATATTCGCCTAACAACATACCCCACATGCGCCTAACACATATTGGCCTAAGAACATACCCCACTTGCGCCTAAAACATATTGGCATAAGAGCATACCCCACATGCGCCTAACACATATTGGCCTAAGAACATACCCCACATGCGCCCAAAACAAATTGGCCTAAGAACATACCCCACATACGCCTCACACATATTTGCCTAAGAAAATACCCCACATGCGCTTCAAACATAGTCGCCTAAAAACATACCCCACATGCGCCTAACACATATTGGCCTAAGAACATACCCCACATGCGCCTAAAACATATTGGCATAAGAGCATACCCCACATGCGCCTAACACATATTGGCCTAAGAACATACCCCACATGCGCCTCAAACATATTGACCTAAGAACATACCCCACATGCGCCTCAAATGTATCTAAGTACATACCCCACATACGCCTTACACATATTCGCCTAAGATAATACTCCACTTGCGCCTCAAACATATTGGCCTAAACACACACCCCACATGCGCCTAGCACATACTGACCTAAGGACATACCCCACATACGCCTCACACATATTGGCCTAAGAACATACCTCACATGCGCCTCAAACATATTGGATTAAGAGCATACCCCATATGCGCCTAACATATATTGGCCTAAGAACATACCCCACATGCGCCTACAACATATTGGCATAAGAACATACCCCACATGCGCCTAAGAACATACCCCACATGCGCCTAAAACATATTGGCATAAGAACATACCCCACATGCGCCTAACACATATTGGCCTAAGAACATACCCCACATGCGCCTAAAACATATTGGCCTAAGAACATACCCCACATACGTCTCACACATATTCGCCTAAGAAAATGCCCCACATACGCCTCAAACATATTGGCCTAAAAACATTCCCCACATGCGCCTAACACATACTGGCCTAAGAACATACCCCACATACGCCTCACACATATTGGCGTAAGAACATACCCCACATGCGCCTCAAACATATTGGCCTAAGAACATACCCCACATGCGACTAACACATATTGGCTTAAGAACATACCCTACATGCGCCTAAAACATATTGGACTAAGAAAATATCCCAATGCGTCTAAAACATATAACACATTGGCCTAAGAACATACCCCACATGCGCCTAAAACATATTGGCATAAGAACATACCCCACATGCGCCTTAGAACATACCCACATGAGCCTAAAACATATTGGCATAAGAACATACCCCACATGCGTCTAACACATATTGGCCTAAGAACATACCCCACATGCACCTAAAACATATTGGCCTAAGAACATAGCCCACATACGCCTCACACATATTCGCCTAAGAAAATTCCCCACATACGCCTCAAACATATTGGCCTAAAAACATACCCCACATGCACCTAACACATACTGGCCTAAGAACATACCCCACATACGCCTCACACATATTGGCGTAAGAACATACCCCACATGCGCCTCAAACATATTGGCCTAAGAACATACCCCACATGCGCCTAACACATATTGGCCTAAGAACATACCCCACATGCGCCTAAAACTTATTGGCATAAGAACATACCCCACATGTGCCTAACACATATTGGCCTAAGAACATACCCCACATGCCCCTAACACATATTGGCATAAGAACATATCCCACATGCGCCTCAAATGTATCTAAGAATATACTCCACATATGCCTCACACATATTCGCCTAAGAGAATACCCCACATGCGCCTCACACATATTGGCTTAAAAACATACCTCTCATGCGCCTTACACATACTGGCCTAAGAACATACAACACATACGCCTCACACATATTGACCCAAGAACATATCCCACATAGCCCTAAAACATATTGGCATAAGAACATACCCCACATGCGCCTAACACACATTGGCCTAAGAACATACCCCACATGCGCCTAATACATATTGGCATAAGAACATACCCTACATGCGTCTAAAACATATTGGACTAAGAAAATACCCCAATGCGTCTAAAACAAATCAAATCAAATCAAATCTAATCAACTTTATTAGGGTCACAAATTGGGCGCGCAGGCCCGTCTTACATTCGGCCCTTCCAATCACTCGTCTTTCGTTCATCAAGAGCATTATACATTTACATAGGAAGAAAAATAAACATTGTGAAATGAATGTTGTAAACATAAACAAGGCTAATTACCATGTTATGAGGCCCATCTCCCACCTATCCATACATCACCCCACCCACACAACACGCCCACCTACCCACACACACGCGCACCAAGGGACACATACACACCCCACCTACCCACAAACACGCACACCAAGGGACACATACATACCCCACCAACCGACCCATCCCCCTCCCGCACACACTGCCCTCACCTGATCCCCCAACCAAAACACACTCGCCACCCACAAACATTCCCCCACCAACCCACACGTCCCACGCCCATCCACATACACATCCTCTCCCCACCCACACCTCAAACCACCCATCCCCCAGCCACATCTCTATCGACAACATATTCCCCACCCATGCACACAATCCCCCACCAACCCACACATCCACTCACACATCCCCAAACCATACACACACATCCCCACCAACTAACATGTCCCCCCCCCCCACACACACACACATCTCCCTAACCACCCATACATCCCCAATCCACTCACACACACCCCACCACCCACACATACAACTTCCACCCACCCACACATGCCATAACCTAATCACCCACCACACAATCCCCCACCCGCACATCACATACACCCCCTACCACGCACTATTCCCAACCCATGCACCACATGCAAACATATAACACATTGGCCTAAGAACATACCCCACATGCGCCTAAAACATATTGGCCTAAGAACATACTCCACATGTGTCTAACACATATTGGCCTAACAACATACCCCACATACGCCTCACATATATTCGCCTAAGACAATACTCCACATGCGCCTCAAACATATTGACCTAAGAACATACCCCACATGTGCCTCAAACGTATCTAAGAACATACCCCACATACGCCTCACACATATTCGTCTAAGAGAATACCCCACATGCGCCTCACACATATTGGCCTAAAAACCTACCCCTCATGCGCCTTACACATACTGGCCTAAGAACATACTCCACATACGCCTCACAAATATTGACCCAAGAACATATCCCACATGCGCCTAAAACATATTGGCATAAGAACATACCCCACATGCGCCTAACACACATTGGCCTAAGAACATACCCCACATGCGCTTAATACATATTGGCATAAGAGCATACTCCACATGCGCCTAAAACATATTGGCCTAAGAACATACCCTACATGCGCCTAAAACATATTGCACTAAGAAAATACCCCAATGCGTCTAAAACATATAACACATTGGCCTAAGAACATACCCCACATGCGCATAAAACATATTGGCATACGAACATACCCCACATGCGCCTTAGAACATACCCCACATGCGCATAAAACATATTGGCCTAAGAAACATACCCCACATGCGCCTAAAACATATTGGCCTAAGAACATACCCCACATACGCCTCACACATATTAGCCTACGAAAATTCCCCACATACGCCTCAAACATATTGGCCTAAAAACATACCCCACATGCACCTAACACATACTGGCCTAAGAACATACACCACATACGCCTCACACATATTGGCACAAGAAACATACCCCACATGCGCCTCAAACATATTGGCCTAAGAACATACCCCACATGTGCCTAACACATATTGGCCTAAGAACATACCCCACATGCGCCTAAAACTTATTTGCATAAGAACATACCCCACATGTGCCTAACACATATTGGCCTAAGAACATAACCCACATGCGCCTAACACATATTGGCCTAAGAACATACCCCACATGCGCCTAACACATATTGGCATAAGAACATACCCCACATGCGCCTCAAATGTATCTAAGAACATACCCCACATACGCCTCACACATATTCGCCTAAGAGAATACTCCATATGCGCCTAACACATATTGGCCTAAGAAAATACCCCACATGCGCCTAAAACATATTGGCCTAAGAACATACCCCATATGCGCCTAAAACATATTGGCCTAAGAACATATCCCACATGCGCCTACAACATATTGGCATAAGAACATACCCCATATGCGCCTAACACACATTGGCCTAAGAACATACCCCACATGCGCCTAATACATATTGGCATAAGAACATACTCCACATGCGCCTAAAACATATTGGCCTAAGAACATACCCTACATGCGCCTAAAACATATTGGACTAAGAAAATACCCCAATGCGTCTAAAACATATAACACATTGGCCTAAGAACATACCCCACATGCGCCTAAAACATATTGTCCTGAGAACATACCCCACATGCGTCTAACACATATTGGCCTAACAACATACCCCACATACGCCTCACATATATTCGCCTAAGACAATACTCCACATGCGCCTCAAACATATTGACCTAAGAACATACCCCACATGTGCCTCAAACGTATCTAAGAACATACCCCACATACGCCTCACACATATTCGTCTAAGAGAATACCCCACATGCGCCTCACACATATTGGCCTAAAAACCTACCCCTCATGCGCCTTACACATACTGGCCTAAGAACATACTCCACATACGCCTCACAAATATTGACCCAAGAACATATCCCACATGCGCCTAAAACATATTGGCATAAGAACATACCCCACATGCGCCTAACACACATTGGCCTAAGAACATACCCCACATGCGCTTAATACATATTGGCATAAGAACATACTCCACATGCGCCTAAAACATATTGGCCTAAGAACATACCCTACATGCGCCTAAAACATATTGCACTAAGAAAATACCCCAATGCGTCTAAAACATATAACACATTGGCCTAAGAACATACCCCACATGCGCATAAAACATATTGGCATACGAACATACCCCACATGCGCCTTAGAACATACCCCACATGCGCATAAAACATATTGGCCTAAGAACATACCCCACATGCGCCTAAAACATATTGGCCTAAGAACATACCCCACATACGCCTCACACATATTAGCCTACGAAAATTCCCCACATACGCCTCAAACATATTGGCCTAAAAACATACCCCACATGCACCTAACACATACTGGCCTAAGAACATACACCACATACGCCTCACACATATTGGCACAAGAACATACCCCACATGCGCCTCAAACATATTGGCCTAAGAACATACCCCACATGTGCCTAACACATATTGGCCTAAGAACATACCCCACATGCGCCTAAAACTTATTTGCATAAGAACATACCCCACATGTGCCTAACACATATTGGCCTAAGAACATAACCCACATGCGCCTAACACATATTGGCCTAAGAACATACCCCACATGCGCCTAACACATATTGGCATAAGAACATACCCCACATGCGCCTCAAATGTATCTAAGAACATACCCCACATACGCCTCACACATATTCGCCTAAGAGAATACTCCATATGCGCCTAACACATATTGGCCTAAGAAAATACCCCACATGCGCCTAAAACATATTGGCCTAAGAACATACCCCATATGCGCCTAAAACATATTGGCCTAAGAACATATCCCACATGCGCCTACAACATATTGGCATAAGAACATACCCCATATGCGCCTAACACACATTGGCCTAAGAACATACCCCACATGCGCCTAATACATATTGGCATAAGAACATACTCCACATGCGCCTAAAACATATTGGCCTAAGAACATACCCTACATGCGCCTAAAACATATTGGACTAAGAAAATACCCCAATGCGTCTAAAACATATAACACATTGGCCTAAGAACATACCCCACATGCGCCTAAAACATATTGTCCTGAGAACATACCCCACATGCGTCTAACACATATTGGCCTAACAACATACCCCACATACGCCTCACATATATTCGCCTAAGACAATACTCCACATGCGCCTCAAACATATTGACCTAAGAACATAACCCACATCCGCCTCAAACGTATCTAAGAACATACCCCACATACGCCTCACACATATTCGTCTAAGAGAATACCCCACATGCGCCTCACACATATTGGCTTAAAAACATACCCCTCATGCGCGTTACACATACTGGCCTAAGGACATACCCCACATACGCTTCACACATATTGACCCAAGAACATATCCCACATGCGCCTAAAACATATTGGCATAAGAACATACCCCACATGCGCCTAACACACATTGGCCTAAGAACATACCCCACATGCGCCTAATACATATTGGCATAAGAACATACTCCACATGCGCCTAAAACATATTGGCCTAAGAACATACCCTACATGCGCCTAAAACATATTGGACTAAGAAAATACCCCAATGCGTCTAAAACATATAACACATTGGCCTAAGAACATACCCCACATGCGCCTAAAACATATTGGCATAAGAACATACCCCACATGCGCCTTAGAACATACCCCACATGCGCCTAAAACATATTGGCATAAGAACATACCCCACATGCGCCTAACACATATTGGCCTAAGAACATACCCCACATTCGCCTAAAACATATTGGCCTAAGAACATACCCCACATACGCCTCACACATATTCGCCTAAGAAAATGCCCCACATACGCCTCAAACATATTGGCCTAAAAACATACCTCGCATGCGCCTAACACATACTGGCCTAAGAACAAACCCCACATACGCCTCACACATATTGGAGTAAGAACTTACCCCACATGCGCCTCAAACATATTGGTCTAAGAACATACCCCACATGCGCCTAACACATATTGGCCTAAGAACATACTCCACATGCGCCTAAAACTTATTGGCATAACAACATACCCCACATGTGCCTAACACATATTGGCCTAAGAACATACCCCAATGCGTCTAAAACATATTCGACTAAGAGAATACTCCATATGCGCCTAACACATATTCGACTAAGAGAATACTCCATATGCGCCTAACACATATTGGACTAAGAACATACCCCACATGCGCCTAAAACATATTGGCCTAAGAACATACCCACGTGCGCCTAAACATATTGTCCTAAGAACATACCCCACATGCGTCTAACACATATTGGCCTAACAACATACCCCACATACGCCTCACATATATTCGCCTAAGACAATACTCCACATGCGCCTCAAACATATTGACCTAAGAACATAACCCACATCCGCCTCAAACGTATCTAAGAACATACCCCACATACGCCTCACACATATTCGTCTAAGAGAATACCCCACATGCGCCTCACACATATTGGCTTAAAAACATACCCCTCATGCGCGTTACACATCCTGGCCTAAGAACATACCCCACATACTCTTCACACATATTGACCCAAGAACATATCCCACATGCGCCTAAAACATATTGGCATAAGAACATACCCCACATGCGCCTAACACACATTGGCCTAAGAACATACCCCACATGCGCCTAATACATATTGGCATAAGAACATACTCCACATGCGCCTACAACATATTGGCCTAAGAACATACCCTACATGCGCCTAAAACATATTGGACTAAGATTGGCCTAAAAACATACCTCACATGCGCCTAACACATACTGGCCTAAGAACATACACCACATACGCCTCACACATATTGGCACAAGAACATACCCCACATGCGCCTCAAACATATTGGCCTAAGAATATACCCCACATGTGCCTAACACATATTGGCCTAAGAACACACCCCACATGCGCCTAAAACTTATTTGCATAAGAACATACCCCACATGTGCCTAACACATATTGGCCTAAGAACATAACCCACATGCGCCTAACACATATTGGCCTAAGAACATACCCCACATGCGCCTAACACATATTGGCATAAGAACATACCCCACATGCGCCTCAAATGTATCTAAGAACATACCCCACATACGCCTCACACATATTCGCCTAAGAGAATACTCCATATGCGCCTAACACATATTGGCCTAAGAAAATACCCCACATGCGCCTAAAACATATTGGCCTAAGAACATACCCCATATGCGCCTAAAACATATTGGCCTAAGAACATATCCCACATGCGCCTACAACATATTGGCATAAGAACATACCCCATATGCGCCTAACACACATTGGCCTAAGAACATACCCCACATGCGCCTAATACATATTGGCATAAGAACATACTCCACATGCGCCTAAAACATATTGGCCTAAGAACATACCCTACATGCGCCTAAAACATATTGGACTAAGAAAATACCCCAATGCGTCTAAACATATAACACATTGGCCTAAGAACATACCCCACATGCGCCTAAAACATATTGTCCTGAGAACATACCCCACATGCGTCTAACACATATTGGCCTAACAACATACCCCACATACGCCTCACATATATTCGCCTAAGACAATACTCCACATGCGCCTCAAACATATTGACCTAAGAACATAACCCACATCCGCCTCAAACGTATCTAAGAACATACCCCACATACGCCTCACACATATTCGTCTAAGAGAATACCCCACATGCGCCTCACACATATTGGCTTAAAAACATACCCCTCATGCGCGTTACACATACTGGCCTAAGAACATACCCCACATACGCTTCACACATATTGACCCAAGAACATATCCCACATGCGCCTAAAACATATTGGCATAAGAACATACCCCACATGCGCCTAACACACATTGGCCTAAGAACATACCCCACATGCGCCTAATACATATTGGCATAAGAACATACTCCACATGCGCCTAAAACATATTGGCCTAAGAACATACCCTACATGCGCCTAAAACATATTGGACTAAGAAAATACCCCAATGCGTCTAAAACATATAACACATTGGCCTAAGAACATACCCCACATGCGCCTAAAACATATTGGCATAAGAACATACCCCACATGCGCCTTAGAACATACCCCACATGCGCCTAAAACATATTGGCATAAGAACATACCCCACATGCGCCTAACACATATTGGCCTAAGAACATACCCCACATTCGCCTAAAACATATTGGCCTAAGAACATACCCCACATACGCCTCACACATATTCGCCTAAGAAAATGCCCCACATACGCCTCAAACATATTGGCCTAAAAACATACCTCGCATGCGCCTAACACATACTGGCCTAAGAACAAACCCCACATACGCCTCACACATATTGGAGTAAGAACTTACCCCACATGCGCATCAAACATATTGGTCTAAGAACATACCCCACATGCGCCTAACACATATTGGCCTAAGAACATACTCCACATGCGCCTAAAACTTATTGGCATAACAACATACCCCACATGTGCCTAACACATATTGGCCTAAGAACATACCCCAATGCGTCTAAAACATATTCGACTAAGAGAATACTCCATATGCGCCTAACACATATTCGACTAAGAGAATACTCCATATGCGCCTAACACATATTGGACTAAGAACATACCCCACATGCGCCTAAAACATATTGGCCTAAGAACATACCCCACGTGCGCCTAAAACATATTGTCCTAAGAACATACCCCACATGCGTCTAACACATATTGGCCTAACAACATACCCCACATACGCCTCACATATATTCGCCTAAGACAATACTCCACATGCGCCTCAAACATATTGACCTAAGAACATAACCCACATCCGCCTCAAACGTATCTAAGAACATACCCCACATACGCCTCACACATATTCGTCTAAGAGAATACCCCACATGCGCCTCACACATATTGGCTTAAAAACATACCCCTCATGCGCGTTACACATACTGGCCTAAGAACATACCCCACATACTCTTCACACATATTGACCCAAGAACATATCCCACATGCGCCTAAAACATATTGGCATAAGAACATACCCCACATGCGCCTAACACACATTGGCCTAAGAACATACCCCACATGCGCCTAATACATATTGGCATAAGAACATACTCCACATGCGCCTACAACATATTGGCCTAAGAACATACCCTACATGCGCCTAAAACATATTGGACTAAGAAAATACCCCAATGCGTCTAAAACATATAACACATTGGCCTAAGAACATACCCCACATGCGCCTAAAACATATTGGCATAAGAACATACCCCACATGCGCCTTAGAACATACCCCACATGCGCCTAAAACATATTGGCATAAGAACATACCCCACATGCGCCTAACACATATTGGCCTAAGAACATACCCCACATTCGCCTAAAACATATTGGCCTAAGAACATATCCCACATACGCCTCACACATATTCGCCTAAGAAAATGCCCCACATACGCCTCAAACATATTGGCCTAAAAACATACCTCGCATGCGCCTAACACATACTGGCCTAAGAACAAACCCCACATACGCCTCACACATATTGGAGTAAGAACTTACCCCACATGCGCCTCAAACATATTGGCCTAAGAACATACCCCACATGCGCCTAACACATATTGGCCTAAGAACATACTCCACATGCGCCTAAAACTTATTGGCATAACAACATACCCCACATGTGCCTAACACATATTGGCCTAAGAACATACCTAAATGCGTCTAAAACATATTCGACTAAGAGAATACTCCATATGCGCCTAACACATATTCGACTAAGAGAATACTCCATATGCGCCTAACACATATTGGACTAAGAACATACCCCACATGCGCCTACAACATATTGGCCTAAGAAAATACCCCACATGCGCCTAAAACATATTGTCCTAAGAACATACCCCACATGCGTCTAACACATATTGGCCTAACAACATACCCCACATACGCCTCACATATATTCGCCTAAGACAATACTCCACATGCGCCTCAAACATATTGACCTAAGAACATAACCCACATCCGCCTCAAACGTATCTAAGAACATACCCCACATACGCCTCACACATATTCGTCTAAGAGAATACCCCACATGCGCCTCACACATATTGGCTTAAAAACATACCCCTCATGCGCGTTACACATACTGGCCTAAGAACATACCCCACATACGCTTCACACATATTGACCCAAGAACATATCCCACATGCGCCTAAAACATATTGGCATAAGAACATACCCCACATGCGCCTAACACACATTGGCCTAAGAACATACCCCACATGCGCCTAATACATATTGGCATAAGAACATACTCCACATGCGCCTAAAACATATTGGCCTAAGAACATACCCTACATGCGCCTAAAACATATTGGACTAAGAAAATACCCCAATGCGTCTAAAACATATAACACATTGGCCTAAGAACATACCCCACATGCGCCTAAAACATATTGGCATAAGAACATACCCCACATGCGCCTTAGAACATACCCCACATGCGCCTAAAACATATTGGCATAAGAACATACCCCACATGCGCCTAACACATATTGGCCTAAGAACATACCCCACATTCGCCTAAAACATATTGGCCTAAGAACATACCCCACATACGCCTCACACATATTCGCCTAAGAAAATGCCCCACATACGCCTCAAACATATTGGCCTAAAAACATACCTCGCATGCGCCTAACACATACTGGCCTAAGAACAAACCCCACATACGCCTCACACATATTGGAGTAAGAACTTACCCCACATGCGCCTCAAACATATTGGTCTAAGAACATACCCCACATGCGCCTAACACATATTGGCCTAAGAACATACTCCACATGCGCCTAAAACTTATTGGCATAACAACATACCCCACATGTGCCTAACACATATTGGCCTAAGAACATACCCCAATGCGTCTAAAACATATTCGACTAAGAGAATACTCCATATGCGCCTAACACATATTCGACTAAGAGAATACTCCATATGCGCCTAACACATATTGGACTAAGAACATACCCCACATGCGCCTAAAACATATTGGCCTAAGAACATACCCCACGTGCGCCTAAAACATATTGTCCTAAGAACATACCCCACATGCGTCTAACACATATTGGCCTAACAACATACCCCACATACGCCTCACATATATTCGCCTAAGACAATACTCCACATGCGCCTCAAACATATTGACCTAAGAACATAACCCACATCCGCCTCAAACGTATCTAAGAACATACCCCACATACGCCTCACACATATTCGCCTAAGAAAATGCCCCACATACGCCTCAAACATATTGGCCTAAAAACATACCTCGCATGCGCCTAACACATCTGGCCTAAGAACAAACCCCACATAGCCTCACACATATTGGCTAAAATTACCCCACATGCGCCTCAAACATATTGGCCTAAGAACATACCCCACATGCGCCTAACACATATTGCCTAAGAACATACTCCACATGCGCCTAAAACTATTGGCATAACAACATACCCCACATGTGCCTAACACATATTGGCCTAAGAACATACCCCAATGCGTCTAAAACATATTCGACTAAGAGAATACTCCATATGCGCCTAACACATATTCGACTAAGAGAATACTCCATATGCGCCTAACACATATTGGACTAAGAACATACCCCACATGCGCCTACAACATATTGGCCTAAGAACATACCCCACATGCGCCTAAAACATATTGGCCTAAGAACATACCCCACATGCGTCTAACACATATTGGCCTAACAACATACCCCACATACGCCTCACATATATTCGCCTAAGACAATACTCCACATGCGCCTCAAACATATTGACCTAAGAACATAACCCACATCCGCCTCAAACGTATCTAAGAACATACCCCACATACGCCTCACACATATTCGTCTAAGAGAATACCCCACATGCGCCTCACACATATTGGCTTAAAAACATACCCCTCATGCGCGTTACACATACTGGCCTAAGAACATACCCCACATACGCTTCACACATATTGACCCAAGAACATATCCCACATGCGCCTAAAACATATTGGCATAAGAACATACCCCACATGCGCCTAACACACATTGGCCTAAGAACATACCCCACATGCGCCTAATACATATTGGCATAAGAACATACTCCACATGCGCCTAAAACATATTGGCCTAAGAACATACCCTACATGCGCCTAAAACATATTGGACTAAGAAAATACCCCAATGCGTCTAAAACATATAACACATTGGCCTAAGAACATACCCCACATGCGCCTAAAACATATTGGCATAAGAACATACCCCACATGCGCCTTAGAACATACCCCACATGCGCCTAAAACATATTGGCATAAGAACATACCTCACATGCGCCTAACACATATTGGCCTAAGAACATACCCCACATTCGCCTAAAACATATTGGCCTAAGAACATACCCCACATACGCCTCACACATATTCGCCTAAGAAAATGCCCCACATACGCCTCAAACATATTGGCCTAAAAACATACCTCACATGCGCCTAACACATACTGGCCTAAGAACAAACCCCACATACGCCTCACACATATTGGAGTAAGAACTTACCCCACATGCGCCTCAAACATATTGGCCTAAGAACATACCCCACATGCGCCTAACACATATTGGCCTAAGAACATACTCCACATGCGCCTAAAACTTATTGGCATAACAACATACCCCACATGTGCCTAACACATATTGGCCTAAGAACATACCCCAATGCGTCTAAAACATATTCGACTAAGAGAATACTCCATATGCGCCTAACACATATTCGACTAAGAGAATACTCCATATGCGCCTACCACATATTGGACTAAGAACATACCCCACATGCGCCTAAAAACATTGGCCTAAGAACATACCCCACATGCGCCTAAAACATATTGGCCTAAGAACATACCCCACATGCGTCTAACACATATTGGCCTAACAACATACCCCAATGCGTCTAAAACATATAACACATTGGCCTAAGAACATACCCCACATGCGCCTAAAACATATTGGCATAAGAACATACCCTACATGCGCCTAACACATATTGGCCTTAAGAACATACCCCACATGCGCCTAATACATATTGGCATAAGAACATACTCCACATGCGTCTAAAACATATTGGCCTAAGAACATACCCCACATGCGCCTCAAACGTATCTAAGAACATACCCCACATACGCCTCACACATATTCGTCTAAGAGAATACCCCACATGCGCCTCACACATATTGGCCTAAAAACATACCCGTCATACGCCTCACACATATTGACCCAAGAACATATCCCACATGTGCCTCAGACATATTGACCCAAGAACATATCCCACATGCGCCTAAAACATATTGGCATAAGAACATACCCCACATGCACCTAACACACATTGGCCTAAGAACATACCCCACATGCGCCTAATACATATTGGCATAAGAACATACTCCACATGCGCCTAAAACACATTGGCCTAAGAACATACCCCACATGCGCCTAAAACATATTGGCATAAGAACATACCCTACATGCGCCTAACACATATTGGCCTAAGAACATACCCCACATGCGCCTAATACATATTGGCATAAGAACATACTCCACATGCGCCTAAAACATATTGGCCTAAGAACATACCCTACATGCGCCTAAAACATATTGGCCTAAGAACATACCCCATATATATATATATATATATATATATATATATATATATATATATATATATATATATATATCACCATCATCATCAAGTGCCGTGCCTTCTAGCGTAGGCGTTCATGGCTCTCCACAGATCTCGGTCTTTGGTGTTCTGGATCAACTCTGCTGATGATATTCCTCCATGCCACCGTCTCAATCCGTCCAGCATCATTTCTCTTGGTCTGCCTCTGCCTCTCTACCCATCGATCTTTCCACTTGTCACGATGTTCTCCAATGCCTCTCTTCTCATCACATGACCAAAGAAAGCTGTTTGTCTCCTTCTTATTGTTGTATATAGTGTTCTATATAGCTTCTCTCGGGGTCCATAAGGGAAGCAAAGAATAGCAACACTGTAGCCTACTACGCATGTCGTAAGAGGCGACTAAGGAGGCTTGATGGTTCCGTCGCCCTGCTACTGAGTGAGTGCGTGGCGCGACACTGTGAGCTGTGAGTTTCGTGTGAAATGCTTTTGAATCTGCCTGAGGTTTTTTGGAACGTGACTGCATATTCGGAGTGATGGCAAGTGGCTATGTCCCAGAGTTGACCGGTTTTTGCCTTATGCAGAAATGCGTGGCTGCTGGGCTTCTGGTTGACTGCCACTGCCGTCGGTGATGAACTGTATTTTCGTGGACTGTGTGGGTGAACATCTAGGAAACATTCAGATAGGAAAATGACTACCGATTCCATCAGAGATGAACAGGGTGTTTCGTGGGGGACTGGTGTGTTGACATTCTGGTGGCGGCATTATGCACAGTGTATCTGTGCGGGCTGTTGTTTGTCGAGACTCCTGTCTTTTCCACTTTTCACATTGGGCAATGGGGAGCATTTTGTGTGATATTCACTGGCACGGGAACGGAGCATAATGGGGACGACCCGTTGCTGTGAAGTTGGAACTGCGACTAACTAACTAACTAAAGTTTCATTAGCCTTTTTCAGGCAATCGTTGTTAGTTACTCTGGCGGGCCAAGGAATTCGCAACATTCGTCTTAAAAACCACAACTCTGTTGCTTCCAAGTTCTTCCTAATTTGTTCATTTACATTCCAAGTTCGCTGCCATACAGCAAAACTGGTTCTATATAGCATTTTAGCACTCTCTTTCTTACATTTATTGATAGCGACTTATTGCATAAGATACTCTTCATTTTCTGAAATGCTGTATTTGCCTGCCCTATTCTGCTCTTAATCTCTTTTGTAAATCTTCCATCTGATGTTATAAGTGCCCCTAGGTATTTAAAATTATCCACTTGGTTGAGAATTTACCCTTCTATTTCTATGTCACATTTTGGTGTCTCCATTTTCTTTGATATCACCATTGTTACTGTTTTCTTGATATTCAAGGAGAGGCCTTTCCGTGCACTCTCTGATACTACAATGTCTAATAATTGTTGTATGTCTGTTGCATTATCCGCCACCAAAACTGTGTCATCTGCATAGCGTATATTGTTTATATTATATTCTCCGATTAGTATTCCTGGCTTCTCTTTGATCTCTTTCATTATTACTTCGCTATATAGGGAGAAGAGATCGGGTGACAAGACACGTTGTCAAGGTCCTGTAGGGGACAGAGAAGATGACAGATGTTAGAGATAGGGACATGGGGTGAGTACGGGGGAAGGAGAACAGTCTAGATGCAGAAGACAGGAAAGACAGGACTGTACCCTGAAGGGCAGGGTTACCCTGAACAGAAGTACGCAATACGCCTAGCCTCAACTAGGCGTATGCGAGACATATGACTTCCCACGGGCTGCACGAGGGGCAAAGACCTCGTGACCACCGGGCAGTCGAGGAGAAGTCAGACGGGCTTTGGACACGACGGAGAGAGGATGCATGACAGAGTGTGACAGGATAGACTATACCTAGGACTTCAGGGCCATTGAATAGCTGAGCCGTTTGACTTGTGCTTGTGTGTGTGGCTGTGATACGAGAGCGTAGTGGCTTGTATCGTAACGTATTATATTGCTACATTATTACTTAGTGCGAGAACGAACGTTGTAATGATAGATGAGACATTATGCATGATTATATCATTGAGAAATAAATAATATCTCATTAACTCATGTGTTTATGTCTCATCTATGCTCGTACTATCTACCTGTCTTGAACCCTTTTCCCTTCTAATACCTCTAGACGTTGACACACATCCCTGTCGTACTCCTAGCTTTATCTGTTCGTAACTACCCTCTTTATTTCCCATTTTAATTGCTGCTACTTGGTTTCAGTATATATTCTTTATTATTCTTAAATCTTTCCCATCAATGTTGATATCTTCCAACATTTTAATCAGCTCATCATGTTTTACTTTATCAAATGTTTTAGTATAATCTATGAAGCATAAATATATGTCTCTCTGTTTCTCTATTGACCTTTTTATTAGTGTTCGTATATATATATATATATATATATATATATATATATATATATATATATATATATATATATATATTGCATTGTGTGTACCCTTTCCTTCCATAAAACCATAATTTCACTAATTTCCATTATTTTTCTTTCTTGTTCTTCTCATTATAATTCTGAGTAGAAGCTTAGTGTTTATGAGGTTAATTGTACGAAAATCTTCATATCCAATTGCTCCTGGTCTCTTTGGTATTGCTATAAATACAGATTTTAGCATATCGCTCGGTAAATATCCACTATCGTAAATATCATTCAGCATTTTGGTTAATAGATCTACCCCAAATTCTCCCAATACTTCTAATTCTTCTACTGTGATTTCATCTGACCCAGCTGTTTTTCCTTTCTTCATTTGTTTCATAGCGTCAGCGACTTCTTTTTTTAGAATAGGTGGGCCTTCTAAGTTACTTTCTTCTGTTAATTCTTCCCTTTCTCCTTTATATAATTCTCTTATATACTCATTCCACCTCTTCATTATAGCACCTTCCTCCAATAATATCTTTCCTGTTTTTGATTTCAAACACCCTGTATTTATTCTTATTTTTCTTCCTGTGGGCTCACTGATTTGTCTGTGCATACATTTTTTTTAATCTTTAATGGAATTTAATTCAATTTGTTTGTATTGCTCGTTTAACCAACTTTCTTTTGCCTTCACACATTTATCACTTATTTCTTTATTTATCTTAGCATACTCTTGTTTGTCATTTTCATTCTGTTTCCTTTTGCCCATCATCATTAAGATTTCTTCATTCATCCATTTCTTCTGAGCTTTTTGGCTTCTCTCCGGTAATATTTCTTTGCTAGTTTGATGAATGGAGTCCCTTAACATTTCCCATTGATCATTTATACTCTGTATTTTAGCTATTGCATTGTACCTATTTTACACAGTCACTCTGTATTGTTCTTGAATTTCTTTATCTACTTTCAGAACCTCTTTATTAAGTCTCAAGTTCTTAATCATTTTTCCCCTCTCTTTAATCTTACTTTTATTTGTCCACATAGTGGTACATGATCACTATTACCGTCAGCACCAGGCATTGTCTTTACATTAATTAATGCATTTCTAAATCTTTTATTAATAAGTATGTAGTCAATTTGGTTGCGTATTTTCATATCAGGGCTTTTCCATGTGTATAGTCGTCTTTTATGGTGTTTAAACCATGTGTTGCCAATTATAATATCATGAATATTTGCTCATTCTATTAGTTTCTCTCCTCGTTCATTTCTTGTACCGTAATTCCCCACTATATCCTCTATTTTTCCCTTTCCTACTTTTGCATTAAAATATCTCAGTATTATTTTTATTTCTTGTGATCCTATTTGAGCTATTGCCATTTCTATTTCATTGTAAAAGTGTTGTATTTCTTCATCACTACTGCTTGTTGTTGGTGCATATACTTGTATAATATTTATATCTATTGGTTTGCCTTTGATTTTGACCATAATAACTCTATCTGAAATACACCAGTAGGCCTATCCATTCATAGATTTGGCTGTTTTTTCATCAAATATTATTCTTACACCTTTTTCATGTGTGTCCCCTCCAGAATAAATTATTGTGTGTTTGTTGGTTATAATTTTGCCAGATCCCTTCCATCTCATCTCACTTAT
Organism: Cepaea nemoralis; assembly: GCA_014155875.1. Lineage (NCBI taxonomy): Eukaryota > Metazoa > Mollusca > Gastropoda > Stylommatophora > Helicidae > Cepaea > Cepaea nemoralis. Next base: position 270,113 of record JACEFZ010018821.1, on the reverse strand, counting down.
GCCTAGTATATTCATTTTCATGTTTTCCATTTCTCTTAGAACATTGTTTAACTTTTCTAGCTCATTTATTGTCCTAACATTCCATGTTCCTACTCTAAATTTATTTAGTTTAGTTATAGTTTTAGTTTTGCCATATATAAACACACTTTATCTTTTGTTATGACTGGATGCCTAGCGGTAATATCTTCTTTTCTATATAATGTTTAGCAACTGTGATGAAACTGAGCTCGTTAGTTGACAATTTACTTCTTTTATTTTACGTTTGCTGTTTTTAAAAAAAAATTTACTTTAGCTCTAAAGTCGAACCAATCTGCACGTACCAGGAAATACCCTGGAAATAAAATCTGCAGGCATGTTTCATCTACAAGCATGTTTCATTTACAGACATGATTCATCTAAAGACATGTTTCATCTGAAAGGATCTTTCATCTACAAGGATCTTTCATCTGCAGTGATATTTCATCTATAAGGATATTTCATATACAGACATGTTTCCTCTACAGGTATGTTTCATCTACAGACACGTTTCATCTATAGTCACGTTTCATCTGTAGGCAAGTTTCAGCTACAGGGTTGTTTCATATACAGCCATGTTTCATCTACAGGTATTGTTTCATCTATAACGATGTTTCGTCTAGAAGCATGGTTCACCTACAGGTATGTTTCATTTTCAGAAATGTTTCATCTATAGGTGTGTTTCAACGACATTCATGTTTCAACTACAGACACATTTCCTTTACAAGTATGTTTAATCTACAGACATGTTTCATCTATAGACATGTTTCATCTATAGACATGTTTCATCTAAAACATGTTTCAGTAATAGACATGTTTCATCTACAGTCGTGTTTTATCTTCAGGTATGTTACAGCTACAGCCATGTTTCATCTACATGCATGTTTCATTCACAGACAAATAGAAACATATTTCATATACAGACAAGTTTCATTTAAATCAGTGGTTTTCAACCGGTGGGGAATTCCCTTCCCCCTCCCCCAGGGGGAAATTTAGGGTTTCCAGGGGGTGGGAAAATTAAGATTATTTCAAGATCGTATTAATACAAGAACCAGTTACTTGATATTGTTTTTCCCTCTGTATTTTACGGTTCTGTACTTCTCACCCTAATGAAGTTCGTTTTATAACGTAAGTAGACCCGCAAATAACATTTTATAAAGATGTCTAGACTTGTGCTAGTATGTGTTATTAAATTTAGCCTCCATTTTTATGTATACTATGTAAGGGTTGGGGATTTATAGGTAGGAAATTCGAAAGGGGGGAGGGGGATTACGTTCTGAACATATGGTAAGGGGGGGGGGGGGCATGGGCCAAAAAAGGTTGAGAACCACTGATCTACATTGATCTTTAATTCACAGACATGTTTCATTTACAGGCATGTTTCATCTACAGCCATATTTCACCTACAGACATGTTTCATCTACAATCATATTTCACCTACAGACATGTTTCATCTACAGTCATTTTTCACCTACAGCCATGTTTAAGTTACAGTCACGTTTCATCTGCCGACATGCTACAGTTACAGCCATGTTTCGTCTACAGACATGTTTCATTTACAGCCATGTTTCATCTACAGACATGTTTCATCTACAATCATATTTCACCTACAGACATGTTTCATCTACAGTCATATTTCACCTATAGACATGTTTCAGTTACAATCATGTTTCATCTGCCGACATGCTACAGTTACAGCCATGTTTCATCTACAGACATGTTTCATCTACTGACATGTTTCATCTACAGACATGTTTTACCTACAGACAAAATGTTACATCTAAAACCATGTTTTATCTACAGGCATGTTTCAGTTACAGATAGTTTGCATCTAGAAACATGTTTCATCTACAAAAATGTTTCATCTACAAACATATTCCATTTACATGGATCTTTCATCTAGAGGCCTGTTTCATCTAGAGGCATGTTTCATCTACAAACATTTATCTACATAAACGTTTCATCTACAAGCATATTTCATCTAAATGCATGCTTTAGACACCGACATGTTTAATCGACAGACACGTTTCAACTACAGACATATTTCATCTACAGGCATGTTTACTCTACAAGCATATTTCAGGTACATGCATGTTTCTGTTACAAACATGTTCTAGCTACACACACATTTTAGATACAGACATGTTTCCGGACAGACGTGAATCAGTTACAGGCATGTTTCAATTACAAAGATGAGTCAGCTACTGTACATCCATGTTTCAGATACAGGCGTGTTTTACATGACCGTGTGCACAAGTAAGTAAGCAGCAATCTAGATATATATAAAAGAGAATGTTTGTGTCTTTGTGTCTTTGTTTGTGTGTCCTTTATGCGTTCCTGGTCGGTCCATCCGATTGAGATGAAATTTTGTACAGATGTTTTCCTCATTCCCGCCGAGCCAACTGGCATAGTTTGTTAGTTTAGAAACAGTTATTTACGTATTAAATCAATATTAAAAGGAAAGACGTCTAATTAAGGGGACTTAACAACAAAAGTTATATCAAGGGACATTACTTTTAGTAACATTGCTATATTATGTAATTTAAATAATTGTTGTATTTTTCTTAAAGTTTTATAAAATGTTTAAAGAAGTTATCTACTGGCATATGCGTTAAAAACGGTGATAAACACTTTAAGGCATATTCAAAGTTTTCGTAAAAATAATGGATCTATTTTAGATACGTGAACATTTTCGAACCCATTTTTCCCGCAACGGGAACGGGAAAGAGCCAAACATACACTCTGGGTACCACAGTCGTATCTGGTATAAACAAAGTGATAAAAACTTTAAGGCATCTTCAAAGTTTTCGTAAAAATAATGGATCTATTTTATAAAACTTTTCTAACTCTGAACAATATCATCGAATCTACAATTTAAGGAAGAAGATGTACTGTTGCCTCGCATCCCAATGATTCCAACAGATATGCCATTCGAATTCAAACGTCTGCAGTTTCCGGATAGATAGATAGACAGACAGACAGACAGGCAGGCAGGCAGGCAGGCAGACAGACAGACAGACAGACAGTAAGACAGTCAGACAGACACACAGACAGATAGATAGATAGATAGATAGATAGATAGATAGATAGATAGATAGATAGATAGATAGATAGATAGATAGATAGATAGATAGATAGATAGATAGATTCCCGCCAGGGGCTGGGCGAAGCCAGGACGGGTCAGCTAGTATAATATATAATGCTTGTTCAAAGTATGACCCAGCAACCACTAGTTCGACAAACCCGTGTTGAATTAGTGCCATGTTGTAAAAACAAGAGTTTTAGTCTACTTGTAAATAACTGTTTATAACATATCGTTACGTCGTTTGAATGGATACAGCCACCTTTGATAGCTGATCTGCATTCATCCAGGCTGCGGAAATTAACCAATGCAGCAGACCATAATGACGTAAACGTACGCGCTAAGAAGGAGTTGTTGCACTTTTTCTCTGAGGTGATGGGATAGCTGAAAATCTGGTGTGGCCCGAAGGTTCGTTACAGCTGTTTATTTACGAAGATGGTAAGTAGAAGTGACGGTTTTTGATATTGTCGTCACGGCCACTGTCACGAGAATTCTGAAATAGTGTCCTTGTCTTGGTCTGGCTTTCCGTGTCTTTGTGTGGTGTTAAATTTGCGTTCTATGAAAAGTAGGTACATTTCCCAATACCTTGTTCAACCACATAGTCTTTGTCTCAGGCAATTACAAATCTAGTTTTATTTGACCAGCCAGAGAACAATTCCTTCGGAGTCAGTAGTGTGCATCACTGATGGTTTTACAGACACTGAAGTAACTGTTAATAACAATTACTGTTTCGGTTTTCGTCATTCGGCTACACGTGTCTTACAAACACGATGTTCAAGGGTAAGAATTGACCAGAATAAACAGGAAGTGTATGTGACAACTGACCACAGAAAGTGTGGAATGGGTTTGCCGAGAAATTAAAAGTTAATATTGACAGCTGCTTTCTGCGGAATCGCAGCTACTGTAAACTGAAATGGCGAGGCACCGTCTGCGGCTTGTGGCACTGAGTGGATGAATACATACATGAGAACGCACAATAGTGTTTCTTTATTATAACTCAACCACAGATTTTTCTTCTTTTTTTTTTGGAGGGGGGGGGGGGGGGGCGCTCGCTCGCTGGTAACTCAAGCGTAGTTCATACACACTATTTATAGTAGTTTTGCGTGTGGTTTAGCTTTCCCTGTTAACAGTGTCCCTCGCCATCAGGCGAACCCACTCCGAGTTCAGAGGCACTTGTAATTTACGTCACCAAGTCAAGGACGACAGGTTAACATTTTAGTCCAGCTGTCTGGTGTTGGGGTTGAACCGCTTACCTCGGCATCAGTACACCGGATGTTTAAGAACATGCGTTCTTACCCATTCGGCCATGCGGACCTGCAGATACTTTCTTTTCAAGTAAAGCTGATATATAATACATTTCTGCTCAAATATTGTATAGACAGACTTCTGTGTTTCGGCCCTCCTTCATGCAGTCACCTTTCCATGCTGCCGCCTATTGCCACCTCACTCTAAGTACTAATGTACGGAGAAACGTGTGTAGGCCTATTTGCTGTCTTTGTTGACTATTTAGAAGTCCCCGCCTTATGAAAATGTAGACTGGACATTGCCTGACTGGGCTGAACATGGCAACACCTCACATCTGGGAAAACAAGGTAACTAAAAACTATCATAGCATTTGAATAACGAAGACACAAACCATACATTTTACGATTTATTGCTTGGCATATTTCGCTGCATCTCGTCAGGATACATACTGCAGAAGTCATACAACGTAGAGTAAAATAACTTATATACAAGAACATTGTCTTGCGATATACCGATAGATGTTCTTCTGTTGGTGTCCTCTCTGCAGTCTGTGTCCATTGACCATATTTAATTTATGACGGTGCCTTTATAATGAAGTATTGAAGTTGCTGTAAAAAAACAAGTAAAACAAATGTAAACCTTGTTTGATGGGGCAAATTATAACCTAAATCTCGCTTTTCTTCCATTAATCTATGGACAATTGTGTTTTGCGACAGATTAGATAGGAGAGAACACAGTCGTTGACTGTTCATAATCATGTAATACACCTCAAGTTAAATTACGTCTATCTGCACAAAATGTAACTAATGAGAGGTTGCTATATTTTGTTTCCTAAATGTACGTCTGTGCTGTCTGTTGTGAGGATAATCAATAGTTTTGTTCAAGAACCATAATAGACTGACATATCACTTTCACGTTATCGCAAAGGCGCTTCGAGTTTCTTTATTTATTGCAAGACTATATTGGTTCCCGCTATCGAAATATTTTTTTTTTCGTTTTTAGAGCTGAATTTCCTCAAACACACACACAATTTTGAAACTTCCTGTCTTAAAAATACCTGCAACAAAAAGTAAATGTGACAATGTCTGCAATCAATAAGCAAATGTGACTATATGTGTAAAAGCGTGCATATGTGACTATATGTGTAACAGCGTGCATATGTGACTATATGTGTAACCGCGTGCTTATGTCACTGTGTCTCAGCAACATGCATATTGTTGACATTATAGCCTCTGCAAACTTTAACAAGCGACCAATGATTAATCTACATAGGCCAGTTTTGTGCAAATAGAAAGACATGATAGTCAGTTTAAAATTACCGTGGTAGACAACTGATATTACAGTGCGAACATGTGGATATTTTAGCTTGAAGGATGTATCTAGTTATTTTACTTTATGTTGTGTGAATTCTGTAGTATGCTACTGAAGAGATGCAGCGATATATGCCAGGCAATAAATCATGCAATATATTGTTTGTGTTTTCGTTATTCAAATTCACCACGGGAAAACAATGTTTTAATATGTGACTATGTCTAGAACAGCAACCATAAGTGACAATGTCTACAACAGATTACCCTCGTAACAATTTCTACAACAAAAACCGTATATGACTATGTCTACAATAACAAATATATGTTACTATGTCTACAACAAATTACCCACGCCACAATGCCTATAACAACTAGCATATATGGCTATATCTAAAACAAATTACGGAAAACAAAATGCCTGCAACAAACTACTTGCGGACTCTGCACTTCTACCAAGACAAATGTCAACTATCTCACTAATGAGGAAGAGTGACATATTTTCGGAACAATGGAGAACTCAGACAGAGCAAAGCCATGGAGCTTGAACAGACGGTCATTAATTGTGAGGCTCAAAATGTTGCAGATATTTTCTCATCCTTCTTGTATATAAATGACCCCTGTCAATACAGTTTGTTTTTTGCTTGTCTTTCCCCTGACCTATCCGTGAAACATCTAGATGTAGAAACTTTCCGCCATTTTCTGTTTCCATTTCAAAGAAGATTCTTATGCAACCGTTAATATTTAAGTGGGGTCGTTCGCATTCTTCGCATTTATTCTTTCACGAAAATTCTAAAACTTCAGGAGGTTTTTTTTCGTCACCCTTATGGTTATGCAAACGGTCTAAATATCTCTCCGTAAATTTTTAATGGGCGTCATTAAAGATGTTGGTGGCCATCCTTTTCCTCACAAGTATGACAACGTCAGCAACTGGCCACTCATCTTTCTTGTATTCAGTTCCTGCAACACCATTGTTGATTTCTCCTTGCTATCCATGCTTGTTCTAAAATCTGTCCACTAAAGCATGCTGGGGATGTATCTGCGTGGTGTTCTCGTGACCATGGGATATATCTCTGAGTTTTCTTACTAGTCTGGTCAGCAGGAAGAACCTTCGAAACAAACTCTAGGGAACTGGTGAAGACCTCGAACGAACAGTCCTGTTCGTGACCCCACGACTAGCTCTGCTCGTGGCCCAAGGGGCAACAACTGATCCAGAGTAATAATACACATCAAGATGACATAGTAATCTAAATTGATGGGCCAGTGGTGAGAAACAAATGGAGTTGTTGAGGTTTCATTGCGAAAGCTAATGGACGATTCTTTATAAAGGAGAGTATGGTATGTGAGGCTACGATCTCCAGCATGAGAATAGAGGTGGAAACAGTCACAGCGGCATACCTTTAGTTAGAGACCACTGCAACACATTGTCTTCATCACGGACTCAAGGAGTATGCTTAGTTTAGTGGAGAAAGGAATGTTTCGTGTGGAATGGCTCACCTCGCTTCAGAGATCAAAGATTGTAAGAATTGTATGAAATTTTTGCTCTAGCCATGCGTGAGTGCGGGGAATGAACAGACTGATAGAATGGCAGGGAATGCACCTCTTGGTGGTCGATTACCTATGGACAAGGAAGAGGTTGTCGTGTGCCTGTTGGACCAGGTTGAGAAGGCGGAGGAACAGATTGAGATCTCGTACGGGGAAGGATGAGATTGCGGAGGATTGGCAGGGGTTTTGGTAGAATCTCAAAACTGAGAGGGAAGGTCAGGAGAACTTTCAATCAGATAGTGGTGGGAGCGATTAGTTGTGTGACTCTTCGCTGGCTATTGAACGAGGGGACGGAGTACATAGAGAATGTCCTAAGTGCAGTGATGTCGGTTCTTAGCTGAACTCAACTCAATATGCCCATTTAATAAAAATGCATTTGTCATTTTGTTGACTGTTTGTGTGTGAATGTCATTGATTTCTTGCTTGATTGTTGATTATTCTTTCTTATGTCAAATGTGACTAATATTTTTTTTTTGAGGGGGGGGGGGGGGGGGGACTAGCTAGATGTGAGCTTTTAAAGAGATAGTCGGGGTGAGGATATATAATAGTTTGTGCTTTTGCGACGATGTCAAAAAAATGTACGAGGATGAAAATATAACAGCGCCACATCTCAGTCACCTTTGAGGTTTGGTCCGTTAGATCGGAATATCTGGCGCGACCGGAAAAAACAAGCCGTAACGAAACAGTGTGCAAGGTCTTTGTTTCCTACTCGAGCCTTGCCATACTGTTGACTCCTCAATATTAGCATACCTTATCTATAAATGCACGAAACCAACAGCAGGTGTAAATACATTCGGCTCAACGACAACTAGCAAAAGTGACAGCAACTGGAGCCTTAACTGTGAACGTAAAAGACGAAACAGACTTCTGGCTTCAACAATAATGAACGCTGTTTAATACTACAGCTGACAATGTTTGTTGCGGGTATTTAAGTTACTGTTACAAGAATACATATTATAAATACAATCAATCCTGTTCTTCACAAAGTGTTCGCCATTGCTTCTATACATCCGTATACATCCTTCTTTCCATTCACTCAGTCTGGCTTCGTTGCTGCATAGGTTATGTCTAGATTCCTGCCCGCAGTTTTTTAATATGTGGCGCTATCGATCTTCTACAATATTCTTCCATCTGTTGTTATCTTTATAGCCATTGATAAATGCCAACAAGTCCCTAGCCACGCTAAATTGCTTCAGGATCAGAATTCCCTGCTTTCTTCTTCGATCGTCCCTGCCAGTCTCTTTGTTGTTAATCGACGTCAGTATGACGTTTTTCTTGTTGACAACTCGTCTCCTAGTTTTTCTGTGGGGTTTTCGGCTTATAGGATTTCTACATACTTTCTATGACGTCATTCCGTCTGTACGCCATATGGCAGTATGCCCCCCTCCCTTTTAAAATGATGAAATCATTTTTTCATCGGAATGAATTTAATCTGACAAATAGCTGTGCAGACGTAGTGACATATATTGGGCTAGCAAGTTGTTATGGTCTCCTATGTATCATACACAAAATTTAAAAAAAAAATTATTACACTACGGGCACGCACACCTGTCTACAATCCTGCGGTAGACGTCGTGTAGACAGTTCATAGGGAGGCTGTACTAACTAACTATAACAAATTAGTCCCTCATTTGTCAAACTGACAAGCGTCCTATATCTGGTTCAACAACCGGAGTAAAGGGACGTGTTTGAATCATAGGTACCACTATCTGCTATCTTTCCACTGCCATGTCATATATCTCTGTCAAGTGTGAGGAGATGATCTCTGCCTATGAATAGTAGACGTCGCCATCGTGTTAAATGCCCACACTCTGAGACATATATTTCATCATTATGTCGACCAACCATGCAGGTTTACATATAATGCAATGGACAAAAGCATAATTCTTATCGTGGCTGTATGTGTCGATCGCGACCATGATAACCATTTAATAATGTATGAAATATTAACCAATTAATCATCAACTTAATAATTCTTAACTACTTATCATAATAATGAGTAACCAATTAATTATACCAATATACACAATAAAGTCAGTAATCTCGTATAGTCTTTCGCAGCACAACAACGTTAAAACCGAATGCAGTTTGTACTGACCATCGTTTGAATGCAAGTGTTCCTTCCGCAATATAATACGCATACGTAATATGATTAACACTACCACTGAAGAGAATGTATAGTATACTAAATATCTATGTTAAAATATATGTCTTAATGTACACAATAATCCTCACGAACGAGTATAGTGCTCCAAAGTTCGTCGTTCACAGTGCACAATCAAAGTATCAGCAGTACGTCCATGAGTAATCTCTTCATCATGACTCTGGCAATGAACAAAATCAACAAAATATGTATACAACCGCCATTATAATATAAAAGCAATATATAATTTGTTGGGATAATTGTAGACCAATTGGGTGTGTATGTAACATAATCAATCGGCCTAACTAACATGTAAGAACACAGACAATTACTAAGAAAATGTTCACAGATAGAAGAATTAAAGACGACTAAGAAGATCTGCCAAGTTATTGTCTTTTCCTGGAATATGACAGATATCAAACTCATAGTCTTGCAAAAGAAGTGCAATCTTTAAAAACATGTAACGAAAGTAACCCAGAATTATAAACATAATATTCCAATTTAACAAGAATGTTCTACCGAGTAAATATTTATATAATTTATCAATGCTCTCTATTACTGATAAAGGTAACAACAAGTGTCTGAAAAATAGAGAACCGGAAGTACTTTACCAAGATGAATTGTAACAGTATAACTGAGATAGCGTGAATAATTCCGTAAAAGTTGTCGTCATATCAGCGAATTCGGAACAAATTATTTTGTATGACCCAACTGTGTCTGTAGTGAAAAAATGTGATATATTTAATTAATACTCTCATTCATTCCATTCTTTCTTTCACTCTTTCGTTTTTTCCCCTTTCTTTCTTTCAAACTTATAGTGTCTCTTTTCTGTATGTATGCCCCTATTTGTACATTTTAACTTTGTCGACATGAACCATGTTATAGTTTTCACTCGTGTGTATAATGTGTACCATATCTGTCGTAATGATGTAAGTTTGGTACCTCCGATGCAAAGACAAGACAAGTAATTATAGTAAGCAAAGACAAGTGTAGTTTGTTTTCTGTAATGTTCTTTGCATTTATTCAACCAGTTAGTTGAATATTCACTTGTTTGTGCACAAATGTCTGTGACATATTTATTGACTTGCGAGTGAATGTTTGTAAAATATTTCTTGGTTCTTGTATATATTTATGTACTAAGCAACTTGAATTGTGCGTATATGTTAGTAACCGTGCAATCACCGTAGGTGAGGGGTGGTCGAATGACCATCATTATGTGGAACATACATATGGTTAGGACCACCCACTGTATATGCTGTTTGTTAACCTCATGTGTACTCTTTTTACTATTATTGTGTGGTTTCTGTTGGTTGTTTTGACTGTTATTCATTGCAGAAAAATTAGATTGTCTGCTCGTTTGTTTATGTTTGTCACTCGCCCCATTCACGGGAATAGACTTGTTTAACAATTGCAAAGTGTCATGTTTTCGATAATTGGATTTGTTTACTTCCTGAATATTATGAAATGAATAATTTTATGTAATTCTGTCGTCCTTCTGTTTTGATATATTATCATTCACACATGCTAATAAGGACTGTGCTTTGTCGTTAGAAGTAACCTGTGTTAGTTGCGTTTTTTCTTCTTCTTGTGTCTCTTGGACTTGGGTTCTTGCGAGTACATTGGCAAACATGGGTTTGATGGTCACTTCCTGAGTGTAATTCATGACTTTGGGGATAAAATGCTTAGATTGTTTGGATGGTTCTCGCATGCTGTCAAAACAAATTTGTAATGTAGGATCTTGCTTTTGTTCTGTAGCTAAGTCAGCTGTCAGTGTGATAGTATTCTGAGCGCTGTCACTGTCAGTCTGAGAAGATTCGTCTTCTTGTCGCCATACTTGGGCTCTCGTGACAGCATTTGTCGAAGCGTGGCCAATCTCCCAGTTAATTGCCTCTTCATGAGTGCGATCATTTGCATTGGGTACGTTCCCAATGAGTAAACCGGCACAAGGATTAGGTAGCACTGCTGCATTTACTGTGCCTTCGAAGTATGGAGATTGTATCGTGATTGTGGCAATTTTATATCTCTCTGTTGTGCCGCCGAAAGTTCTGCAGGCAAATGTTTTGCCTGTGTAATCTTGCTATTTTACTAGCTTTTGGTCTACCCCAATAATTGAGGCGCCTGTGTCTCTAACGCACGTAGATGGCTCACCATTCACCCATGCTTGGTGAACTTTAAGTGTGCCATTCTGAATATTTGCCGCATTGGCTTCATGAATGGTCGCTAGACACTTGTCATCCGGAATGTCTCTCTCAGTCTTATCTAGTTTGTCATTGTAAGTCTTAATGATAGCTGCATGTTTGTCCATTAAGTCGTCAGAATCGCTACTGGAGAACACGTACGCAGTACTCGCCTCCTTTCAAGTGTTTCTCATAACGCACGACTTGCTGGTATGCCCGTACGCCCGACAAGAATAACATTTAACACTCTTCTTGTAGGAGTCATACTTACTTCTTTTCTTTGATGTGATGCAGGATACCCTGGGTGTTGGTCACACATTTCTAAAGATCCGTGTGAAAGTTTACAATGTTGACATCGTGTGAAGTGACCCTTTCTAGGTCTGTCGGAATCTCTGTTTGTGTTCTGATAAGGTCCCCTGTTTCTATTTGAAAATTTCTTAAACTTACCATTACCTCTGTGATTCTGGATTCTGGCACTAGCCCCTATTACCAGTTCAGGCTGTGTGCACTCAGCAAAAATGTCACGATGGGCATTATAGAACGATTCTCCCCGCGACTCCATTTCTGCGAGAGACTTACATTTATTCTCTATGAGGAATACAGACATAGCTTCAGGTATAAAAGAGAGAAGCTTGTCCCTCAGAACAATGTAACGTTATTTATCGAAATCAGAACCTACGTCCGCTGACCTTAACCTTTTATCAAAGTAAGAAGAAGTTTCAGAAACATAGTCGAGGAACATTTGGTTCGCTTTAGGAGATAGTGTCTTGAATTTTGTACGTAGACCAGCCTCATCAAGAGAAAAATGTGCAAGGACCCTATCTCGCATGTATTTGTAGTTGGTTCTCAAATTCTCAGGAATCAACTCAATTGCCTTTAAAGGCTCCAACGCGAGATGTCGATGAAACAAGATTGGCAAGTCCTGTTCTGGAATTTTATAAAATTTTGTTAGAACTTCAAAAGCAGTAATCCAGGAACTTACTGAATCACCTTGTTGGAAATTACGTTGGTATTTCTTAACTGGATCATTGTGTTTTGCTTGTATTCTTTCTCGTTCAATCTCAGCTTCACGATCCATTTCCAACGTCTTAACCTTCAAATTATCTTCAAGTTCCTTGTCTTTTTAAAGTGTTTCGGCCGCTAGTTTCTCCTTCTCAAATGCTAGTTGCCTTTCATTCATTTGTCTTTCTGTTGCTAACTTCTCTTGTTCTAATGATAATTCTTTGTCTTTTATTCTTTCTCAAGTGCTAATCTTTCTTGTCTTTCATCTCTTTCACGTGCTGCTTGTAGTTGTTTTTCCTCCTTCTGTTGCATTTGGTAATCCTTAAATTCCTGCTTCGCCCACGCCCTGAGTTCCGGACCGGTCAAACCAGACTTTTCACCCATATTCATAAAGTCTTGTAGTGTCGACATGTTGTGCTAAATGCGCTATAACTTATCTCGCTGAAATAAAATTAGCGGAGCACAAAAGAATCGACAAGATACAAGTACGTTGTCCAAAGAGTTGTAAATATATCCAAATAAAAATGTTGAACGAAATGTCAACTGCAAAATCAACGATATTGTAGAGCAGAATAACGGGGGGGGGGGGGGGGGGGGGGGAATCAGCAAATTTGGCGCGAGATAAATATCGTCCTAACCTTTACGATATGTAAATACCAGAAATAGTACCAAAAATATATTCAGTGTAAAGAATATAATGACACACGATAAATAAACAGTTACGAGACAATTAAGTGACGTGTAACGTAGACACACATATCTAAATATAAATAAAAGAAATACTGAATAGTTATAGATACAAAGAACGTACACAACCGCTACGACACGACACACTTAACCAACGAATCGTTAGATCGATACAAAAGGGAAAATTCGTACCGAGCTGCCAATCATCAGTATATGACGCACCCTAGTGCCATACAAAGTAGATATATGCCACTAAAATAGCCCTCTAACCGCCCGCTTCATCGGAATATCAACGAATCAGCCATCGAAAAAAAAATATTACGTACGTACACACCAAATCAGATAACAATTAACTCAACAATCAAAAATTATACTGGCCTTATGTTGAAGATCTATGTTGACCAACGTTGATGCGGGTATACAGTTGAATGTCATGAAAATTCAACAAGGTGGAACACGGCGTACGACCACCAATGTCCTATAATAAGTAACAATAATGCCCTGTGATGATGTGTGTAGTATTCCTGATGTCCGTGATCCTAGTAGGTGCAGGTGAAAATGTGTCGTGCAGGTGAAAATCTGTCCATGCTGAAATTCCGTCATGAAGAAACTGACAATAGTGTGTGGTGAAACGTCCAGCTGTCCCGTGGTGATGACATGTAGGGAAGTGTGGGTGAGGAAGGTAAAAGTGACACGTCTTGAGGGGAACATATGGAGGGAAGTGGAAGAGTGGTTGTGGGAGGTAAAAGCCATCTTGTGCTGTCCAAATCAATATGTATCTCAATTTCCTCCTACTAATGTTCAGAATAAATAAATGTATGTTAAGTCCTCACTTTAATGTTGCAAGATCGCAGTAGAACAAAAATCCATCACGTACCATTATCCACAGAACTGTCATACACATAAATAATCAGACTTGGGACTGTGATGATTCCCGGAAGGTATATTATGTGGCTACTGGCGGAAGCAAGTTGTTGGCATTCCCAAGACTGAGCTCCTCACGTGCCGTACTGTTGACTCCTCATTATTAGCATACCTTATCTATAAATGCACGAAACCAACAGCAGGTGTAAATACATTCGGCTCAACGACAACTAGCAAAAGTGACAGCAACTGGAGCCTCAACTGTGAACGTAACATACGAAGCAGACTTCTGGCTTCAACAATAATGAACGCTGTTTAATACTACAGCTGACAATGTTTGTTGCAATCAATAGCATCTTCAATCCTTAAATTGCCTGTTATTGCCAGGTGTGTATTTAAGTTACTGTTACAAGAATACATTTTCTAAATACAATCAAACCTGTTCTTCACAAAGTGTTCGCCATTGCTTCTATACATCCGTATACATCCTTCTTTCCATTCACTCAGTCTGGCTTCGTTGCTGCATACGTTATGTCTAGGTTCCTGCCCGCAGTTTTTAAATGTGGCGCTACCGATCTTCTACAACATTCTTCCATCTGTTGTTATCTTTATAGCCATTGATAAATGCCAATAAGTCCCTAGCCACGCTAAATTGCTTCAGGATCAGAATTCCCCGCTTTCTTCTTCGATCGTCCCTGCCAGTCTCTTTGTTGTTAATCGACGTCAGTATGACGTTTTTCTTGTTGACAACTTGTCTCCTACTTTCTCTATGGGGTTTTCGGCTTATAGGATTTTTACATACTGTCTATGACGTCATTCCGTCTGTACGCTAAATGGCAAGCCTGAAGACGAACACAGTGGCCGTATGTAAATATGGTTTTGTGCCCAGCTCGTCTGGGTTTTGTTGAATTGTGGGAAGTATATTTTGAGTTTATCTGTGGTCAGCTGATGTCTTTGTGAAATTGCAAGTTTTAACTGATTAAGTTAATAGTTACATTTATCATTCGCAGTGCGCAGCATGTTACCCACTTGAAAATGTTTGCGTTGGGAGAACAGGCGTGGGTGAACAAATATGATCAAACACGCCATCTCGAAACACTTGTTCCACCAAGAACATTCTTTCTTTCGGTGATAACACCATTCTGTTTGGAGTGCAAAGAAGTACCCCAGCAGACGACAGCCATTCGCTGCATATTGCTTCAAGATGGACTATGGAACACATTTTTGATGACATCATGTACTTCATTTTTGAAATTTCTTCTGTATACACAGTGTAGTGAGACTTTACAAATACAAAAATCTGTTTTCTTTTTGGTGAATGTTTCTATCAGTTGTTTTAAAGTGTCAGAAAGACTATCAGTGTTGGGTGTGTACATTATGCATGTTCTTATGTTTCTTGTATGTTGTGTATGCCAAGTTGACATTGTGCTATTTGTTTTGATGTATATACCTGTCTTTCTGTAGTGGATGGCATATTTGAAAACAGTCTGTGTGTGATTTCTCGATTTCACTAGGTTCTGGTGTGGTGTGTAAATACTGAGATTGGTTAAAGTGAGTCTGTTGATTTGCTAAATCTGGTATGTGTAGATCTGATGTGTTATCTGTTGTATAAAATGTTCACTGTCTGGCAATGCTTGAAAGCATGTTTGTAACATGTCGTTGTGGTGAATTATGTTGAACATTTCCCTAGCTAGTGAATTCTAAGTTCAGTATATTAGAGGAATAATGGATGTTGTGATGGATTCTTAATGATGCGTCCTGCGTAATTAATTCTGCGTGTCTAAATTTTCTAATGTATGCCTTACAGTGCAATTCCTCATTATATCTTGTCATTATTTTATATTGTATGCAGTTGATTGTGCTGCTGAAAATTAATATATATATATATATATATATATATATATATATATATATATATATATATATATATATATATATATATATATACCTGGGGATACGTTTTGATCGAAGCCTTGCTTATAATAAGCACATAGACCCAGTGATAACAAAGGCCAAGCGAGGTTTGGCTGCGATGCGGGTGATGGCTACAGCAAACTGTGAGCAGCGCCATCTATGTCTTCTATACGAGGGTCTGGCCATGTTTGTTTTTGAATATGCGATGGTGATCTTGACTCTCAGCCGTAAGCAGATGGAAAGGATGGAAAGGATACTGAACGAAGCAATGCGTATTATTATTGGGTGTACAAGAGATACTGCATGTAGGGCGAAGCGCTATCTTCTTGATTTTCCAACCACTGGAGACATAATACAAATTTGCAGAGCACGTGCCAACCTTAGTGTAAATGGAAACACACAACATCCACTGCATAGTGAAATTAAGAAGGTAAAGGGCAGGAGATTAAAAAGGGGAAGGTCGTGGATGGGGTCACGAAAAATAAACTTGTTAGTTTCGATCGATGACAAACAAGACCCGACATTCGTCTGCAAAAACAGGCAACCCTTTGATGTTGTATAGACTGAGTAACAAAATACAACGCGAAAACTGTCTGCCTACGGTCGGCATTTCTGTATGATGTGAGTTATTCGAGGAACAAAATAGGTCGCGTTACAATGTCTACACCGGTCGGCAATTTGTTAACAAATTGTTGCTCGAGACGAACAATGGCGCCATCCCTCTATAAGGCGGGAGTCAGCCTTTGAAGTGATAGACGGAATGTCTGGCCAGAAGTCGGAAGGATTCTGTGATGTGGTGAGAAGGTCTCTGGCTCACAGACAGCCAGGATCTTTGTTGTATGAGACAAGAATTCCCCAGATGAAAGCAAACTGGACGGCGGATTGATTCCAGTCAGTCGAAAACCAGACTCTGGACTGATTGGAGTCTAGACTTGTTGGTGACGTCACTCAAGCCGATATAAAGGCCGTAGCGGTAAACAGGTTGCGTTAGTCGCCCCAGATTTTTGAAGTGTTAAGGATCGGTGCAGTTTCCGAGTTGTGAAACTATAGTGTCAAATTGTTGATATTTATCGGCGGACATAGATCCAGTCTGCGATTGCATAGTTTCAATCAGCAACCGGAATAGGCATATGGTTCCATGTATGTGTGCTATGATATTCAACAATGAAGCTAGAACACAGTTTAGAAGATGATGGCTCAGGATTTGAAGACAGAAGTTGCTGAGAGGCCTCTACATTGGGCTTATACCCAAGTTGGTCTGCGGGAACCTGGCTTCTGCTGAGCAGGACAGGCTGATGATACTTATGTTTAGCAAGTGATAGTTGTATCACTGAACAGTCAGAACATTATATATATATATATATATATATACAACACTGATACCAGGAACATTTATATAAAGTTATAGAAATACCTGGAACATTCAGATTGTGGTGTTAATATGGGGAATCTTTACAACCAGTGACACTAGATCAATTAAGATTTCCCAAGTAATAGTGACAATAGTGTTAGAATTCTCCGAGTAACAAACAGTTAATAACAGAGGAAATTCATAGTGTGAATTAGATTGAAGACTCTCATTAGACAGTGTTTGTCATGGATGTCCAAACATCTGGATGCCTCGAGAGATAGCGGAGAAACTCTTCACGTGACCGGAGAAGCATAACCTCGATGAGGTTGTTTGTCTGGAATACATGGTGCTAGTGTGTTCTCAGCACAGTGATGAGAATGACTATACTCCTGAACACTGATCTGAGTCTATATACACCTTAGAATATACGTCACACATTCTACACATTATACACACACACACACACACACACACACACACACACACACACACACACACACACACACACACACTTCTCCTACATATACTCTTTGCTTTAATAAATTTCTTGTTTTTATTTGTTGAAGCTAGAGTTGTCAAGTATGTTATGTTGGGGAAGAATGAGAAGGGGCATGATCCAGGGGTGAGTAAGAGTGAGAAGAAGGTGTCTTCAGATTGAGGGAGTGTTGTGGACGGAGTCTGCTGGATATCTCCAGGATAGTGATATTGAATTAAAATAAATGTGGGTGTTGATTCCCCTCACTCCAGGGACGACACTAAAGTAGTAAAGAAGAACAAATAACTACTACGACATTCTTTGCTTACGACAGATGGATCGAGCCAAAGATATTCTTCAATAGGTGTGTTCATTAAGACCTTAGAACCTGGCGAGGAGTGGGTACAAATGCCAACAGATTTCTGTACGTCTTTTTCAGGTTTCATCCAACTAGACCCGGGGTCACCAAACTTTTTTCACGGCGGGCCGGATAACTGACAAAATGATGAGCGCGGGCCGGATCCTCACTCTGTATAATACTTGCGCCGTCTCCGTGGCGAAGGCCTTCAGATTGAGGGAGTGTTGTGGACGGAGTCTGCTGGATATCTCCAGGATAGTGATATTGAATTAAAATAAATGTGGGTGTTGATTCCCCTCACTCCAGGGACGACACTAAAGTAGTAAAGAAGAACAAATAACTACTACGACATTCTTTGCTTACGACAGATGGATCGAGCCAAAGATATTCTTCAATAGGTGTGTTCATTAAGACCTTAGAACCTGGCGAGGAGTGGGTACAAATGCCAACAGATTTCTGTACGTCTTTTTCAGGTTTCATCCAACTAGACCCGGGGTCACCAAACTTTTTTCACGGCGGGCCGGATAACTGACAAAATGATGAGCGCGGGCCGGATCCTCACTCTGTATAATACTTGCGCCGTCTCCGTGGCGAAGGCCTTCAGATTGAGGGAGTGTTGTGGACGGAGTCTGCTGGATATCTCCAGGATAGTGATATTGAATTAAAATAAATGTGGGTGTTGATTCCCCTCACTCCAGGGACGACACTAAAGTAGTAAAGAAGAACAAATAACTACTACGACATTCTTTGCTTACGACAGATGGATCGAGCCAAAGATATTCTTCAATAGGTGTGTTCATTAAGACCTTAGAACCTGGCGAGGAGTGGGTACAAATGCCAACAGATTTCTGTACGTCTTTTTCAGGTTTCATCCAACTAGACCCGGGGTCACCAAACTTTTTTCACGGCGGGCCGGATAACTGACAAAATGATGAGCGCGGGCCGGATCCTCACTCTGTATAATACTTGCGCCGTCTCCGTGGCGAAGGCCTTACGGGCGCGGTTCGTACTCCCGTATACGCACGTTCGAATCACAGCTGCGCACGATTTGGCAGCAGACTGCCTTGCGCTGGTTGTTTACGCTATGATATGGGTGCCGGTCGTTCAGAAAGTATTGAACGTAAACTTGCCAAGACATCAACAACGGCAAAAAATGCTGGTGTTAACTGCAAACGTCCAGTAAAGTAAATGCAACTAACTTTACCAATACTTGCAAGCCAGAAAGAAAGCTCGGTGGAAAATACGAAAAACTAAGTTAATCATGGGTGAGTGGCTTGCAATGCACAAGAAACAAAGACAACCAACATATTTATTTACTAAAAAGGTTATCAAAGAAAAGATAGTTATATCAGACCTAGTGTGCACATATCCGAATTTCACAAACTAAGCAGCCAAAATAGTTAGTGAGATTTGTGAAACTGATATTTGGCTTTCAAGATATCATCAATGTTTTGTTTGGAATTGCTGCAACCAATCACGAGAATTCCTTTCAAATGTTCATCAGTCAATCTCGTTCCATGTGTTGACTTTACATACTTCATTTTTGAAAATGCTTGCCCACAGACATAAGTTGTTACAAACACTGATGTCATACCAGCGGCAAATTTCTTCAGTTTCGGAAACTCAACATCAGGTAAGCAGCGGTAAAATTCATCAAGATTTCCCTCTCTCTGCTTCTTTTTCAACAAGTCATTTGCTTGCAAATCAATGAGGTCCAACTGTGGTTCAACTGGCACATCATCAAGATTACAATCAAACGGATTCTGGAACAGAAGAATGTCACTCTCAATTCTATGAAAATCTCTCCAAAAATGCTTCTTCAAGTCAGAATAATTTTTTTTTTCGGAAAATCGAGGTTGACATCTTCGGCGATTGTAGCGCAAAACTCTTTGAAACAGTAACAATGAGAAAAGTTTTCTCCTTCCAGTTGTACTTCAAAGAATGACATCTTTCTCCAAAATCCTTTGATAATTCTGTAAAGGCAACAGACGAGGTTATTTTTTCTCTGAAGTTTCAAATTCGGTTCATTCATGTGGGATGTAATGTTGACCAAATATGACAACTTTGACAGCCATATAGGATCTGACAGCTATGGGTCAGATCTATCTTTTTCAGTGAGGAAAACATATATTTCGTTTCGTAGCTTGTAAAAACGAAACAGGGCTTTACCGCAGCTGAACCACCTCACTGATCTAATATGTGATGAGACAAGTCACATAATTCAGAATCAATTTCTTCAAGAAAAGCCTAGAACTGACGATGATTGAGTTCATGTCCCCGAATGAAGTTCACAGCAGAAACGACTGGTTTCAGTACACAAGAAATATCTAAGTCTTTCCCACAGAGTGTTTGCTGGGTATGATGCAGTGTATGAACAGAGCGCCCGGAATTTGCAAATCTTCCAACTGAGTCCTTATCTGCCCCATCAGACCCTTCCTCACTCCAGCCAAGTTTTCCTCCATCAACTGTAACACCTCGAAGCTGATTCCACTGAAGGTTATAGTCTTCCAAAACTGTTTGCACTTCCATGAAAATGTCTTTTCCAGTTGTTGTTCCATACACGCTGCAAATGGATGCCAACTCTTCCGTTATCTTAAAGTCCAAATTGACACCACAAATGAATACGAGAAGTTGTGACGTACTCGAGAGATCAGTAGACTCATCCAGCGTAAGAGAATACCACATCAAGTTCTTAGTTTTCTCGCGTATCTGTAGCACTATATTCTCTCCAAGTTCTTCTGTTCTTCGCACAACTGAACTTTCCGAAAGGCTGTTAGTTCCAAACAAATCGGCTTTCTCAGGACACAAGTCATTTGCTGTTTCCATCATACACTCTTTGATGAAGTTGCCATCAATAAACGGTTTTCCTCGTTCTACCATCTTATGCCCTATTTTGTAACTTGCACGAGTGACAGATTCATTTTCAGCAAACTTTCTCTTTGTGTTTCTAAACCACGTTTCAAGGACATTTCTCAGAATGTAACTTTCCAGAAAACTTTGACTATGATGGTAGATGTTTCGTTTCGTAGTGACGGCCAAGATTGTACTCTTTCAAAACGGCAAAACTTTCGCTGCATATACTCAGCTGGTTTTCTGGTCCTTTGTTTCCACAAGGAAGTACTTTACTCCCCATTCTTCATTGAAAATGCGAACACTCGGCGTCCACGTTTTTCCCCCCTTAGTAGCAATAATTAAGGGTGAAGTATACGGGATCTGAAAATGAAAAAGACATTGAATTAGAAACATAATTAAAATCCTATTGACCCCCCCCCCCCCGCTATGTGATCTTGCCGCTGTGGGGTGGGGGGGGGGGGGGGGCCTTGCGTGTCTCAATGACCCGAAGAGCTAAGCCAACGTAAGCACAACTACATGTCGGACAGGCACTTGGGTAGGGACCAGAACAAGAGAGACACAACCTGCTACTCTGCAGGTAGACTGAGGATAGCGGTCAAAAGTCAAATCAGGCGCACGAAGGCAGAAAATCTTGGTCCAGACACAATCTCTAAAGCTGTGGGATATCGCTAAACGCCTCTAAGCTATAAACCCTCGGATGTGAGAGCCGGGCCGATCCTCACCTACTGCAAAATGGAGGTGAGATACTGAGCACGCTACATGCTTAGTTCAGATACCTGTTTGAAGGCTCTCAGCTGGGGGATATGAGGGATCCCCGGATGAGAGGGCCTGGCCGTTATTCGCTCACTGATGCATAGAGGTAAGGTGCTGAGCCGGCAGAACGAGTAGCCTACCTCGTGAGCGGTTACTAAAGGTGGAAAAAGTGCCCAGTCACACGCAATGGTTACGATGAAAGTCTATATCTATACTCATAGAGTGGGCGTAGACAAAGGTGGAAGAAAGACACAAAGGTGTCTCGACTACAAGAAATGGAACGCTTGGCTAGCGAATCCGTTACGTGGAAGCCCGAAGCGAAAGCTTGCTGAGTGGATGTCGCCCGGCAGTCTGTCCGTCCGTCCCTGGTTTGTGCTTGAGCGACTAGTGGCAAACGAAATGCCAAAAAAATGGAAGTGAGGAATTAAAGCAGCCATGAGCAGGACGTGGCAATTCCTTGGGTGACCCCAGTCTCAGAGCATTATGTGCCAGGCTCTGCAATTATGGAAGCCTCCTTGGATAGCGGGGAATGCCCGTGGTCTGCCCCTGCCTTCAATTGAGGGTTGACTATGATGCCTTTGACCGTACTACCTTGACCAGCTGAGATGTGGGCGACATCACAACAGAAAGAGTCGAACGTCCCTCGAAATCCGAGGAAGGCTAATTGATTAAAAATGCCCGCCGAAGTCGGATGTGCCGGCCGACGGGTGGCAAATAAAAACTGGCACTACGCAATTACGTCCGACGTGAAACGTCGATCGTGCCCAGAACAGCTCTGACTAACTAGTCTTCCAAATGTAACGGAACAGCTCTTATTGGCTAGTTTTCCTAGTGTTCCTCGTGCTTGAAACAGCCCTGACTATCTAGTTTTCCGAATTTCCGTCGTGCCCGGAACAAATCTAACTATTTTGTTTTCCAGGTACAGCGACTAAGCACATGTCCGAAACGAAAGCTCGCTGAGTGGATACCATCTACAGTCCGACCCTGGTTTGTGCGGGGAGCGGCACGCATCGAACGAAAGGCCCAATACATTGAAGTGAGGAATTAAAGCAGCCATGAACAGGACGTGACGATTCCCTCGGTGAGCCCAGCATCAGAGCGCTATGGGTCAGCTCTGCAACTATGGAAGCCACCCTGGATGGCGGAAAATGCCATGGGCTGTCCCTGCATTCCATTGAGGGTTGATCGTGAAGTTTTCGACCGTTCTAACTTGACCAGTTGGGATCTGGACGGCACCACAAAAGTGAGAGTTCCCCAGGAATGCTAACCTGTCAAAAATTAACGCTTAAGTCTGATGCACCAGAGCGCTATGGGTCGGCTCTGCAACTATGGAAGCCACCCTGGATGGCGGAAAATGTCATGGACTGT
This sequence comes from Cepaea nemoralis, assembly GCA_014155875.1. NCBI lineage: Eukaryota > Metazoa > Mollusca > Gastropoda > Stylommatophora > Helicidae > Cepaea > Cepaea nemoralis. The sequence continues at coordinate 246,974 of JACEFZ010018821.1, read as the reverse complement.
TCTGCCTTCCCTTGAGGGTTGATCGTGAAGTTTTCAACCATTCTAACTTGACCAGATGGGATGTGGACGGCACCACAAAAGTGAGAGTCCCCCAGGAATGCTAACCTGTCAAAAATTAACGCTTAAGTCTGATGCACCAGAGCGCTATGGGTCGGCTCTGCAACTATGGAAGCCACCCTGGATGGCGGAAAATGTCATGGACTGTTCTGCCTTCCCTTGAGGGTTGATCGTGAAGTTTTCAACCATTCTAACTTGACCAGATGGGATGTGGACGGCACCACAAAAGTGAGAGTCCCCCAGGAATGCTAACCTGTCAAAAATTAACGCTTAAGTCTGATGTGTCGGCCTAAGGGTTTCGGCCCAAGGGTGCCTAACAGAAACCGCAATCACATCTGAAAAAAACACTCCGGATGAACGCAGCAGAAGAAGAAAATCCTATTGAAGCACAAAGAAAGCAGAGGGGTCACTGGTAAAGCTACGGCTTGCCAAAGGTACATATAAAGTTTATAGATACCTTTGGTAATATAATATATCTCATAATAAGGTTTGCAAACTATATGAATAGGGCCCGCCTAAATAAACAGCCTAGAGCAGTTTTTCAACATGGGTTCTGCGAGTGGCAACCAGGGGTTCCGCCGACTGTCTGTCAAAACTGTTATTTCTTCTTCTTCTTCTTCTTGTTCTTCTTCTTCTTGTTCTTGTTCTTGTTCTTCTTCTTCTTCTTCTTCTTCTTCTTCTTCTTCTTCTTCTTCTTCTTCTTCTTCTTCTTCTTCTTCTTCTTCAGCATTCCGAGCGAATGAGGTTCTTTGCTGCAGATACAAGCCGTCTCCATTCGTCTCTCTGGTTGACCTTCTCTTGCCAGTCGTTGATTCCAAGTGCTTGTAGGTCTGTATATATATTATCTCTCCACCGTCTTCTTGGTCTACCACGGGGTCTACGGTCATTTATTTCATGAGTGTAAGCGAGTTTTGTTTTCCTGTTATCTTCCATTCTTTCTATATGCCCCAGCCATTGCAGTCCGACTGTTATTTACTGCCAATATAATACCTTGCGGTGTATAGCAGGTTGATCTTTGAGCCTGAGGAATTAAGGCCGCCTGGCTAGTGCAGTCGCTGCGAACTGTGCAGGTTAGGATTTTCTTTTAGCCCCCAACAGAAAAAAATCCCACACCTTGTCGAGGATTCGAACTCGGGGTTCCGCTGACACAGACCTAAATCGCCTAAATGCAACATTTCTGCCCATCTGATTTATTACATAAAGTAGGACAACACTTGGATCATCGCACAGAGTTCCTTGAGCAACGTAAACATATTGGTAAGGATATGCTCCAGCAGAAAGGTTGAAAAACATTGGCATATAGTCCAGCTCGATTAACACCTTGACCGGGGAATTCTTCTGAGCTGGGGATAATATTTTTGTAATAGCACCAGGCTTCTATAGTATTTTAATCCTATGTTTGCTACATTATTGCCTCTATTCACACTTGTTGTTCACTTAACTATCACTGTCAAACAAAGAAATCCTTGTTACATACCTATAAAATGGATGACTGGCAAAACGAAGTAAATATTTCTGGAGCAAGAACCTGTTTTGACATCCGGACGCATCTGGGGGAGGGAAAGATGCGTGTGTGGTTGTGTGTGTGGCCATGGAACCATGGTAACATCAGAGCGTAGGTGGGAAGGAATTGGGATGGCGCGAAATAAGCAAATATTACAATAAACAAGAAAATCTAGATACAATAATTTATAAATGAAAATAGTAAATTTAAGACCAGATTGCAGACAATGCGCAAGACCTGCAACAATTAGTAGATGTGGTTGTTGTACACAGTGAGCAACTGGGGTTAGATTTAAATTGTAAAAAAGACTCAGGTTATGGTCGTCACTAGGAAGGAAGAAGTGCCACAATGTAATATACAAGTAAATGGAAATATTCTTCAACAAGTGAATCGGTACAATTATCTTGAAACAGTCATAACATCTGATGGGAGATGCCTTGAAGAGATTAGAACAAGAATCGCCATGGCGAAAGTAGCCTTTAGCAAGATGAAAAACATTCTGACCAATAAAAAGAAGTCAATTGAAACGAGAAAAAGAGTGTTGAGGGGATACATAGATCCTGTTCTTTTGTATGGATGTGAAACTTGGACAATGGGCAGTCAAGCTGAAAAACATCTGATGGCTGCAGAAATGTGGTTTCTGAGGAAAATGCAAAGAATACCATGAACAGACAGAAAAACCAATGACCAAGTACTACAGGAGACAAATGAACATCGTAAACTGATTAGAGAAATTAGACGTAGACAGTCAAAAATTTTTTGACATGTTATGAGAAGAAATGGATTGGAGAACTTAGTGGCAACTGGCAAGATCGAAGGAAACAGACCAAGAGGCAGACCGAGAGGAAAATACCTGGATGGCTTGGCCCCATGGCATGGACGAGACAGGAACACTGAGCTGATCCACGACACTGGTGATCGAGTGAAATGGCGAGTCATGACCGCCCACGCTTTCCGGCATGGCACATGATTGATTGATTGAAATTTTAGACACATAGCAGCCAGGAGGTCTCCGCGCGTATGAAGATCTCATTTTATTCTAAACATAATATTTACATTTAAATTGTATTCCAACGTATCGTGTTCCATACGTATATCAACCCAGTTAGAGTACCGTCGGCGGGCCGGATGAAATGACGTCGCGGGCCGGAACCGGCCCGCGGGCCGTAGTTTGGTGACCCCTGAACTAGACCGAAAATGCGGACAAAAAATTCCGGCTGCTGTGGAGGCGTAAGTACAAGCGTTGATTTTCGAGAATTCATTGGACTGTGATGCTGTCATTTACACAGATGGGTCGGGTTTTCGACGAGTGAGAAGTTCATGGGCCTTTACGGCTGAGGCCGGAGGGAGAATTGTGAAGGAAGATTCTGGCGCTTTTGCTTTGACCACAAGTAGCCTGACTATGGAGGTCATTGCAGTAAGTAAAGCAATAACATGGCTCGAGACACAGACATTCACTAGGGCATGTTTCCTTAGCCTACTCAATGGGCATGCTCAAGAAGATAGAGATGGGGTGGTTCCGAAAAGAATGGTTGCTGTCTCTGGAGCGGTCTTGGCTGGCAAAGATTAGTTTCATTTTCGTGCCAGGGCATGCGGTTGTACGAGGAAATGATCGGACTGACAAGCTCGCAGGTAAAACTACTGTGGAAGGCGGACACACCATGGACCAGGCACTAATGGCCTGAATGGTTCGATGTGCAATGAGGATGATCTGTTGACTAACTAACTAACTAACTAGCAGTACAAGCTAGAGATATCTTGATAACTGCAACCAAAGAAAAAGCAACATAAGCCATGGATTACATCAGACACGTTAGAATTAATAAAACAAGGAAGGGAACTGAAACAGAAAGAAGGTGGTAGCCATAACTGCGGGATGAAATAAATCTTTTACTCGAGAAATACGAAAGAACACACGAAAGGACAAAAAGCAATATATTCAAGATTGCCAAACCAGAATATAGAGCACTATCATAAGAATGGAAGAGATTACAAAATATTCAAAGAAATGAAGTTATTGACACGAAATGTTCAACCTCAATTAAATGTTATCTGTGATATGTTGGAAAGCACCCTAACAGAATCTAGACAAATTCTAGAAAAATGACAGGGATACTACAGTGGAATTTATGATATGAATGACTGTGAGGATATGAATGGGATAAATGAACCAATGAACCTGAACCTTCATTAGATGAAATTGCATGGGCAATAAAGAACCTGAAGAATGGTAAATCACCAGTATGTGATGAGATACCAGCTGAGCTAATTAAAGCGAGAGGAGAAGAAAGCATACAAATTTATCACGCATTATGTAAAACAGATATGGCGAAATGGTATATGGTCAAAAGATTTGAAGAGAACTATCTTCATTCCAATACCAAAAAAGGGCAACCTGAAATTATGAATGGGATATGTCTGTGTGGGTGTGAGTGTGGATGGGATAAATGTGAGTGAGTGGAGGATGTATGTGTGGGCGGTGATGATGTTTGTAGGTGGGGGATGTGTGGGTGAGTGGGGAGATATGTGTGTGTGGGTGGGTGAGAGATGTGTGGGCGGGGATGTGTATGGGGAATGCATGTGGGGGATTTATGTGTGGGGGAATGCGTTTATGGGTGGGGTGTTGTGTGGGATGTGGGAGGTGTGGGATGTGCGGGTAGATGAAGGATATATGTGAGGATGGGGGATGTGTGTTTGGCTGGGTGGTTGGGGTGTGTGTGGGTGGGGGTAGATGAGAGATGCATGTGTTGATGGGTGGGTGGGTGATATGTGGGTGTGAGTGGTTGATGGATGAGTACGTAGTTTTTCTGTCATAGTTGTTGCGCTGCAGCTTTCAAGACTCCGCTACTTTCGCACTGCACGAAATAACAATTCATGACATTTGCGAAAGGAATGCAATTTATTCAGAGCCGACATTTGAATGGCTCTACGAGCGTTTAGGTTTCATCATCATTACACAATATGAATACATCAACGTGATGATAGATGATGCTAGCATTACACAATCTAAATGAACAGCCCTATGTTTGCCTATGGCCTAGAAAGCTATCGAATTGGTCAAGGATACGTCTGCTCTCTCTACCGTCTCCAGTCCGTCTGTACACCCGCTACACATTGCGTGGACAAGCACGGACACTTTACTCTCCGTGCAGTCGCCGTTATTGCGTGCCTGGTCTTGCCAGCACGCCGGCTGGTGAGTTCGAGTAACCTGCCATATCACGGTTACTCGCAAGGACCAGCAACCCAATTGCTTGGGGAAAGCCCTCGCTCATCTGTACTCGTCGACCTCTGGTCTGACGCAAATGTGTCTCCTTGTGCGGTTATTAATAGTACTCGGTGTCTTCCCTGTCTGGTGTCTCTCTACTAGACTAGTGTTAACTCATTACTCCTGTAAGGCCTTATTGGGGATGCTGACAGGGTCCCCTCCTCTCCGCGAAGTGTTACTTCCCTTTTTCTCATGTTTGTAACACTTCTGGTGACAAAAGAAAAATTGGTTGTCTCAATTTTGTCAGATCTCCAATAAGTATAGAACTTTCTAGTTTGGGGATAGAACAATATCTTCTACCTTCATTCACAGTGTTCTATCTTTTCACTTGGCTAATTCAGTAGCCCATGTCTCAGTATAGTTGGCTCTATAGATATCTTAGGGATTGGTAGTGAACCGGAAACCGTTGTCTTATGACTTATGTCCTGGTTTCTGTCGTTTGACCCTATGTCTTTTGACTTCCACCTATTGACTTCCGTCTTGACCTGTTCCTCCTATTGCCCAAAATGACAACCCACACACTAGTTGACTCTATTATGAGTACAACACATGAGCACCAAGTGTTCATGTTCCCATCAATATCCCCTCCAACTCTATACACATAGCTCCACTGTTCACCTTCTTGCTTCCGCATGTGAAAAAGCTATATTCACTGTTACATTTAGGTTTCTGATTATTTATTGTGTCCCCTGAATTTAGAGTTATTGTTCTTTGAACTGATTGGTGTGTGTAACTTTTATGTGTTCGTTTTCCTGTTTGTTTGCGTGTTTTTTACTAAACTAAAGTGTACTTAACTCTCTAACATATGTATGCGTTAGTGTACTAAATGTGTGTGTTCCTTCGAGCGCCGCAAATCGGTTTATTGTGGTTACAAACGTTTCTTATTTTTATTTGTGACCACAAATCCGTTTTCTGAAGCTCGAAGTACGTTCTCTATATACTCTGTTAAAGTGTGGCTGTAACACATCTAAAAACCTCGACAACACATTGGAAACACACATGACACAGACAAGTCAAATAAGACTTTTCCAGCGGTGGAAAAAAAAAATTTCCGCTGTCTTTCTCTCTCGCTCTCTTTCTTTCAATGTTTACTAAGTTTTCGCATTCTCTCCTCGCATTTTCTCTTCTTTCATTCATCTTTCATACCCTTTCATACTATTCTTTCACTCAATCATTCTCTCGTCATTAAAATATGTTTCATAGTATTACATACATAAACAATATATATATACAATAAACGATTGGCTGAAATTTTAACAGTGATCACGCCAAATGACTGTGCGTTTTGTTTGCACGCGTCATGTCTATACAAAAATTATACATAGTTATAAGGATGGTTTGTTACCGATCCTGTTATGTAACTTCCATAATTTGGTGTGCTGACCTAAATTACCCTCAAGGGAAATAATTTACTACTACTTTCATTTAAGAAAAATGGGTTAATTACCTTAAATGTTATTTGTGAAAAAGATGATATTAATTCCTAAATGATTGGTGTTAGTTTTGAAATGATATATTAGCTAAATGGATGTATAAATGATTATAAATTATAAGTTAATTAACTATTATAAGATCTATTAATTGTATTTCTATAATGGATGTTTTAATAGATGGATTATTAATTAAATGATGCTGATTTCTAAATACGCAAGTACGAAATTAAAGTTATATATGCGTTTACACAATTTGCAATAGAATAAATAATAAAAGAATCAAGTTATAAATACTGTAAATAAAATAATAATGTACATATATCACAGTTACATTTCTATATCTAATTACACTAAGTCGACGTCCTCCTCTGCGTTGTGAAGATTGAGCAATTCTCTTTGTAGACTATTCTAACATAGTTCATTCCGCCACAGTCTTTTATGCTCTCCTCGAAGGATAGTGTATTAATATAGTTGCCTACCACATTATGTAGGTTCATAACTAACCCTGGAATGTTATTCGGGGTCTAAGCGTTAGTTCAATATATTCTAGATTCGGGGTCTAAGCTAGGTTCGCTGTCCTCTTGGCGTTAGTTCCCATAATCTAAGTATGTGTGTGTCAGCGCATGTTAATTCTGCGTCTGTTCGTTACACTTTTCATAGCACTGTTCTATTCACACAAGTTATATATCAGGCGATGGTAACGCACTTACGATATGTCTTAATCACCACACATGGCACTTGGTTATCTAACATTACAGTGTCACTGTTTCTGGTGGTGTATGGTCGATTCCTTCCTGTAACTCAGGTATTTGAATGGATGAAGGACGACTCAAAATGTCTGCAATCGTATTTAATCTCCCTTTTAAATGCTGGATGGTAAATGTGTAATTTTGGAGAATCAAAGCCCACCTGTAACTTCTATTGTTGGTAGGATGTCCAGATTTTGTCCAGAGAGTTATCGGATTGGATTACAAACTGTGCTCCTGCCAAAAATCGGTGAAACTTTCTCACGCAATAGATCAAACTAAGGCCTTCCAATTCTGATGCTGAGTATCTTCCTTCAGCAGGAGTGATCTTGCGACTTAAGTACCTTGCGGGATGGAACGTCCCGTCGTAGAACTGTCCTAGTATTCCAGATATGGATATGGCACTCGCGTCTATGCGTAAGAAATAAGTGAGTTTTGGATTAGTCATACGAAGGATAGGTGGAACGATGAAAAAATGTTTCAATTTCGATAACGCACTAATTAATCGTGCATCTTTTACAGATAACTTAGCCGAAGCTTTTAAGATGTTAGAAAAAACACTGGTGATTTCCCCCAGGTTTGAAATGAATTTAGTATAGTGGTTTCCTAGACCCAGTAAACTTTGGACCTGTTTCTTGGTCGTTGGCATTGTCAAATTCAGAATCTTAGTGACGATTCTGTCATCAGTTTTCAATTGGCCCCTGCAGATGGTATGACCAAGGAAGTCAATTTGTTCCATGCCCAACTCTACTTTGGACGCCTTCGCTGTGAGTCCAAACAATCTCAACCTGTTGAAGACCTGTCGACGTTTCAGTAGGTGTTTTGTCCCGTCTTTCGTCTGACTGCATCTGTTATTTCTATAAGTCGAGATATTTGTTGCGTTTACTGTAGGAACTGGTAGTTCCATCTCGTCCGATACTATTGTGCTACTAGTTGTGTGTGCTGTTAGTTATCTGACTAAGTGTGTTTGCGCTGTCGCTGTCGTGTGTCGCCCTACCTAGTGAAGTTGAGTTATGTATGTCTGTCGTCTCATTGATTGATGTTGGTGCAATCTGTTCGTCTGTCTGTTGTACTTGTTGTGAAACGTATGGTTTCAGGATGTTGATATGAAATATCTCAAGGGTTCTTTTATCGATATTTCATGATCCGCATCTGATATTTTGAGTTCAACGTTGAGAGGCCCTTGGCAACATGTTAGTACCATATTATGTTTATCAGTTAGTTTAATCGCAACCTTTTGGTTTGGTTTAAGGTGAATCGTTTTAGTACCCTTGTTTGGATAGTTATGGTTTCCATTACTCGACACCTGCGTTAGGGGTCCAGTAATATCGACCGCTATACTCTCAAGTGGTCTAGATGCTATCCCTGACCGTTTCACTTCGGTCTTTACATGCTTTTTCTTTCGTACATGATGTTGACACACAATACAAGAGTGACAGAAAGATTTTATGTCGGAACAAAATTTCGGCCAGTAAAATTGTGATAGAATTCTGGCTCGCGTTTTATGATAGCCCAAATGTTCAGCAAACGGTGGTGAATGTGCGATTTTTAGCACCTTTTTTCGGTATGTTACAGGTAACACCGCCTGCTGAATTTCATGGTTATTATATGTGTAATAACGCATGAGAATTCCGTTAACCTTTTTAAAGTACCAGGAAGAATTTTTAGAAACTTTCTTTCGCTCACACAACAAGTTAAAATACGGTGTGAGTGTTTCGTCGGTGCTTTGTGCCTCGCTCAACTTTTGGCGAGTATTGTTGGTATCTGCACCACTTGGTGTTAATAGCTGTAGTGTTTCATTTTGTAAGTCAGTATAACTTGTTTCTGTATCTGACTTAGTTACAGCGTTGACCATGTGTATTTCATTCCAGGCTTTTATGTTGTCGTCTGTACATTCTTTCAATGCATCAAGACATCCTAAAATAAGATCTGTACATGGATCTTGGAGGATAGCGCACGTAAATGTGCCGGTAAGGAACGGGGTATTGATATGCGCTTTTGCCAGTGGATATTTCTCGATGGTTCCCGAGAAAGTACGGCATTTGACAAATTCACCCGTATAATCTTCTGTTCTAGCAAGTTCTCTCCTTAACTCCAGTATAGTGCTGCCGCTATCAACTAAGCATTGGCATGGTTTACCATTGATCTGTGCATCGTAGAACTTAAGGTTACCTCTGGAGGCACATGCTGCATTAGCTTCTTCATTTGAACATGATATTATGTGTCCACATTTCAATCTCCCCTCCGCATGAAACTGGTGACATACTTTACACGTATTAAAGTCTAAAATATCGGTTGCTGATGATACATTCTGACATTCATTCGTTGGTAATACATTGACAAGTTCAGGATCTATGTCACTCTCATCGTCTGATGATGTATCGATGAGGGCTGCGTTGTTTGCCTTCATTCTCTGTCTTCCAAGACATTTATTGCTATAGTGGCCATAACTTGAACAAAAATAACATTTTACAGCACGTTTAAACGATGATCTTCTGCTTTCTTGCTTACTTATCACTTGTTCTAGGTGTGACGGATATGTGGGGTTCTTATCACACATCGAATAAGTTTGATGAAAAAGGTTGCAATAATTACATCGAGGTGGTTTCTGAGGTGTTTTGTCATTCTTACTGTAGTCTTTCTGTTTGTAGGATCTATCAGGGACTCTATTTGCAAAAGCTGTAATTTCTGTGTCATATGATGTAGTTTTAAATATGTCCCGATTAGAGGAAAAATAAGCTGACCCCCGTTTCTCTAATTGTTGAATGGAATCAATATCTGATTGTTGTAAGAATTTAGCAAAAGGGGTAGGCACTGTGGAAACGACTTTGTCCATTACCATTAGCTCTTCTAGTTTTTCATAGCTGTTACCTACTTTAGCCGCCTTAGTCCATTTTTTAAATGTGCTCTGCACGTTTGAAATGTAGTCTAAGAACGTTTCAGTTGCTTTTGGTTTAATCTGTGAGAATTGAATTTGATAACCAGTAGCGTCCAAAAGAAAATGTTGCATTATCCTATCGTGTATGTACTGGTAATTGCTTATAAGATCTGTTGGTATGGATTCTATTACTTTTAAAGGCTCCCCACTCAGGTTCCTCATGTAAATCATTGCCCAATCCTCTAAAGGTATTTTCTGTGTTTTTAGTTTGAACTCTATATTTTCAGTCCATGCGCTGATTGAATCACCTACAGTGTAAGGTTTAATAAGGCCCTTGTATTTACTAAATTTGTTCTGTTCTTCTTGGCTCTTTTGTTTGCTAGAGGCTATTTGTATGTTAGAATCTACCTCTATTTCTTTCATCTTTAGTCTAGTTTCAGAATCTACTTGTATCTGCTTTTGTTTGGTGGCCTCCTCTGCTTGTTTGTTAGCATGCTCTAAGTCTAACTGTTTCTGTTTGATAATTTGATCCGACTCCAATTGTTTCTGTTTGGTAATTTGATCTAATTCTAATTGTTTCTGTTTGGTAACCTGATCTAATTCTAATTGTTTCTGTTTGGTAACCTCCTCGACCTCTTTCATTTCTTTTTGATGCTGCCTTTCTAATGCTCTTTCATCTCTTTGTCTAGCTAGCTCTTCCTTATACTTTTCATCTGCCCATTTTTCTAGCTTATCGCCAGTGTGGCCCATTGCGATGCCCGCCTGGATACATTCATTTAGTGACGCCATTTTGTGGCGTAATGTTAGTTCAAAATGATAATACAATAATATACACAGAATAGTTTACAATGATGTGTTAGTAAATGTACATATTTCGCTGGAAAAGAAGATGCATGATTAAGTTAGAGCATACCAAAATATTTGGAAAATATACTCGTCTAATTTGTTGGAACGTATGGTACTTGGGATGTTCCACCGCAGACTTTCACACTACACACTGGTTTGATTTGATAACACACGGGCTGCTTCTGGTTAGTAGAGCAGCATAAATTAGACACACGCTTAAGTTGTAAATACAAGTTCACAATTCATCATATATTATCAAATATTTCATATTTCATCAAGTTGTTAATACAATCTCCTATTTCATGCGAATGATGAATGAGAATGTGCTAAATAGTGATAAATGGTATTAATGATGAATGACATGATCGTCTGAATGATTGTTAGATGATAAATGAGATGATTAGTCGTATGGCTGTCAATGTCGTCTTGTCTTCGCCGAAAAAAATTAATTTATAGAATGTATCACAACAAATTTGTATTACTTTGCAATATATCACACATCAATAATGTTGAAACGTGCATTGAATTAATTCTGGTACAGAATTTTGTAATAGCAATCGATAGCTAGCGTTCGTTCAGTGGTTTATAATACCACTTGCATGTTGGCGTTAACTACTCGTTAAATATTACTACAACTGCCTGCTATGACTGCTCAGAAACGTTCACTGAAATCTGACAGTAATTGTACTGCTGGCGTTGGTTAGCTGCGTTCCGACACCAATTCGGGGTCTACTGGTGTTTACTCCTTGTGTTCTCACACCAATTCGCCGCTGGCGTTGATTCATTGACCATTCTGACACCAATTCGGGGTCTAGCCTCACTGTATTGTGGCGTTGGTTCACATCTTCTGACACCAATTCGGGGTCTAGCCTGTCAGCGACTTGTGCGCTGCAGCTTTCAAGACTCCGCTACTTTCGCACTGCACGAAATAACAATTCATGACATTTGCGAAAGGAATGCAATTTATTCAGAGCCGACATTTGAATGGCTCTACGAGCGTTTAGGTTTCATCATCATTACACAATATGAATACATCAACGAGATGATCGATGATGCTAGCATTACACAATCTAAATGAACAGCCCTATGTTTGCCTATGGCCTAGAAAGCTATCGAATTGGTTAAGGATACGTCTGCTCTCTCTACCGTCTCCAGTCCGTCTGTTCACCCGCTACACATTGCGTGGACAAGCACGGACACTTTACTCTCCGTGCAGTCGCCGTTATTGCGTGCCTGGTCTTGCCAGCACGCCGGCTGGTGAGTTCGAGTAACCTGCCATATCACGGTTACTCGCAAGGACCAGCAACCCAATTGCTTGGGGAAAGCCCTCGCTCATCTGTACTCGTCGACCTCTGGTCTGACGCAAATGTGTCTCCTTGTGCGGTTATTAATAGTACTCGGTGTCTTCCCTGTCTGGTGTCTCTCTACTAGACTAGTGTTAACTCATTACTCCTGTAAGGCCTTATTGGGGATGCTGACAGGAATGCGTTTATGGGTGGGGTGTTGTGTGGGATGGGGGAGGTGTGGGATGTGCGGGTAGATGAAGGATATATGTGAGGATGGGGGATGTGTGTTTGGCTGGGTGGTTGGGGTGTGTGTGGGTGGGGGTAGATGAGAGATGCATGTGTTGATGGGTGGGTGGGTGATATGTGGGTGTGAGTGGTTGATGGATGAGTACGTAGTTTTTCTGTCATAGTTGTTATGGTTTCTCGGCAAGATTTGCAGAAGATAGTTTGCCATTGCTTTCCTTCTGAGCAGTGACTGTACTAGTCGGTGGCCATAGCCATTGTCTCTACTGATGAGATCATCTGCCTATCGCCGCAGAGTGCAAGACCATAACCAACAACAATCTGTCGGCTGCTCTCATACTCCTTTCACCACCTGCTTCCATGGCTTCACGTAAACCCTGATTGGGGGCTAAACGGGTACTCAACCTTGCCCAAGGGTGTCCCGTAGACTAACGGAGGAAAGGAGGCGTCTTACATCTCCTTTGATAGGGGATACCCGTACCCCGCTAACCGGACTGTGTTAGTGCGTGAAGAAAAAGCCCAGATGGCAACGTTGGTGTCGCTTTTCTCATCCAATGGCCGCCACAGACTGTTCCCAAGCTCCATATGTATCTCCAGCGACATGGAACACACTTCAGCTGCCAGAGCTCATGTTGAGCAACTGTCCGGTCTTTCTCCCGTTGGTAAAAGCCAACTATAGTTGGTTCAACTATAGAACTGTTGCCCTGATCAGTCATGCACGTAAAATTCTACTAAAAATCATAATGGGAAGACTTCAAAATAAAAGAAGAAGAGATTAACCTGGTTCAAGCTGGATTTAGACAGGGAAGTGGACATGAGATCATATACTCAACATGCGTTTAATAACAGAGGAAGTTTAGAGAATTTAATGTAAACATATTCTCATGTTTTGTGGATAATTCAAAGGCCTTTGCGTAAAACATCAGAAACTTTGGGGCATCATGAGGTAAATGTGCTTTCCATCATATGTAGTACAACTCAACTCATAAAAATACTCTATCTAGAGTTCTAGACCAACAAGCCACGGTTAGAATAGTGCTACGGAGATGGTGCACTGTGATAGGAACCTCTTTTTGTTGTCTCTCAGTGGATACTGTGGCACGTATGAAGATATCCCTATTCCGTGGAAGTGACTCTTGAAACAAGAAAAGAACAATTCAATCTTAAAGCTCCCTTGGTATAAGCCCATAAAGGATGTTTATCGATCAGTTGCATTACATTTACAGGGCACTAGTGAAAACAAGAGCTATATTCATTGTACACCTTGACGTGAACTCACGCAGTTTACAGCACTTCAACCAATAACTAGGAAATTAAAGTGTCTGCTGTGCGCTTAAAGTAGTTCTAGTATTAGATAGCCAACGAAGAAGTTCACACGTAAGGATGGCAAGCTGTTTTGAAGTTAATGATTAATGAAGGCCTTTGTGCGGCCAAATGTGGTTCAAGAGAAAGTAGCTATAAACCGACCACTTCCGTTGCTTAAGACACGGAACTTCTTTGACTTCGACCACAGGACATCCTTTACAATTTCCTGAGTATTTACATATATAACACAATGACTGTAGATGATAACTAACGTTTGCATACAGCTGGATGGGCTTCGAATAGAATACCGTAAATTGTATCTCACAAATGTACGAAAATATGAACTTTGACTGAGTAACTTGTGCATCGACATACAGGCATAGCTGCTACACTACAAGTGGGTTTTGTGCAACAGCAGACATGCAGCTAATACACATAAATACCTGTTGTTAGAGGTCCCTTAGTGCAACAGCAAACATGCAGCTAAGACACATAAATACCTGTTGTTAGAGGTCCCTTAGTGCAACAGCAAACATGCAGCTAAGACACATAAATACCTGTTGTTAGAGGTCCCTTAGTGCAACAGCAAACATGCAGCTAAGACACATAAATACCTGTTGTTAGAGGTCCCTTAGTGCAACAGCAAACATGCAGCTAAGACACATAAATACCTGTTGTTAGAGGTCCCTTAGTGCAACAGCAAACATGCAGCTAAGACACATAAATACCTGTTGTTAGAGGTCCCTTAGTGCAACAGCAAACATGCAGCTAAGACACATAAATACCTGTTGTTAGAGGTCCCTTAGTGCAACAGCAAACATGCAGCTAAGACACATAAATACCTGTTGTTAGAGGTCCCTTAGTGCAACAGCAAACATGCAGCTAAGACACATAAATACCTGTTGTTAGAGGTCCCTTAGTGCAACAGCAAACATGCAGCTAAGACACATAAATACCTGTTGTTAGAGGTCCCTTAGTGCAACAGCAAACATGCAGCTAAGACACATAAATACCTGTTGTTAGAGGTCCCTTAGTGCAACAGCAAACATGCAGCTAAGACACATAAATACCTGTTGTTAGAGGTCCCTTAGTGCAACAGCAAACATGCAGCTAAGACACATAAATACCTGTTGTTAGAGGTCCCTTAGTGCAACAGCAAACATGCAGCTAAGACACATAAATACCTGTTGTTAGAGGTCCCTTATTGCAACAGCAAACATGCAGCTAAGACACATAAATACCTGTTGTTAGAGGTCCCTTAGTGCAACAGCAAACATGCAGCTAAGACACATAAATACCTGTTGTTAGAGGTCCCTTAGTGCAACAGCAAACATGCAGCTAAGACACATATATACCTGTTGTTAGAGGTCCCTTAGTGCAACAGCAAACATGCAGCTAAGACACATAAATACCTGTTGTTAGAGGTCCCTTAGTGCAACAGCAAACATGCAGCTAAGACACATAAATACCTGTTGTTAGAGGTCCCTTAGTGCAACAGCAAACATGCAGCTAAGACACATAAATACCTGTTGTTAGAGGTCCCTTAGTGCAACAGCAAACATGCAGCTAAGACACATAAATACCTGTTGTTAGAGGTCCCTTAGTGCAACAGCAAACATGCAGCTAAGACACATTTGCTGGGAGATTCCCGGTATTAAGTTCCCGTATACTACGATGTCTCACCCACACACACATATCTTCCCACCCACCCACACATCCCCCACCTACAAACATCATCACCGCCCACACATACATCCTCTACTCACTCACATTTATCCAATCCACACTCAGACCCACACAGACATATCCCATTCACAGACACACCCCCACCCATCCCCTACACCCATCCCCCACACCCATCCCCAATCCACACACATCTCCCACACACCCATTCACCCACCCACATCTCCCACACACCCATTCACCCACCAAATACACATTCCCTACCCACACCCCCAACCAACCAACATCCACATACTTCCAACCACCCTCCCAAATATCCCCACCCACACACACATCCCTCACACACATACATCCCCCACCGACCACACATCACGCATCAACCCACACACAACCCCCACACACAACACCTCCACACATACATTCCCCACATCCCCCCACACACACACACATCCCTCATATACACACCCACACACAATAAAAACTACAAGGAGGCAACTAGAAACTTCTATAAAAAGATAGGTGCAATGAGAACAGAGGAGAACCCTTTGACGTAACTGAAATAATTAACGACGAAAATGGAGAACCAATAAGTGAACAAAAACAAATCCTAATAAGATGGAAACAGTACTTCGAACAACTTCTCAACATCCGATTAGATGTCACAAGAATTCAAGAAACCGACACAGATGCCACCGAAGGACTAGAACCAGACAAACTGAAAGAAGAAATTATAGAAGCCATCAGATTAGCCCCATTGAACAAATCACCGGACCAAGATTGCCACACATCTACTGGGGTTTCAAGTATATTTCTTGAGGGGCTCGTTTGTGTAGATAGCGAAGCAGAATCACAGAGGCACAAAAGAAGTCAAGTAACTCCAGTCGTCCTTGTTCACATTACTTTATTACACACATTTGTATCACGAGACATTACCACCAGTTCCAATGTTGCTGGGAGGGCAGGTAGTTTCACAAATAATTATTAATAACATTACAAATGCAGTCTCGGATTACAGCTTGACCATTTTCAGATGATACAATAGTTACTGTAGACTGTCATTCATATGTGACCTCAACATACTGTATATCTACAAACTACTCACTTGCTTACTTCTTGGTGGCTGGCGAACGAGGCATTGAGTTAGCGTGCTATGTTCAGCTCCGAACATTTCTCGTGCGATGTAGGATTGACAGCAACATTTGTCGCCGATGCTTGTTGTACGAGCGATGGCCATCGGCTCAAATCACTTTGTGCTTTCATAAGACATTACACAATCTGCTGGCCCTTATCACAAGTTAATAAAGTTCTCACACTTACGTTCGGAAACCATTTCATTGCCACAGAAAAACTTCCACACGTCCTTTCTTGTCAGCGCTCCAACCTAACTAACTTCAGCAGGGTTGCCACTTTTTTTTGGACCAAAAATAGCTAGAAATGGCCCAAACAACATCCGTAAATATCTCGATTTCGTTGCAAAGTATCTAGGAAAAATATCCAGATTGAAAAAGTAAGAAATTACATATGTATTGATGTCACTGCCGTCTCCATGGCGAAGAAGTTTACGGCTTTCGCCGTAACCCTGTATATTCTCGTGAGTAATGCAGCTGCGCCCGAAGCTGTTCGAACCACGCTGGTAACTTACGGGGGTATGTGAGCCGGTCGCTCAGAAAGCAATAGGCAAACTATCGAGCGTAATCTTGCCTAGTACATCCACAGCAGCTGAAAAATGCTGATGCTGACTGCAACGTCCTGTAAGGGATATGCAACATAAAAAAAATTGATGGGATTTACCCTATAGATTAATGTCCTCATCTTCATTGATGTCTGTTTCACAAGATGCACTTAGCTTGGATGATGAAGTTAAGGCTTCAGATTCAAAATTACTATGGTATGAATAACGAAGACACAAACAATAGATTGCACGATTTATTGCCTGGCATATTTCGCTGCATCTCGTCAGGTACATACTGCAGAAATCACACAACTTACGTGAATTAACAAGATAAATCCTTCAAGTTGAAATATATACATATTCGCACAGTAATGCCACTTATCTACCACGGTAATTTATCTGCTTTAGCTGTTTCAATTTCTTTTAATACACGATCAGGGAGCTGATAAGTTGAACAGCATTTTCCTGCTCTCATCAATCCAACAGAATGTACCAATCCAACAGAATGTAGAAGCATAATACCAACAGTGATCAATGACTCGAAACCGGTATTCATCATGTTTAGGCACTATTTATTTGCCTATGTCACATATTTAATAATATTAATGATAAATTACAATTTGTTGATATCGTGCTTGTTATGGCCAGGCGGGACGGTAGTGAAAATATTAGATATGAATAATATACATTTGAATATGTTTAGATACTTGCAACTATAATATCCCGGTCCTTCTGTCCTTCGCCAATCGGCTTCTGCGTCACCTTGTCCTGACTTTGTAAGTCGCATTCTGATACGGTTACATCTGTCCGTCGTTTTCGGGCGTATCCAAATCATACCTGAATAATCTCGCCCTTCTATTTACTCTATATTATCCATCCTTGCGATGCTGTGCCAGTTTATAATGTATCTTATTTCTGCTAATCGAATCGTGCTGCCTCTTCTGTCAATCCCAAGATCTGACTCTTTGTTGTTGTTGACTACTTCTGTGACGTTTTCTCCTTTTTCGTCATATCGTTGGTTTCTCGTAAAAGTTGGTTCGCGATTTTCTCACCAACTCTATTTGACGTCATTTCGTCTGCTCTGCTACTTGGCAAATGGTTTTTTTTACTTCTTCCATTACCTCTTCTGAAAGAATTTACGATAATAAATCACCGCTGTAAATTTTGTGTCGCCTTGTTTCTATCATCCCCAGACCTAACTGTCTGTTTATGACGTATTACGCAGTGACGTTTTTCACATAGTGACGTCACTTAGCAACCTTTACCGTCTGCTGCTTCGAGATTAACCCTTCGGGTTCTTTTCACTTTAAATTCTGTGTCTCATTCTGAAGTGCTACGTGGCAACGATTGCACAATGACAACTTAAAAACATTGCAATAGATCCTTCAACTTTTGATGATTCATTACTCTGTGTAGTTCTAAAAACACATGTCAGCGGTGGCATATCCCTAAATGACACTGCATTTTTATGTTTTTTAGTCTCTGCATGTTTCTTCAAGACTATTTTCGCTTTCATTTCGCACTTGCAGTACTTACAACGAGCCTTAATCACATCTCCATGAATTGACATCACCTAATCTTTAATTATGTCACCCTGCAGCCACTCTTTCCGAAATTTTTGTTCATATTGCTTTACTTTTGGCATGTTTAAATATTTGTTCAAAGTGGAAGACACATATGAAGGTGAGCAATTATTAAAAAGATCACATGAAAAAGAATCACAAAGTCGGCATCACAGCAATAATTGATCGCAACACGGTGAATTGACAGTTCAAATAATGTTATTATAATTTAAGCGCCCTTTTACTCATTACCGGGGCAGAGGGGTTGCCAGATTGCTGTAGCGTTGACCCAAGTCAGTTCAAAGTTTAAATAATGGCAGTTACCATAATTTACGCGCGTCCAGACCAAACAAAAAATGGGTAAATGACACCGAAAGAAAAGTAAAATCTTGAAAGTATCCAAAATATCCAACTCCAAATGAAAAGTATCTAGAATTGCATCCAGCATCCAAACATCAGAAAACGGTATCCAGACGCCGGCAAAAACCTCTAGATCTGGATACAAAATATCTAGAATGGCAACCCTGAACTTCCGTTGTCTCTTTTCAAGTGAACCATCCTTATCCGGTCACGTGATACGCAACTTTCTTAAATAGTCTCCCTTAGTGCTATTCATCATCATCATGGACCCGATCTACCTTTACACGCTTTATCAGAGCGTGTCAGTTACTTGTTATTGCGTGACTTGTTCTCAATTTTCCCTTTATTAGTCTTTTACCGTAGACCTTCTGTCAAACTGTAAGCTGATTGCTGCAAGACTGGGGAAACGCCATAATTATCCCAATTTGGAAAAAAAAAACAAAGGCAGCTAAAGAGACTGCACACAATACAGAGGAATTTCACTGTTGAGTCATACTGGGAAAATATTTTGCAAAATCTTGAGAAAAGATTAAGAACTATTATAGGACCCCAGGTAAGCGAAACACAACTTGGATTTAGGAAAAACAAAGGATGCATAGATACCATTTTTGCTCTTAGACAACTTATAGAAACATCAATCGAATTCAATGAAACACTCTACTTAGCCTTTGACGACCAAGTAAAGGCATTTGATAGAGTAGATAGAAACAAACTGTAGGAAATCCTTAAACAATATGGAGTAAGTACACATCTAACAAACCTATGTAGAAGCTTATACAACAACAGTGAATGCATAGTGAGAGCAACTGGAGGACATTCAGAACCCTTCATCATAAGATCCGGAGTACGACAAGGTTGTGTCCTGTCCCCTCTCTTGTTTATAACATATATAGACAACATATGTAAAGAAACCAGCCAAACAGAGACCGCAAGAACACCGAATGACGAGAACACAGACGAAGAACCATCTGCAAATCTAACCATTAGAGAACTCCTCTTTGCGGACGACCAAGCACTAATAGCAAAATTAGAAGCTGAATTACAAGACCACATGAATAGTCTAAACGAAATGTTTAGGGAACATAACATGAAAATTAGCACAAGTAAAACAGAGGTATTGACTATAACTAAAGAAGAAAAAGCAACAACGATTCACCTAAACGAACATCCCTTGAAACAAGTAAAGAGTTTCAAGTACCTAGGAAGTATAATATCATCAAATGGCAAATCAGCAGACGAGATCGAAAATAGATGCAATAAGGCAAACCAACTCATTGGACAAATGGCACCAATACTAAAGAACAAACATGTATCAATAACTACTAAGAAAGCACTTTACAACACAATCTTCCTACCAACTCTATGTTACCAATGCCAAACCTGGACAATGACAGAAAAAGAGAAAAGAAAAATCACAACAACAGAAATGAAATTCCTGAGAAGAATACTCAATGTATCAAGAAGAGATAAGATCAGAAATGAAGAAATCAGGACTAAAGTTGGAGTTATAGCTGCACTAGATTTTATTAGAAGGCAGCAAGTCAAATGGTTTGGCCATGCAAGTAGGTTACCAACTAACAGTATACCATAACAAGCAATGATGTACAGACAAGAGGGAAGCAGATGAAGAAGCTGACTACGTAAACGATGGAGGCAGGGAATAACAGAGTCCATGGGAATATCGATAAATGAAGCCCATAAGCGGGCACTCTCCAGCTGTTTATACTTCACCTCGACACCGCATGGTACAAGAGGAACATGATGATATGAGACCTAAGAGACCAGTCGCACTGGAATGCAATTTTGTTTATACAATTAACCTCATAATACCAAATACCAAATTAGTGCACAAAATAATTCAGGAACTTACTAATAAAAGAACAAGTACGTCAACAGGCTGTCTAAAAGCTAAAGATGGCAAAATCGTAATAGAAAAAGATCAGATTCTACATGTATGGACAGATTATGTGAAAAACCTTTATAATGATAACAGAGAGGAACAGTACGATATTAGATTTAATACTGAAGGGCCACCAATTTTGAAGATGGAGGTTCGAAATGTTCTTAAGCATATAAAAGCTGGCAAGGCCCCCGGTGCAGATAACATCACAACAGAAATGATTAAAGCTTTAGAAGAATTTGGACTAGAGCAAGTCACCAGACTGCTGAACACATTATATGATACTGGAGATATACCTTCTGAATTATGTAACTCTGTATTTATTGCAATCCCAAAGAAATCAGGAGCTTTGGAATGTGATCAACATCGAACAATTAGTATAATGAGTCACATCACAAAGATAGATTTTGCTACGAATTATCATGCAAAAAGTGAATAAGAAAATACGATCTGAAATAGAGGAAGAACAATGTGGGTTTGTAGAAGGAAAGGGTACCGTAAATGCTGTGTATATGCTGCGGACAGTTATTGAACGTGCTATAGAAGTAAACAAGGATATACATCTTTGCTTTATTGACTACACAAAGGCTTTTGATAGAGTTAGACATGTCAACATGGTGGATATGCTTGCAGATCTACAAATTGATGAGAAAGACATTAGACTTATTAAAAAAATCATATATTGGAAACTACAAGCTGCCATAAGGATTGATAATGAAGTGGGACAATATCAGCCTATTAAGAGAGGTGTTAGGCAGGGATGTGTAATGTCTCCTGATCTTTTTTCCCTATACAGTGAAAATATTTTCAGAAATGTAGAAGATTTAATATTTTTTTTAAGACGATGTGGCATACAAAAACGTCTCTACTAACATCTGTCTATTGAGGCCCTTAAAATTACAAATCCCTAATAATTACTCTTTAAGTATCTTGCTTAGTGTAGGAGTAGAAAATAAAACAGTGATAGACTGACCGTGGCACAGCTTAATTTATTTGGCTTTATTTTGGCTCACGTACCTGGCCAAGACCGGCGAGTTTGAAAACAAAGACTAAAGCGGCCATTTCTAGTGAAGATAGCACACAAGAAAGTCGACCTTTCCCTTCGGGGAGAAGGACATTTTGCCTTAAAAATATATCATTCTCTGCAACAATTGGTATGTTATATCTACATTAATAAGATGTATTCATGTATTTTTATAAAGTACATATACCAGTGTGTTTAATTAAGAATTAGTTAGAATGATAATTCAACCTTTCTGGTAAACTGGGGTCTGATTGATTTTTAGTACTGAAGCACATGTGGGTGCCACGCTGTAATTTTTCCTATGTTTTACAATTTCAAATCCCTATGTTAAAATCTTTTATAGGCATTATGAACTTATATCTAACTAATAGTGCTTATAACCTATAAATATTATGTGTACCGTAGAGTATCAAACTCAGGTCCGAAACACATTCTAGGCATTTTCTCAATGTAGTAGCAGACTCCTGATTCATACTTCATAAGTAGAGAACTCGTGTCTGTCAATTTCATATTCCTATGTTAAAACTTCTATGCATTGTGAACTATATCTCACTATCTATGCTTAGAAATCTGCAAATAATCTATGTACTGTAGAGATTGAACTCTAAAGAACATTTTCAAAGGAATTTTTATCCATGCGGGGACATACAAATGTTTACGCATATTCCTGACTCTTAGTCAGGGGATAAAATGCTTTGCCACATTCTAATCTGTAATTTGGAACTATAGTGCTAAATTTTAGTACAATCCTTTTGTTAACAGATTAGTAACCACTCAGCATGAGTGAGGAACATATAATCATTTCATAAAATATTGCTAGGGAAATGCCATGTTTGAGAATATAAATTCTAGAACAAAGAAAGTAAACGCTTGATAAAAATGAATGTTCGGATAGGATGTACCTTCAATCCCATCGCCTCCCTGTAGTAGGAACAGAAGCGAAGATTGATGTGAATAAATTGCTTGCAATATTCAGAAGACTGGACCATGCGGCATAAGTTATTCTAATAAATACACTCCGAATAATAGCAGTCATTGGCAAAATATATCACAGCGGTTACTATCCTCATGTGCTGTATGCAGTTGGGGAAAACAATGTATGTTTTAATTTATGGATTAACCCCTGAAGAAATTTCAAAACCATTGGCTCCGGCATTAAATTTTATGATTAATATTATTCTGTATGATTATCATGTACTTAATATCAGAGAAATGTATGTTTGTTTTCTCTGTTATGAGAACTTTTCTATGTCCTGATTGTTACTCCTTACTGTGGAAACTTGAGATGAAGTATGAAACCTGTGTATGTCAGTAATTAAGAAGACAATGTTGAAAAGCCTTGGCCTAATGCTGATTATAGTGCCGGAAGGAAGACGCGGCATTAGAAACCACAGAAATTGAGTATAGGCTATTCTCTTCAAGAATGAGAGATACAATATCAACATGTTGGATGGACAGAATGGCTTCACTCATAAAAAAGTTCCCATTAACAATCGCAGAACAAAACATAGAGTGAAAAGATATCTCAGTCACTAGCAGAGCTTGAAAAGCTCTACAACAAGCAACGAGGGACAGAAAACTTGGGAACCCACTCCGATCTCTTTCCCCTTTTTTGTTTGTAATTGTGTTGTAAACCTTTTACTATAACACAGTAGGTTAATGCTCGGTTGTATTCTTTGTCATCCCTTTTCTATAGCGAGTGGTGGATTTTGTGGGACTGCATTGCATCACTATCAACTGGAAACTGGGGAAAAAGCCAGGCGAGAGTGAACATGGCAACT
Organism: Cepaea nemoralis; assembly: GCA_014155875.1. Classification (NCBI taxonomy): domain Eukaryota; kingdom Metazoa; phylum Mollusca; class Gastropoda; order Stylommatophora; family Helicidae; genus Cepaea; species Cepaea nemoralis. Next base: position 223,429 of record JACEFZ010018821.1, on the reverse strand, counting down.
GTCCTAAACAAAGTCTGAACCAATACCTCAATGTTTACTGCTGCACTCATAAGCTGCAAACGCCAGCAAAATAGACACATGCGAAGCACACTAACTGCGTGATTGAGGAAGTCCTATTTCAGTCAGAATATCCAGGATGGACTTCTGAATCTAATAATCTACAAAGATGAAGATTAACAGAGTAACTGACAACAGTGTATCGTCTGCTTTACTTCTGGGAAGTACCACCTGAAGCCTCGTCACTCAGCAAAATCAGTGAAACTATGGGACAATCCTACTACAAGTTTAATAAAACTAACAACAGTGAGTAACCTTCAACTGTTGGTTGGATTACCAAGTTAATATCCAACAATGGATAAGTCTTAGAAAGAACGTCTCACAGCTGCAACAGTCAAACATAAAGGTGCAGCCACTCAACACCAAGTTCTACCTATGAAAACCAACTCAAACAAATGGGAAGAGACACTGAAACAACATTATAAGCCAATACAACCAATGTACCAACTTCAGAACCTCTGAACCATAACTACACCATATTACCTCAAGGTTCCAAAACCTGAACACCATCAAAAGGACCATATGAAAGCAGCTAGCGGAGTAAATGCCTTTACGCCTGCAACCACAGGAATCACCTGATGACTTGCAACCCTGGATATGTGGTGGAGTCAATATTTTTCAGTTTCATGCCTGCAGCAGAATCCTGGAATTAATACCAAATGAACCAAATGAATAACAAGTAGAATTGTATGTCTACATTGAAGTAAATACTGAATCAGAACTCTGTGCTGGTCCCATGTCAGCCTAAATGCCATCAACTGTGGAATAGGATATAGACTGGTGACTAGGTGGGTGAAACCTCTGTGTAAGCCAATTTGGTATTCGGATTATAAGCCGAGAAGCTGAATGGACGTCAACTTTTCATCAGACCTGATGATAAAAGGAATTACCTTCTGCAAAGCTTAAGTGGAAATCCTGAAGTATGACCAACCTGAGGCACCAAATTTTCACAAAGCACCGAGCCATTTGCACCAGAAGATTCGTGAATTCAGCCCCAATGGAGGGGATATGTGGTGAATTTATTTCCTAATAGGGATTATAAGTATTCCGCAACAAACTTCAGTGGACATTAAACATGACTGTGAGTATTTTATTTCTGCCCGGATAATTATGGACATTAACTGCTTCGCACTGGAGAAGAATACCCACCCGCACTGCCTAAAGAAATACTAATAAGTAATTAGTTTAATTATTAGTATAAACTGCTTATTATATGTGTTTTTTTTCTATGCCATGGGTTTATAAGGTAGCTATTGTTTGAATTGGTAATGAGGTATAACCAATGATGGTTATGGTAAATAGAGTATTTTGACACCAACTCATTATTTTTAAAATGAGAGAATTGTAAAAGGTGTCAGAAACAAATGTTTATATATTGGGGTTCTATATACTTTGATCATTATTTGCCTTAATTATGAGGGTAAATGAAAGTAGATCCAATTTGTGGTTGTTGTGTTGTTTGTAATAACCTTGTTTTTTTTCTGGGGTCACTGGGTACTATGTTGTGATAATGCAAATCATTCCCATGCCTGTCTGAAAATGCATAGTGTTCATTACACATATATATGTAACTGCAGATTTTGATTTAATACTTGAACTGTTTGTCCAAAAATTAATTGATGTGTACATCAAGTAAATGTGGTGTTCATCAGTGGTTGTTTATATGTTGTGAACAATCAATATCCTTCTAGCACTATAGTAAATTTAAAGGTGATGAAGTGGGAAGGGAAACCTACACACAGATGCCATTGTTTCAAGGATTGAATTGTTTTCTCCTGGGGTTTGTGGTAAATATCCCTAATCACCCTGCATTCTAACAAGTGACCAGAGAATCAATAAATCCCCTAGACAGCTTAACATAATATTCTCATAAATTAAAATCCACATCCCACAGACGATATAAATGGAATCAGCATTGGAGGACGAAACATCAATAATATTTGATATGCAGATGATACAGTACTGATTACAGACAATGAGCAGGATCTGCAACAATTAGTAGATGTGATTGTTGTACACAGTGAGCAACTGGGGTTAGAATTAAATTGTAAGAAGACACAGGTTATAGTCGTCACTAGAAGAACGAAGTACCACAATGTAAATGGGAATATTCTTCAATAAGTGAATCGGTACAATTATCTCGGAACAGTCATAACATCGATGGGAGATGCCTTGAAGAGATTAGAACAAGAATCGCCATGGCGAAAGTAGCCTTTAGCAAGATGAAAACATTCTGACCAATAAAATGATGTCAATTGAAACGAGAAAAAGAATGTTGAAGGGATACATAGAGCCTGTTCTTTTGTATGGATGTGAAACTTGGACAATGTGCAGTCAAGCTGAAAAACATCTGATGGCTGCAGAAATGTGGTTTCTGAGGAAAATGCAAAGAATACCATGGACAGACAGAAAAACCAATGACCAAGTACTACAGGAAGACAAATGAAAATCGTAAATTGATTAGATAAATTAGACGTAGACAGTCAAATTTTTGGACATGTTATGAGAAGAAATGGATTGGAGAACTTAGTGACAACTGGCAAGATCGAAGGGAGCAGACCAAGAGGATGACCGAGAGGAAAATACCTGGATAGCTTGGCCACATGGCAAGGACGAGACAGGAACGAGACGCTGGAGATCGAGTGAAATGGCGAGTCATGACCGCCCACGCTTTCCGGCATGGCACATGATTGATTGACTGAACCTCATAAACCATGTCACCAAGCTCCTATTCAGAATTATAATGAGAAGAGAAAAAAGGTAATTAAAGATGGAAATTAGTGGAGAACAGTGGATTTGAGGAAAGGGAAAGGAAAATTGTCATTCATTGTTTCCGAAAACTAATATAGAGATTAGCCGAGACACAGGAAGATCTATATTTGTGCTTTATATATTACACTAAGAATACAATAAAGTTAAACATTATGAAGTGATCAAAATAGTTAGTCAGTCAGTCAGTCACTCAGTCAGTCACTCAGTCAGTCAGTCAGTCAGTCAGTCAGTCAGTATGTCAGTCAGGCAGTTAGTTAGATAGTTAGTTAGTTAGTCGACAGATCATCCTCATTGCACATCGAACCATTCAGTCCATAAATGCTCGGATCCCCTCCTCAATAAATCCCGCAGCGTGTAGCGGCTCACGACACCAGTTCTGTGTTGGTTTATTACTCTTCTTTGGCTTCCTGCGTAGTGTTTTTGTTTGGCCACGCCTCTTTCAACTTGCTGTTCTCGCAGCCTGACCATGGTTGTAGATCCAGTCATCGCTTGGTTCTCATAAACGACTTACTTCTCGTAGAGCATTCAGAATGTCTGCTTGGTCCATGGCTCGTCCGCCTTCCACAGTAGCCCGACCTGCAAACCTGTCAGCCTGCTTATACCCTTGTACACCTGCATGCCCTGGCACGAAGATGAAACTAATCTTTGCCAGCAGAGACCGCTCCAGAGACAGCAGCCACTCTCTTCGGACCTACCCCATCTCTATTATCCTGAGCATACTCATTGTGTCACTAAGGACACATGCCTGATTGAATGTCTGTGTTTCGAGCCATGTTATTGCTTTACTTCTGCCATGACTTCCATAGTCATGCTGCTTGTGGTCAAAGCAAAATCGCCAGACTCTTCCTTCACACTTTTCCCTCCGGCCTGAGCCGTAAAGGACCATGAACTTCTCACTCCTCGAACGACCGACCCATCCGTGAAAATGACCGCATCATCCTCTAACGAATTCTCGAAGATCAGAGCCTGTACTTCCGCCTCCACAGCAGCTGGATTTTCTTGTCTGCATTTCCTGTATAGTTGGATGCACACTGAAAAGAATGTACACAACTCTGTTGGCACTTGTACCCACTCCTCGCCAGGTTCTAAGTCCTCAGGTGAACACACCTGCTGAAGAATGTCTTCGGCTTGACCCATCCACGACTTTCCTCTTTTTAACCTGCTGCCCATTGTCTTCTTGATCTTGCTTTCAGTGGATGTTGTGTGTTTTCGTTGACTCTGATATAGGCACGTGTTTTGCAGAATTGTATTCTGTCCCTCATGGTTGGAAAATCAAGAAGGTAGCGCCTCGCCTTGTATGCTGTATCTCTTGTACATCCAAGAATAATGCGCATAGCTTCGTTCTGTATCCTTTTCATCCTTTCTATCTGCTTATGCTGATCAAAAGTTTGGGAAGTATTAATATTAGTGGGAAATGTATTAGAATAATAAATAATATTTACTGGACACAACAAGCAGACATTAAAATGGGCGAAAATTAGCATTTATGAACACATGATGCAAGCAGCAAGAAAAACCAGGATGGACCAAGAATACGAGTTAAGGTTATAATATAAGCAATCTTCTTTATGCAAGAAGGGTTGGGGGAGTGTGTGTGTGTGTGTGTGTGGGGGGGGGGGGGGGGTAGGTCTCTGAAACAAAGGTGTCAAGGTGTATTTCTCTCGTATTGTCAAATATTCATATTCTACATCTCATAACCAATATCTAAACTATCTAATAACCAATATCCAAACTATCTAATATATATTTTGAATTATCTAATTCATGATTCGCCATTCGAAATATCCCCTATCAAAGGAGGAGTAAGGTGCTTCCTTCCCTCCGCTAGCCTACGGGACACCCTTGGGTAAGGTGGAGTACCCGTTTAGCCTCCCGATCAGGGTTACGTGAAGCCATGGGTGCAGGTGGTGGATGGGGTTGACGAGCAGCCGACAGATAGTTGTATGTTATCGTCTCAAGCTTCTCTTTTTTTGGGGAGAAAATTGCTACGGTCATTGACCAGTATGGTCACTGCTAAGAAGGAAAGCAAAGACAAACTAACTTCTTTACAGATCATCATCTCACCTCATCTCATCATGTTTCTCTTGTACCTTGCGGTGTCGAGGTGAAGTATAAACATCTGAGAGTGCCCGATTATGGGCTTCATATATCGATATTCCCATGGATTTTGCTATTACAGATGTCAAGAAAATTATGTTTTGCAGTCTGAGATCAGAGAAACAGTGTAAACCCTTAGGTCAACACATCCGACTTTTAGCGTGCATTTTTGACCAGGTTAGCATTATTGTGAGACTCTCACGTTTGTGGTATCGTCCACCCCCCAGCTGGTCATGATGGAACAGTCGAAGACTTCACGGTCATCCCTCAAAGGAAGGCAGGGACAGTCCATAGCATTTCCCCCATCCTGGGTGGCTTCCATAATTGCAGAGCCGACACATAACGCTCTGGTGCTGGGCTCACCGAGGGAATCGTCACGTCCTGCTCATGGCTGCTTTAATTCCTCACTTAAATATATTGGGCATTTCGTTCGCCCTGGGCCGTTCCCGCACAAACCAGACAGGTCTGCAGACGGTATCCACTTAGCGAGTTTTCGATTCGGACATGTGCTTTTCAGAGCTGTTCCAGGCACGGCGGACATTCGGAAAACTACCTAGTCAGAGCTGTTCCGAACAAGAGCGGCATTCGGAAACTAGGTGGTCAGCTCTGTTCCTAGCACGAGAGACATTCGGACGAGACATTTCACTCGGACGTAAATGCGTAGTGGCAATTTCTATTTTGCCATCCGTAGGACGGCACTTCCGTCTTCGACGGGCATTTTTAATGAGGTTAACCTTCCTCGGGTTTCGAGGCACGTTAGACTTATTGTTGAGATGTCGCCCACATCTCAGCTGGTCAAGATAGAACGGTCAGAGACATCGCGGTCAACCCTCAAGGGAAGGCAGGGGCAGACCATGGGCGTTCCCTGTTATCCAAGGCGGCTTCAATTATTGCAGAGCCGGCACATACTGCTCTGAGACTGGGCTCACCCGAGGAATTGCCACGTCCTGCTCATGGCTGCTTTGATTCCTCACTTCCATGTATTGGGTATTTCGCTTGCCACTGGTCGCTCAAGCACAAACCAGGAACGGACAGTCTGCGGACGACATCCACTAGGTAAGCTTTCGCTTCGGACTTCGGACCACGCAGTGGATTCGCTAGCCAACGTTCCATTTCGTGTTATTGATACGTCTCTCCACCTTTGACTACACTCTATGTGAGCTAGATACAGACATTTTCCGTTACCATTTCGTGCGACTGGGGCGCTTTTTTCCTTTAGTATTCGCTCACGAGGTAGGCTACATGTGCTGCCGGCTCAGCACCTTACCTCCGTGCAGAAGTGAGCGAGGAACGGCCAGGCCCTCTCATCCGGGGATCCCTCATATCCCCCAGCTGAGAGCCTTTGGACAAGTATCTGAACTGGGCATGTAGCGTGCTCAGAATCTCACCTCCATTTTTCGGTAGGTGGGTATCGGCCCGGCTCTCACATCCAAAGGTTTATGGCTTAGAGGCGTTCAGCCACAACCCTCGGCAGAGAGCCTTGGGGTATGTATCCGGACCAAGAACTTCTGCCTTCGTTAGCCTGACATAAACTTTTAACTGCTATCCTCGATTGGCTTAGTCTGGCCCCTATCCCATGAACTGACCGATATGTTGTTTTCATCCATCGACATAGCACATGGGTTCCATGGGACACTCAAGCTCCCCCACCACCGAAAGGTGGAGACACATCGGGGGAGGAATTAGTATATGAGATAATTATATAATGGAGAAAGGGAATAATTAACACAAGAAAGTAACTTAGAAAGCCCACCAATTCTAAAAAGAAGAAGTCACTGACGCTATGAAACATATGAAGAAAGCAAAATATAACTAGATGTCACATAATACTGAAGAATGCCGATCCAGATTGATGAAAGGCCTGAAACCGCCGTCGCTAGGCGCCACAACTATTTGATGTGGGGGAAATATGTTCCAAATTTAAACACGACCGGGATTCCCTAAGAAGTCCCCGAATCAAAGAAAATCGTCGGCATGTTGATTTGCCCGGATCTTAAGATGAGAGGGAAAGTGCCGTCTTGATTTGGTCGCCGCCAGGACAATGACGTCACTCGAGCAATTTTTTTCGGCTGTTGGAAGTTGACGAAACGTGCGATCAGTCTGCGGGATGAACTACAGATACCGAGAGTGTTTGTTTGTTCCAATTCGAATGGAGAAGGGATTCACAGTGTCCCATGTTGTTTGGAAACAAGGGACATTTTTTTTCATGTTGTGAATTGTGAATTCCAACTCGGAACACTAGCATAAGGTAGTTTATTTATAAATAGAGTTAGGACTTGAACTTAGTGATAGTGTTTTGTGTGAACGTAGTCTAGGAGCGTCGGCCGCAGCTGGCTGATGCCTAGCTTAAACGAGGTAGAGTGATATATCATTTCACTCGGCAGGGTAGGACCAATGTAATGGGATGATATTCAGGGAGATTTGGGATGACTGGGGGATAAAGGAAATGTTAATGATAGGATATTCCGGTAGGGAGGTCTACTGGGGAGCTGTGCGTTTCCTTTTGGTCTTTCCTTTTCCTTACCACCCAAATGTGAAGAACTACTCTGCTTTATGCTAGAGTGTAGTTCTAGGTTAACCAGGATAAATATCTGAGTGGGGCCTTCACCCAAATGTGAAGAACTACTCTGCTTTATGCTAGAGTGTGTGACGAAACGCGTTTATCTGTCTTGGGTCGTCAAGATCCCGCACTATTTTGGGCGCGTCATCGGGGACTTTCCCAGCTAAAAATAGACTGAGGGAAGCCGATGGAGGACTTTCTATCTAGTATCTTCTCGAAACACCGAAATTCGAGTAACCCGTGATGCTGGGTATCGCTCTAAATTCTCGTGCAGAGAGATCTAGAAACTCTAGGCGGGGAATGACGGTTTCCCGAGAAAGTATCTTTTCTCAAGAAGCACTCGCTTCTAGTGCGCATTGAGTTGGCACGAAGCGGGAAATTGGCCAAACCCGTGATTCACTTACTTTTGCTCGACGAGAACAGACGCAGGCCTGATGTGAGCCATTTTTGTGTTGCGTCTCACCTCAACCATGATTCGGCTGACTGTTATGGAAAGGAAGCTGAGACGCCCTTGAACAGTTCGGAAGCTGACTGGAGATCTGGTTTCTCACCATTAAGGAGTTTGCCTGTTGAGGAACCAGTCAACTATAATTGTTGTTGGCAGGAAACCACTTCGTGTGACACAACGAAGGGTTCAGTTCTTCACTTATCACGCCAGACTCAACCACACCATGTACCCAATGTGATTCACCATGCGTGAAGTTTGCATCAAGAAATACAACTGCCCTGAAGGTGCACGTGTGGGAAGTGATGGTTGGTGAGGTTTTCGATTATATAAGATACTCTGTTTCTGCCAGGAACATTTCAGCATTTTGAGTAATCATGCTCAACGAAAGGAAACACCGGACCGTATCTTATGACGGGGGTTCTGCCTAAACGCAGAAGTAATTGATCTTCAGACACTTGAATGGTTCTTTGGACAGCTCTAGTGGCAGGTCTTGAGAAGAGCTACACCAGCTATTGACTTGTGGCAAAGGTTACCCGGTGGAAGGGACTATGGTATAGTCCAACCTGAATTGTTTCCGTGAAATAGATGTCTGATTCTATTAATGTACTGTCTCAGTATGAAGATATAAACTGTGTTGAAGTAGGACTCAGTAACATTTCAGTAGCCATATCTGATTCTAAAAGCAGTGTGACTGTAAGAGACCATTGAATTGGTCAGTGACATTTTTCCATCCATGTTCCTGTGATGTGATGAAGGGACCATTGAATTGGTCAAGGACATATCCGTTCTGCAGTGGGACTGTGCTATGAGTGACAGGCCATTCGATTGGTCAGTGACTATTTAAGTTTATCGAAGTAACGAATACTTGGAGCCAAGTCCAGGAGGATTGTCTCCCAACCGGTATTGTTCGAGAACTGTATTAACAGTGACTCCGTGGGAGTGATATAGATGCAGTTGGTCCAGTGAAGTGTGGTCCAGCAGTGACTCTATTGTTGTGGATCCACGCTCTGGAGACGGAGTGGTCTCCAAGGTTCTAGTCATCTCACTGGAAGGAAGCCGGGTGAGTGGCGGACCGACTGGACGGGACATCTGCATCCAATCTACTTCTCAACTCGATGAAGACACCTACATCTCTGATTCTGTCTCTACTCTATCTTCTATTGGTGTAAATAGATTCTTCTATCAGGATGTTCATTTCAGTTCTATATTCTCAAGGGTAGAATAAACTTTATGTAAGTTGACTTGCTCTTTGTATAATGATTGAGTGTGGTCTCGGACGATGCCTAAGTGTTCATTGTTCCACAGGTGTAGGTAGTTAGTGGGGGTCTAGAATCTGGAGGGGCTTGTAGACGTAATTAACTAATATGAGATCAACCACAGAGTAAAAATGTGTATCTGCTTTTCCAACCCCTGGGGCTAGAATACACGGGAGTGCCAGAGACACCTCGGGGGTGGTTCACTCTCACTACCCAAGGTGAACTCGTCACAGAGTGTAGTTCTAGGTTAACCAGGATAAATATCTGAGTGGGGCCTTTGGCCTACAATCACGTATAATGGGTTCGAATAGGGTTTTTCTCTCACAGAATGTTCTATTTTCAACAGGTTCCACAGAGTAGAAGAAGGGAAATTTTACTCAGAGGTGTGGACAATGACAGTCACACTAATTGCAATTACATTGTAGAGAAGAGCTGATGGACAACACAGAGGTGTGAACAATGGCTATCACACTGAGTGCAGTTATACTAAATGGCCTCGGAAATGGGACATCGTTCCAAAAATTATAGACTCATAGAAAAGAGTGTTATCCTGAAAAGGACCAGTGTAGCTGAGATTGAGTCCCAAGGCGGTTTTTATGAAACTATTAACACCTCCAGGGAAAATGACAATATTAAGTAGAGAGGTGGAATAACAGTGATGTGAAGTAACTGTGACTATGTTGAGTGACCATAACAATAGGTTGTAGAGAGGTTGCAGAGTAAAGACACTCGTTCAGTAACATTTTGCAACCGGACTGAAAGTTTTCTTTAAACTCGTGTGAGATATAAGGAGATCTTCGTAGGTATCAGGATTTTAATGAACATATTAAGTACATAGTGTGTTCCTGATTCATGGTCATTATTAGGCTATATTCACTCTTGGAGACCAGTCACACAGTCTATATACGGATAACTCCTAGAAGTCAACCACTGTCGGGAGAGACGCTTCATTCGGTGAGACCTGTTGGGAATTTACTATGGTGTGATGTGGTATGGCCGACCGTGATGATGAACGATCCTGGGCTCACTGATCTCTTCTCGCATACACCATAGAAAATACTACATATTTCCACACGCAAACAGTGCACACACACACACACACACACACACACACACACACACACACACACACACACACACACACACACGTGACACTTTTCTGTATTAAATGCTTTATTTTATCATTTACTAGCTGACCCTGCCCGGCTTCGCCCAGACCCTGGTGGGGAGCATCTCATTTAATTCATATAAGTAGTCATATAAGTTCTCGTTCCCGTTACCGACTGACTGTCTGTCTGTCTGTCTGTCTGTCTGTCTGTCTGTCTGTCTGTCTGACCCGGCCCGGCATTGCCCAGCTCCTGGTGTGGAGCATCTCATTTAATTCATATAAGTAGTCATATAAGTTCCCGTTCCCGACTGTCTATCTGTCTGTCTATCTGTCTGTCTATCTGTCTGCCTGACCCTGCCCGGCTTCGCCCAGTCCCTGGTGGGGAGCATCTCATTTAATTCATATAAGTAGTCATATAAGTTCCCGTTCCCGTTACCGACTATCTGTCTGTCTGTCTGTCTGTCTGTCTGTCTGTCTGTCTGTCCGTCCCTGGTGGGGAGCATCTCATTTAATTCATATAAGTAGTCATATAAGTTCTCATTAAATTCATACAACAAAAAAGTAACTTAAAAGAATGTCCTTCCACACACCATCCATTATGTTTAATGAAAACTCTTTCTAATCACCTGCATGACTACAGTAACTTCTTAAGCAAAAAAAGATGAGTTACAATGTTATGCATTGTGCATTATTTTTATGAAAACTTTGAAAATGCCTTACAGATTGTATCATTATTTATTATAACTCATATGCCGGTACATAACTATGGACAAAGAGTTTATAAATCTTTGAAAACGATGCCACAATATGACTATAAGTTATACAGAAATGTTATGCCCCTTGAAATAACTTTTACAGAGTTAGGTCCCCTGAGATATATGAAATTATAATGAAAAATGAAAAATGAAATAATACTGAGTAAGCAGGCGATTTCACACTAACAAAATATCACAGTTGGCAGCGCTGGAATGAAAGGAAGGCGTGTAGAAAATTTCATCTCAATCGGATGGGCCGTTCGCGAACAAATAAAGGACATACATACATACATACATACATACATACATACAGACATACAGACAGACGGAGATCCTAATTTATATATAAGATTAAATTACAGTCTTGTGTGGGTATGTTCTGGAGGAATATGAAGGGTATTGTTTAGTGGTAAGAAGAAGAAGAAGAAGAAGAAGAAGAAGAAGAAGAGAGAGAGAGAGAGAGAGAGAGAGAGAGAGAGAGAGAGAGAGAGAGAGAGAGAGAGAGGGGGAGAGGGAGAGGGAGAGAGAATGTACCTAAGAATCAGACATAAGAGACTACAGAACATTGAAATGGTTGCCTACCTGTTTCGACTGATTTTCATATCTAACACGAAACAGGCTAGGGAGCCTTATTTAAGCTGAGTCCAGTAGACAGTATTATCTCCCAGAAATTCCAGTCATAAATTCTTCCTTATTTCCCCCTGGTGTTAATTGCAATTATCACTGCAAAACTTGGCCATCACGCCCTCTGGCATTCCTGATTTGGTTTTAATAGCCAACATTTACTCTGTGTGGCCAGTCCTAGTTGGAATTGGCTTGTTTACATCCTTAGGGCTATTATCTCCACATGGGTCAATACGTTGTTCATGCCTGGGTGGTTTTATTTCACTATCTCGGACATTCTCCACCTGGCTACAGGTAATTGCCTTTATTCAACCGCTGGCCCAGTTCATTGTTGATTTAGCCAGGGTCTACCTGGGCGAGAAGGTGCCAATGTGTCTGTGTGGTGTCATAGCCCGTCTGGGTCTAGCAGTTTTCCAAGGTGTAGACTAATTATCTAGTTGTGTCCGTCTCAAGTCTCAAGCAGCCCATTTTACTTGCCATCTGCAAGCTTACGTCATGGCTAGAGGCTTTTTGTGAGTAACCTTACCTCACGACTAGATAGTCATGGAGCAGCCTGATTAATTCATTCTTTCTCAAATTGGCCTCTCAAATTTGGAGACCGAGAAAATATTCTGGGATGTTAACTCGCAATTCGCGACAGCAACAAAGGGATGCTGTTTAAAATATTGTAGTATTTTGATTTACATTACATGATATCGGTTGCTCTTCGGTTTGTGATACTGACTTTACTTTCTTGCTTTTGTGTTTTAGTTTCTGTTCATTGGGTTTGAGCAACTGCTGATCAGACATGTTAGCTGTTTCTAATGTAATGAAATGCTCTTCGAGTATGTTGGGAAGATCTATAATAATGTTTGCTTGTTGTCGAGTGTTCGTTTCAGATTGTTTCTTTGCAGAGGCTCTGGCAATTGGATTTGTTGGTACGACATGTTTGTACCAGGTGGTTATCATTTCACCTTGCCTGTTAAAAAAGGTGTTTGGATATAGGTCCATACGATTGGATACTTTTCAATGTTCCCTGAAGATGTTCTACAGGTAACACATTTCCTTGTGTAATCAGAGGGCTGTAGAAACTCTCTTCTCAAACCAATAAGGGTGCTGCCGCTATCCCTCAAAACAATAGCTAATTTCCCGTTGACATACCCCAGATGGATATCTAGTTTACCTTTTGAATCGCAAACTGCGTTTGCCTCTTCATTTGTGGTTTGTACGTTATGACCACAGGATAACATACCATTATCATGGAACCGATTGTATGTAGTACACTTCTCTAGGTGGAAAACATCAATATTTTTAATTGCGTTTGCTGTTTGTTGTTCTTCTTCGTGTTCTTCCTCAGAAGATGAACTGTCAAACATAGCTGCATTTGCTTTTCTTGTCATTTGTTTACCTTTACATGAATGGCGCCAATGCCCGTATGCTTTGCAAAGGAAGCATTTAGTCAATCTTTTACAGTTCTTTCGTTCATTTTCTTGCTTATCTATGAAGTTGTGTAAGTAAGTATGATATGCCGGATTGTTATCACACATCTAGTTTTCATTGAGATTGTAACTGCAGTGTTTGCATTGGTAGTTTCTGTATTTAAAAAAAAGTTTTAGATTTATTGTACGTAGTTGGCTTGGGTCTGTCATATGTAGCGGATGCTACTAATTCTGTTTCTTTCAAAATATTAACAAAGCCATCTTTATTGGCTGTGAAGTAAGCTGATCCACGTTTTTCTATTTGTTGTACTGTTTCACACTCACACTCTTGCAAAAATCGAGAAAAAGGTACTGGTAGTGATGATATGATCTTATATCTCAAAATGAGGTCTTTTAGACATTCATAATCATTGTTAATTTTAGCTGCTGATAGCCATTTACTAAAAATGTCTTGAACTAGGGAAGCATAATCTGAGAACGTTTGTGATGATTTTGGGGATAATTTAGAAAATTGTTCTCAGTACCCTGCTTCATCTAACAAAAAATGGGCCATGATTTTGTCTTTGATGTAATGATAGTCCTTTCTTAACTCAATAGGAATGGTTTCTATTACTTTAAGAGGTTCTCCAGATAGACTTCTCATGTATAAGGTATTCCAGTCTGAAACTGGTACCTGGTAATGCTCGATGATGGTTTCAAAATTCTGGAACCAGGCTGATATGCAGTCACCATTAGTGAATTTTGTTTTTACAATACCTTGGTATTTCTTATACTGGTTTTCTTTTTCTAATTGTGGAATTTTTAATAACTGGATTTCTAATTTTCTAGTTACTTTCTTAGTGTCAGCTTCGATTTCTAGTTGTTTCAATTTGAACTGCATGTCTATTTCTTCTCTATTAATTCGTGCATCGATTTAAGATTTCTTGAAATCTAATTCAGCCTGTTTATTTTTAGTATCAAGCTCAGCTTTCTTCAATTCTGATTCAGCCTTTTTATTTTTAGCATCAAGCTCAGCTTTCTTCAATTCTCTCTCTGCTGCTCTTTCCTCCCTTTCTTTATCTTTCTTTTCTAATTGAACCTGCTCTGTATATTTCGTCTCACTCCATTTAGATAAATCTTCTCCTGTTAAACCTAATTTTAGACCTGACTCTATGAAGTCGTGTAGAGTAATCAATTTAGTTTGAAAATTGCGTTGGCAATAGCACCAAAATTTTACAGCATACTATCACATTCACTCAATATAATACACAATCAAATGCAGTAAATATATAATGTGTACAATGTAAAAAATAATATAAATACAGGTAGGGCCTGAAATCTTACAAAAATATGTGAAAGAAATACTTAGCTGCCGATGTCGTTCGGAGCTTATGATGTACTTCGATATCTGTACCCGAAGGGGTCGGTAATTTACGGCTTGGACGAAAAATTCACTTGTCTTTAATGCCCGGAGATAAATCTGTTTGCTGGGGGAGAGAAAAATTTTAGTATATGTTCGACTCTGTGGTGTATGCGAGGTCAGTTAATTGTGTATAGGTTTGTATGTGGTCAAGTAGGGATGTGAGTCTGTAATGTCATCGTCGTCGGTTAATAGAGTAGTAGAGATCGTAGTAATGTCAGGTTCTCGTGCGAGCTAGACTTTCAGAACTGGGCTGCTTTTGGTCACTCTCTTTCAGCGTACAACTCAGAATTATCTACCTACTAGCATTCCACTTTATATATCATTCAAAATTCAAATGACTGTGATGTGAATTTTAAATGTATTCTGTCAACACACGTTCAACTATATGGTTCGAAATCAGATGAAATCCTTACGTTCAAGTATGTCATTCAAAACTAGACGAGAAGTCCATGTTCTAATGTATGGTTCAAAAACCGGACGAGATCGCCACGTTCGTCCCTGTCATGGTCTTACTTATAAGAACATTTGGCTCGCTCTCCAGAACAGGGGCGAAACAATCACACACATTCAATGATTACACTCTCCCACTCGGTTATTCGCGTAACCTATTTACATTGGGTACATTCGTGGAAGTTGCGCTCATAACTATGCGCAACTCGTACATTATCACAGCAGTATATACATGCATCATACATATTATAATAGAATAACACAAAATAACTCTCTCACTGCCTCAGCTCAAGCACATCTCAATCTACCAGTCAGTCATGACATCCCTCATTACAGTCATCTCACAACGATCATGAAACACAAGCATAACTCTCTCTGTCCGGGCGTCTCCAAGCCCTTAACCCGTCTGCCTGACACAGATATGTTCGGTCAGTCCTTCACTTCTCACACGGACGGACGGACACAGAGGGTTATTCTTGTGTTTCATGATCGTTGTGAGATGACTGTAATGAGGAATGGCATGACTGACTGGTAGATTGAGATGTGCTTGAGCTGAGGCAGTGAGAGAGTTATTTTATGTTATTCTACTGCGTAACGTGACACGATGACCACAGGGCTTCAACTGGTTAGTAGTTGAACTGTACTCGGTGACACCAGGCTGCCTGTTCTGATCGACTGTTGTGAGCTATCTTCCGCTATCTCCTGTCATGCCGAAGTTATATATTGGGTTCGTTGATATTGGTTCCTGGCAGTGATGTAGGACAGTAGAGCGCTTTCAGTGGGTCGTAGAAGTTTTTCACATCATGTCTGTCAGCAAAGCCTTGAATTACATCAGCTTTGTTGATCAGCCAGGAGTCCCGCATGTGCCGAATTTTCCGCTGCACTACTCTCCGAATGTTACTGAAGGCATCTTTTTTATGTTGACTTAAGGTCATTCAAATATGCCTTGAGGAGAAGATGTTTCTCGGTGTCAGAAGTCGGGATGCCACGCCTAGATGAAAGTATTATTCACTGGTGAGCAACCCCAAATAGTCAGAAACTGACTAGGGACAAAATCTATATGGCTGAACTATAGATTAAGCCCTGAATATCCAACGTACAGCTCCAAGTGGCTCGTAACAAAATGAAATGAACTGTGCTGAATATTTGCCAAGGAATAGGAAAGAGAAGGTTAGCTAAGATAGATTTTTAAGTCTAAGTTTAAGAGTAATTGACAACTATCCCAGTATAGGTTTTTCTCCCTGACTGCTCCCTTCTTGGTGTCTAAGTGAACCCCCACCAATGTACACAAACAACACGTATGCACAATTGGAATTAAAAATATAACGACAGAACTATGGGGTACAACAAACTACAACATTTATTGGCTATCATTATTATTATACATGTGATGGTTGTCAAGATGATGATGATGAAATCATATAACATATTGATAGTGATGACAAACATTGCATAACTTCAATGTTACTTGATCTATCTGGATCTGTGGTCCAGATCCCATCTCTCCAGTAGAAACAAAACAGCTTGCTGGTATTCTGCCTGTCAGTCCTGGCACTACCTAGTCGTTTCCAGTTCTTGAGATCTAAACATAGGCGCTCTTGGTGAGAGCTTGAAAGAAAGTCGAGAATGTGTTATATCTAGTTCTACATCAGTGCAATCCTAAGTAACACATATCCTAGCACACACATATACAATGACCAGTCTGGCCCAAGTTTATCTTCCAGCTCTTCTGCGTTCACCATCCTCCTTCTCCCTCCCTATCTCTGTCCTACGGTCTTAGTCTGGGACGGGCTTTTCAATTGTCTCACACGCCTGTAATTATTACAATTCTGCCGTCCCATGTCCATGTCGCTAATACAGACATTCTGGATCGTACATCCGCTCCGTCCAAAGTTGGTTTAGCAGCTCACAGGTTCGGTAATGGTATCATAATAGTACCTGATCATCCGGGCTTACAAGCCCTGACCAGTACCTGTGCCAGGTTTTCGTGAATTACCGTGAACGCACGCCCACAATACACTGAAAAGGTTTAGCACCATATACCCTATACCAATTGTGGGTAATGTCTGTACCATTACAGCTCTGCTTCCAATACAATCGATGGCCAATGTGAGAATGCGCACACAATAGCATAACACCCGGTTATTCTTAGTGAGTTACCATATAACAAATAAACATCAAATAAACCTAAGGTATGCGAATTCAAAATGGCATATAAGGTTATTCTTACATACATTGTATAATACAAAAAAGTAAGTACTATCCTTATCTACAACAAACTGGGAAACATAGTTTCCATATACGTTACAGAAATATACACGTCTGCCGAGTGCATGTCCAAAGTATAGCAAAAATTATGCATATGACAATTCAACTATATCAACCTCCGATATACATATATTATATTACTTCAAGATGGACATATAATGATACTCAACATAATAGCATAAGCCATTATTAATGAGTAATAATATTGTATACCTACAAAATGAGATATACAACAAGTCTAATTGAAGTGACCACACAGACCAGCCATATTGCTGATCTGCCCGGTTTAGTCACCACTTAGTTACTGCTGCGGTAAGAATTAAAGAAATAGTCAGTTGACTATATTTTGTCCCCTAAAAGACTTAGATAGTTGCTAAGAAATAACTTTCCTAGTGAAGTCTAGCAACATCAGACTCATACATATGACTACAAAACGAGCTGGTTGCCTACGTGTTTTGAATCAAACATTTTCTGACTTGAAACTTACAAGCCTAGCCTATTTAACTAGTATCCAAATGCCATTAACATTCCCTTTAGTTTGCTCTAATTGCCTTATCAGATCTGTTTCACACATCCTACAGGGCAGACACTTATCTCCCAGTCTGTCCCCTCATAAATTCTTTCTGAATGCACACTAGCCCTCACACCTGTGAGTCTGACAATTTTTAGCCCCTTGTGTCTTATCAGGGATTTCACACCTTGCACCTCTAGTCTGTTTCAGATGGAGGTCAGCCATCGCGGTTGAGTGATTTCCTAGCTCTGCTTATCGGGTGTCGTGTCAAAGGAACAGTTAGGTTCTCATGGTCAGCTGCCAGTTTACAACTCTGTTGGTAACTTGGTTTGCTTGCATCATGTCTGGTGGGGTTTAATTACACACTCCACTGAGCCTGCCCTCCAGTATGGCGGGATTGATAATCTCTGGGGGTGACCTGTACTGGTGTAAAATTAAATTTCCCATACAGAAAGCCATCTGTGGTGGTTTGTAATCTTGCGTCATGGGAAACGCATTATACATGCTTATAGAGAAAACATCCATCAAAGTAAAGTGAACGGAAAATTGTTCCTGGGCTGTAAAGGCTGCATTTCATGACACTCGGCCAGCAATTTGGGTTTATTTCTTTGGAGTTTTCATCAAACCAGTCTTTATGCTTTCGGGAAAGGGGGGGGGGGGGGGCCCGCGTCGTTGTTCTTTCCCGGTGCAAGTCGATAGTGGGGCACCCATTTTGTAATCGCTATTGCGCATGCGCTATTTGCTCGATCATCACGACCCCTGCACATGGTATTGTTTTCAAGGCTAGTTTGTGTCATGTAAGAAGATATTCCGTTGTCCAGACTCTTCCATGCACTTTATAATAAATGCATGTTACTAAACAACTTTCCCTCGTATATTGAAAGCAAGAATCTGTCAGAAAAGCTAGAGCACGGTACTTTTCCAAAACAACACAAATTGAAACAACTCCTCGATACAATATTTATTTTTTTTTTAAATTCATGAAGCAAGAACCTCCTGTGGGTGTGTGAACAATCACATTTAATAGAGTCTTTCCTTCCCATTGCGAACGTCGAGGGCCAACATTAAAGCCTTGTTTTATCGAGCTCGTGTGTTGACAGCGTAACGTACTAACCATTATATTTCTATAGACACTAGGATGTAAAAAAATTTTAAAATGTAAATCTGTTCAAATATATAGGCAACAGTGACATCCATTGGAAGATGTCATACTAAAATAAGGTCAAGAATCGCCATATCCGAGGAATCGGTTACGGTAATGGATGACGTCAAGGTAACAGAAATACCACGGACACGCACAGAAATCCGATTACTGAAATGCTGTGTATGGTTTTTTACTTCTGCGTGGAATCAAGAGCTCCACGATGAGTAATGGCATGCCGAAGCCGCTGGTGGGATTATATACGTTTTTTGTGAGAGAACAACATTGAAAATAATGTGGGCAGAGACGAAACAGACGCTGAGATACCGACAGCTGAGGTTCTACAATATGACTAATAAAAACTTACAAGAAATAAACAAACGCAGTTTAGGAGGCATATCATTCAAGAACTAGAATATTATTTATTGGGGAATATACTTGGCAAGAGAAGCAAACAACAACAACGACAGGAAAATAAAATAGAAAGATGCATGTTTACAGCTTAAACAGCTTTGAAACAAATAAAAATATGAGCAACATGAACTTCATTTAAAGTATCAGATGACAAGGAGTGTGACAATCGACGAATTTTAACGAATGAGGAATAGAACCAGGTTCCTCATATAGTGTTCTGTCTAACAGAAATATTACGATATCGACTGGCGAGCATACAGTTTTCTAGTAAGAATAGGCAAAGCTATGCGGAATAAATAACACACGTCAATGACACAGCAAAGTCGTTATATTTTAGGGTGCAACTGTTTGTTTTTATTTTTTTTCTCCTGCGAGCGCAGAATAAAGTAAATAAGTAAAGAACCCTCTCATATTCCAGTAGAGTGTATTGGACATTTGATGCCAGGCGCATATGTCGCAGGTCAGACATGTTTATTTTCAGGGATAAACATCAGGCCTGCCGTCTTCACTTCCCAAGACATTTCCTAGTACCAATTTTGGGATGGGTCAACCTGGGAGCCTAGGTCAATTTTAAACATCCGCCTTGATGCAAATTCGAACCCATGAGCACCGAACAGACAGGCATGAGTCTAACCACTACACCACTGCAGTCCCTGTTCGCACGAAGACCTCCACATTACATCCATACTTGCTTGCGTCTTTTTATAGTCCATCTCATGTGGCGTTGGTCATTGTGTCTGTCCACAGCCTTTTATCTCATGTCCTGCCTTGTACGTTACTTTAATATGGGCAGAACTCTACCAGGTTCCAATCGTTCTGTGGCCTTTGTCTCTTACACAGAAATCCGATGAACAAATCGTGAACCTATTAATACAGATGCTTTTCCAATCTATTGTGTCTAGTTCGCAATCGAAAAACAATATGAAATGATATTGCCTTGAGAATTTATGATAAATATATTTGTATTTCGTGTTATTAGCAGTGTTGCCATTTTAGTGCTTTTCGCACTAAATTTAGTGCTTTTTCAAGTCATTTAGTGCGAAAATTTTGCTTTTAGCGCGGCCGCGCAAATTTAGTGCTTCACAAAATTGTTTGGGTGCTTTTTTGGGGTGGTGTTTTTTTTGGTTTTTTTTTTTTGGGGGGGGGGGGGCGGGTGGTGCTTTTTTTTTTTTGGGGGGGGGGATATGTGTCCTGTCTAACAGGAAGCAGGAGCAGACTTCCGGTACAATGGCGACAAAATGACGCGTTACTTTTCGGGGGGACGCTATTTAGTGTTTTCCTTTGGATTTCGTGTGATTTCCTATGGATTTCCTGTGAATAGATAGTGTTTTCCTGTGGATTATGTGATGTTATTTTGTGTTCTTTTATTGGAAGTTTTCAAAAGAAGCCAAGGAAGGCAGGTGGTGGATGAAATTTTGAGGGCAGCCGACAGATATTTGTTGGTCATGGTCTCGAGTTCACGACGGCAGGCAGAGGAGCTCTTCTTGAGTCAATGGCTGCGGTCTCCGACCAGTACGGTCACTGCCATAGAGGAAAGCAACGGCAAACTACCTCTTTAAAAGTGCCTAGTATATCATGATTCGCTTAAAGACTGATCATCGCAAGACAAGGACAGAGACGTTAAAATTAGCAACATGGAACGTTAGGACGTTAAACGACGACGAAAAATTAGAGAACATAAAACAAGAAATTGAAAGGGAAAAAAATTAATATTTTAGGTATGTGCGAAACGAGATGGACAGGATCAGGCATCAAGATAGATGAAGATTTCAAGAATTATTTATTCTGGAGGTGAAGATCGTCATAGGGGAGTGGCAATTATTTTGGACCGGAAAACATCAAAATCTGTTCAAGGATATTGGGCCGTGTCGGACAGAGTTCTACTAGTTAAATTAAGTGGCAGACCTTTTAGCATAAATATTATTCAAGTATATGCCCCAACAGGAGAATCCAGTGAAGATAGTGTAGAAGAATTTTATAATGACATAGAGTCTGCCTTAAAGAAATGTAAAAATTCAGAAATAAACATCATAATAGGGGACTTCAATGCAAAAGTAGGAAATCAAGGGGGTAGATACACAGTAGGAAACTATGGTTTAGGAGAGAGAAATGAAAGAGGATACAGACTCGTAGGAGTGGGCAAAAGAACAGGAAATGATTGTAGGAAACACCTGGTTTAAGCAACACCCTAGAAGATTATGGACATGGAGGAGTCCTGATAGCAGGAATTAGAAACCAGATTGACTACATTCTCATTAGCAGAAGATTTAGAAACGCGCTAACAGTAGCAAAAACAGTTCCCAGTGCTGATTGTTATAGTGACCACAGATTACTCACAGGAACATTGAGGATAAAGTTGAAGAAAGTCAAGTATATAACAGGAAACACTAAATATGATTTGTGTACATTGAGTAATGACAAGGAAATACAAAACAAATTCAACATAGAAGTACAGAACAGATTTGAAATATTGTCTGATCTAGAGATATTATTCCAGGATGTGGATGATCAATGGGAAACGTTGAAGAATTCAATCAATGTGGCTGCAGAAACAACTATTCCAAAATTAAAGAAGGTGGGTCGTAAGAAATGGATGACTGAAGAAATTTTACACCTCATGGAAACAAGAAGACTCAACAAAATATAATTCTGTCAAATATGAAGAAATTCACAGACAAGTCAGAATATTATGTAAGGAGGCAAAAGAATCATGGCTTGAGGAGAAGTGCTTAGAAATTGAAAACCAACACAACAGTCAAAATACCAAATTAGTGCACAAAAGAATTCAGGAACTTACTAATAAAAGAACAAGTACATCAACAGGGTGTCTAAAAACTAAAGATGGCAAAATCATAATAGAAAAAGACCAGATTCTACATGTATGGACAGATTATGTGAAACACCTTTATGATGATAACAGAGACGAACAGTATGATATTAGATTTAATAATGAAGGACCGCCAATTTTGGAGATGGAGGTTCGAAATGTTCTTAAGCATATGAAAGCTGGCAAGGCCCCCGGTGCAGATAACATCACAACAGAAATGATTAAAGCTTTAGAAGAATTTGGACTAGAGCAAGTCACCAGACTGCTGAACACATTATATGATACTGGAGATATACCTCCTGAATTATGTAACTCTGTATTTATTGCAATCCCAAAGAAATCAGGAACCTTGGAATGTGATCAACATAGAACAATTAGTATAATGAGTCACATCACAAAGATTTTGCTAAGAATTATCATGCAAAGAGTGAGGAAGAAGATACAACCTGAAATAGGGGAAGAACAATGTGGGTTTGTAGAAGGAAAGGGTACAGTAAATGCTGTGTATATGCTGCGAACAGTTATTGAACGTGCTATAGTAGTAAACAAGGATATACATCTTTGCTTTATTAACTATACAAAGGCTTTTGATAGAGTTAGACATGTCAACATGGTGAATATGCTTGCAGATCTACAAATTGATGGGAAAGACATTAGACTTATAAAAAACATATATTGGAAACAACAAGCTGCAATAAGGATTGATAATGAAGTGGGACAGTATCAGCCAATTAAGAGAGGTGTTAGGCAGGGATGTGTGATGTCTCCAGATCTGTTTTCCCTATACATTGAAAATATTTTCAGAAATGTAGAGGATATAACACAGTGAACAACTAGGGTTAGAATTAAATTGTAAAAAGACACAGATTATGGTTGTCACTAGGAAGGACGAAATACCACAATGTAATATACAAGTAAATGGGAATATTCTTCAACAAGTGAGCAGGTACAATTATCTCGGAACAGTAATAACATCTGATGGGAGATGCCTTGAAGAGATTAGAACAAGAATCGCCATGGCAAAAGTAGCCTTTAGCAAGATGAAAAACATATTGACCAATAAAAAGATGTCAATTGAAACGAGAAAAAGAGTGTTGAGATGCTACATTGAACCTGTACTTTTATATGGATGTGAAGCGTGGACAATGAGCAGTCAGGCTGAAAAACATCTGATGGCTGTAGAGATGTGGTTTCTGAGGAAAATGCAAAGAATACCATGGACAGCCAGAAAGACCAATGAACAAGTCCTTCAAGAAACAAATGAAGATCGTAAATTGATTAGAGAAATTAGACGTAGACAGTCAAAATTTTTTGGGCATGTTATGAGAAGAAATGGATTGGAGAAGTTGGTGACAACTGGTAAGATCGAGGAGAACAGACCAAGGGGAAGACCTAGAAGCAAGTACCTGGATGGCTTGGCCTTGTGGCATGGTCGAGACAGAAACACGGAGCTGATCCACGACTCTGGTGATCGAGTGAGATGGCAGAACATGATCGCCCACGCTTACCGGCATGGCACATGATGGATGGATGGAGAGGATATAAATGGAATCAGCATTGGAGGACGAAACATCAATAACATTATATATGCAGATGATACAGTATTAATTGCAGACAATGCGCAGGACCTACAACAATTAATAGATGAGCTTGTTGTACACAGTGAACCATTGGGGTTAGAATTAAATTGTAAAAAGACTCAGGTTATGGTCGTCACTAGGAAGGAAGAAGTGCCACAAAGTAATATACAAGTAAATGGAAATATTCTTTAACAAGTGAATCGGTACAATTATCTTGGAACAGTCATAACATCTGATGGGAGATGCTTTGAAGAGATTAGAACAAGAATCGCCATGGCGAAAGTAACCTTTAGCAAGATGAAAAACATTCTGACCAATAAAAAGATGTCAGTTGAAACGCGAAAAAGAGTGTTGAGGGGATACATAGAGACTGTTCATTTGTATGGATGTGAAACTTGGACAATGAGCAGTCAAGCTGAAAACATCTGATGGCTTTAGAAATGTGGTTTCTGAGGAAAATGCAAAGAATACCATGGACAGACAGGAAAACCAATGACCAAGTACTACAGGAGACAAATGAACATCGTAAACTGATTAGAGAAATTAGACGTAGACAGTCAAAATTTTTTTGACATGTTATGAGAAGAAATGGATTGGAGAACTTGGTGACAACTGGCAAGATCGAAGGGAACAGACCAAGAGGAAGACCGAGAGGAAAATACCTGGATGGCTTGGCCACATGGCATGGACGAGACAGGAACACTGAGCTGATCCACGACACTGGTGATCGAGTGAAATGGCGAGTCATGACCGCCCACGCTTTCCGGCATGGCACATGATTGATTGATTGATTTTGGGGTG
This sequence comes from Cepaea nemoralis, assembly GCA_014155875.1. Classification (NCBI taxonomy): domain Eukaryota; kingdom Metazoa; phylum Mollusca; class Gastropoda; order Stylommatophora; family Helicidae; genus Cepaea; species Cepaea nemoralis. The sequence goes on along the minus strand of JACEFZ010018821.1, from coordinate 198,940 downwards.
GACAAAAATTACTTTAAAAATCATTTTGGGAAGACTAAAAAGCCGAATTTGAACTGAAGCGAGGGAGTAAAACAGTCTTAGTACGTTACCTCGCAATATTCAACTAATTTAACTCCCTTTAATACGATTTAGCTGAAAGCGAACGCCATTTTGCAGACAAGTCCAAACGTCAATACATTAGCTTGTAATCGAGTTCATAATTTTGTGATGCGTACATTATCCTTTCATTTAAGCTTATTTGTGTTTCACCATGAGCAAGAAATATTGTCAACATTTCAGAGAACAGTTTCCCTGTGACACGAGATTTCAAAAATGGTTGTTAAAAGTAGAAGGGGATAATACTAAGTGTTTTTGCAAATATTGCAAATGTTCAATTGCAGCCAGGTTAAATGAGAGAGGCACAAGCATACAACGAAACATCAGAAAGCCGAACAACCATTCAGTACACAAAGGCAAACAACAATTGTATTTGACAAACTGAAAGATGATGTCAAAGAAACAGAAGGAAGCATGTCTTTGTTCATAGCAGGCCATTGTTCGCTTCGCGTTGTTGACCATTTAAGTGAACTCTGCAAGGTACACTTTGGTGACAGCAAAGGTTGCAAGAACTTTAAGCTTAGGAAAACTAAATGCAGAGCAGTTATTTCAAATGTACTTGCACCATATTTCACAACAGACTTGACAGCTGATACTGGTAAAAGTAAATACAGCTTATTGATTGATGAGAGCAATGACATTTCTGAAACTAAGCTACTTGGAGTAGCTATTAGGTACTATTCAGAGACAAGAAAGCAGTTTGTGGTTACTTACTTAGATTTAGTTGAACTGAGTGACTGCAACGCACAGGCAATATGTAATGCGTAAAAAGATTGTTTAAACAAGAATGGACTTGAGTTGCAAAGACTAGTTGCACTCAGCACTGACAATGCGTCTGTCATGACAGGTGTTAAGTCTATGGAGGTGTTAAGTATATGGAGTATATACAAACTTAAAATCCGAAGTTCCTCATCTGGTACTAATTAGGTGTGTATGTCATTCCCTTCAGCTGGCAGTGTCACAGGCTGCAGCTGCTTGTCTGCCCTAGAGAAACATATAACTGGTTTTCTCACTCAAGTCTTCGTCAGACAAAGTACAGGAAGCTTTTTGCTTAAATAAATGATGGACAATGTCATCAAGCGATGCTACAGGCATTATGGGATAAACTTCTCTCGCACCACACAAAAAGATTTGTCAGTCGTACGAGAGGAATTGATTACACATTTTATTGCCACTGGCTCTTTACATTACATAAATGCACAAAACGGTCGCTAATGAATCACACATGAATACACAGAATTGCCTATCACTAGTCGTTCCTAACCCTACTGCTAATTCTATCTACTCGGCTAAAGAATACGCATCGACGCTAAGCGATGTGTTCCCTACGAAGTCTGTCCCCTGTCTGCTTATTCTCCGCGTGCTGACTACACAGTACGCGGAGGGACCCTGTGCGCACTTCGGCTTTTGCGTGCTGCATCATTCAGCATGCTTAGAGTAGTGGCCTCTCTTGAGTTTCATTCTAGTTCTCCGTGTCTATCACGTTGGCGTGATTATGCCGTGACCAGTGTGCTTACTCTCTGGTTGACACCTCCGTGTCTCATGAGAGAACTGTTTGATAGTTCCCCTTCCTATCTACTCCCTACACCTACCCTGCCCTCATGTAGGGGCACTGGGTTACCTCTAATCTACTTGAGGTAGACCACTCATTCAGGGTGGTCTTCCCTGAGTCTTTGACACACACCCTCCCCTCCTGTGTTGCGTTACAAACTTTGACTCATGGTTGTGACGCAAGAGGTTTCTAAACATTTAGTGTATCTAATTTTTGTCAAAGACTACTGATAACTTGGTTCTGGGTAACTCAATAGACTTCTACTGACTATTGTCACAATGTAGTATCACTTTACTTGGCTACTGGTGATCGCCACAAACTTGTCTGGTTGGCGTGAGCCCTCTTCTCAATCGCAATATTATATTAATTAGAGGTTTGTCTGAACCGGACTATTGTCTTATAAGACCTGCCCTCAAATAGTAAATTAACTTACTACCCATACAAAGTTGACTTTCTTAGGGTCAACACATGAATTGCTTCATGTCCCCCCCCCCCATATAATATTAAACAACCCTTGCACAAGCTGTGTGCGACAGGCTTTACCTATCTCGCTTCCGCGTGTAAAGTCATCTTTCACTGTTAAGTTAGTGTTTCGTTGTCTATTGTTACCCCTGACCCGGAGTTATATCCCTTTGTTTTACAAATGTATGTAATTTACATGTTTGTTTTCCTGGTTGTTTGCGTGTTTGGATCTACCTAATAATATACTTTACCTTCTAACATGTGTGTCTGTCTATAATATGTATGTAAGTTAGTTTTCAAGTGCCATAATTCGGTTAAATGTGGCCACAAACAAGTGTATAACACTAATTCGTTACTACGTTTCCGTCTAATGAGACTTAAAATACTTTCTCTAAGGTCTACACTAAACTACACACAACACATTCGAGACAGCATATTTCAACATTGAAAGCAAACGCTTGACGTAGACAAATAATAAAAAGTCGCGTGAGCGGTAGAAAAAAATCCGCTGGTTGTCCTCACTCTCCATTGTATATTTTCCATTTTCTCTCACTTTCACACTTCTGTCACACATCTTTTATTCTCCCAATTATTTAAAAACCTTGAAGTGACACTGTAATAGTTTGGCTCAGTTTGAAAAGAGTTGAGCTTAATGACTGTGCGTAACTTACTGCACGAGTCATGTATTTACAAAATATTTACATGGATGAAATAGGGTTGATAGTTTGTACCCTGATATTATTAACCACTATATTCTACTGAAATACTAATACTACTTCTATAAATATATATATATATATCCTAATTTGTTGTACAAAATCAATCTAATTTAAGGGAAGTAATCTAACTATCTAAAAAAAATGAAAATGATGTGAGGATGCAGTTATGTACCTTTCTGAAATGGGAAATGTGAAATGTAACAAAATTATAAATAATGTTTTAATGAAAAAATATGATTGATATTTTTACTCTACATGGTGTAAATGATGTATGTTCATCTGTATAATCCTTTTATCCTATAAGGTCTAAACTAATTTTAATCTTAAATGATGAGGTTGTTAACGTGTTCATCAAGATGGAATGAAATAAAGTGAAATGAACTAACTGGTACTGTTCCTATCTAAACTTTTTATCCTAGTTTTTAATTAGCTGTTATTAAGTTTAAAGTACTATCCTAATCTACTTTTAAGCTAAGTAAGTGGGTAAATTAATGATTTATCTAAACTACAAAAAAATATCTATTCTATTCCCTAAATCTAATCTAAATCTATTTTAAAGTACCTAATCTAACTATAATTTATCACCATATTAAAAACATGTTATAATACATATCACAATAACTAAATATATATACATGGTATTTATTTACCTCAGGTTAGTGGTTGCCATAATGTTCAGAAATTGCTTTCGTTGGCATAGTTTATATATACACAATTATCCTGGGTATAGTAAATACATTACACAGTCATACTCGTGTCTTATGGGTATTCTTCCACTCGTCGAGTCCGCTGGTGTCGTAGACAAGTATATTCGTGTCTGTTACTTATGCATTGTTCTGACACTGTTCTTCCATGATTAACACAGGTGATTCACCGGAACACCAATGGAGCATAGTAAGTAACGAGCTGTCTATGTACACACGGTGATTCACTTGTTCTTGGAGCACAGTTCTCATTCTGCTGTCTACGGACACATGGTGGTTCACTGTTCTTAGCACACAGTCCTGATCATGATGTCTATGTATTACATAGGATATTTTACACAGGATATTTTAAGTGTACTAAATTATCATTTCTTACATTACCTTTCATGTGGAATATCAGGTATTTATACCTCAGATGGTCGACTAAGGGTATCAGCAAGAATGTTGTCCCCTACCCTTAATATGCTCTATACTAAAAGTATAATTCTGTAATATTAATGACCACCTGTAGATGCGGTCATTGCGATGCACCCCACTTTGTATGACCGTGATTGGGGAATTATCGGTCTGGACTACGAAGTGATTACCCGCTAGAAATCGATGCAACTTCCTCACCGAATAGATGACGCTTAGGGCTTCCAACTCTGATATGGAATATCTGGACTCAGCAGGTGTGATCTTGCGGCTCACGTAGCAAATAGGATGGAAGATGCCATCATAAAACTGGCCTAGTACTGCAGCGATGGAAATCCTGCTGGCATCTGTCCTAAGATAATAAACGAGCCTAGGATTAGGCAAACGGAGGATTGGTACATTACTAAATAGGATTTTCAATTTTGACAATGCAGAAATTAATAATGCATCTTTGACATCTAATTTTACTGATGCTTTTAAAACATTTGAAAATATACTCGCGATTTCAGCTAAGTTCGGTATGAACTTACTATAATAATTTACTAAACCCAAAAGGCTCCTGACCTGCTTCTTTGTTGTCGGCATGGTCAGGTTCATAATTTTAGTAATAATTCTATTGTCAGTTTTTAGTTGTCCTTGTGAAATGACATGACCCAAAGAATCAATTTCTTGTAGGCCCAATTCAACTTTGCTCGGTTTGACAGTGAGACCGAAGAGTCGCAACCTATCGAAGACATGTCTGAGTTTCAGTAAGTGTGTTGTCCAGTCATCTGTATGGACACAAATATCATCTATATATGTCACCGTATTTGTCACTCCATGTAGTAAATCTCTAGTTAAGCGTACGAAAGTGGCAGGGGCGTTACGAAGTCCGAAAGGAAGAAACCGCCACTCGTAAAGACCTAAAGGTGTTGAGAATGCAGTAAGATGGATGGATTGAGTCTGCATAGGGACCTGCCAATATCCCTTAGTAAGGTCTAATTTAGAGAAGATTTTGGAGGTGGACATATCAAGAATAAGATCTTCGCAGGAAGGAATTGGTTCTGCGTCAACCTTAGTGACATTGTTGCGTTTCCTATAGTCCACACAGAGACAAATTGTGGAGTCTTTTTTCTTGACCAAGACGATTGGAAAGGAGTACTCAGATGTAGATTTCTGAATGATTCCACTAGCTTCTAAATTAAGAATTTCCTTATTTAGACTTTCTCTGTAGCTAGGTGGGATAGAGTACGGCCTGCATTTGATAGGCTTAGAGTCCGAAAGAAGAATGGAGTGCTCGATCCTGTCCGTCCTACCTGGAATGTCGGAAAATATGTCCTTATATTCCGTCACTAATTCTATTGTCTGTCGTCGTTGCTCTTCTGTTAGTCCCGTTTCTAACCGTATACAATCTAATGTCGCAGTCTTGTCTACAATTGGAACAGGTAGTTCCATCCCGTCGTCGTCTACCTGATTCAGTACGGTGGTGGTGCTAAGTGCGTTTTCTGTATGATCACTAAGTGTATGCATATCTTCGGCTTTGCCAGTCTCGCTAACTAGTGTAGTTGCGTTGTGTATGTCTGTCGTCTCATCCATAGGTGTGGGTGCATCGTGTCCGTCTGTCTCTAATTCTGTCTCTTGTCGTGAAAAGTAGGGTTTCAACATGTTGACATGAAATATCTTTAAGTGTCCGTTTATCGATATTTCATAATCGACATCTGAAATTTTTCGTACCACTTTGAATGGCCCTTGCCATGAGGTCAATAATAAATTTCGTTTATCTGGGAGTAACAGCAGTATATCTTGATCTGGTTCAAGATTAATAGTTCTCGCACCCCTGTTTGCGTATTGGCGGTAGATTTGACCCGTCCTCTCCAAAGCTGCCTTGGCTATGATACACGATTTCATAATCTTATCTCGTGTTTCTGTTACTATTTCATAAGATGTTTTAGGGGTTGGAATTTCAATTGCATTAGTTACTAACTGATGGTAAATTGTTAGGGGTCCACGTGGGTTAGCCCCGTATACCAATTCAAACGGTGAGAAACCCGTGCTTGAATGGGGAATTTCCCGATAGGCGAACAGCACTGTTGGTAACAGTGTATCCCAATCAGCTGGGTTATCTGCTGTCACCTTAGCCAGCATATGCTTTAGGTCTCCGTTAATTTTCCCTACTATTCCATTGCTGGCTGGATGATAAGCCGTTGTAAAATGCTGTTTAATTCCTAACATTTTCGTAAGGGCTTGCGTTGCAGCCGATATGAATTGGGTTCCACGGTCGGATAAGATGGTACGTGGAAATCCGAATCGTGAGAACAAGTGTAGAAATACATTGGCAATGTCTTTGGAGGTGATGTATTTCAAAGCTACTGCCTCAACCCACCTTGAACATAGGTCTACCATCGTTAAGATTAAGCGATTTCCTTTGCTGGACACCTGGTTCAGGGGTCCAACAATATCGACCGCCACACTCTCAAATGGCCTAGAGGCCAGTGTTGAAGGTTGTACTTCAGCTGTAGGATGTTTACCCTTACGTACTAGTTGTTCACAGACATTACATGAACGACAAAATAGTTTTATGTCATTACAAAAACCTGGCCAATAAAAATGAGCCTGAATTCTGGCCCTGGTTTTGTCGTATGCAAGGTGACCAGCAAACGGCGACTCGTGTGCAATCTTTAGCACAGTTTGGCGGTGTTGTACAGGTAACACCGTTTGCTGAATCTCATGGTTACCAGTTGTATAATAACGAGTAAGAATACCATTACTAAGTCTAAAGAACCATGATGCGTTTTTTGTTACTTTGGCTTTTTCTTTTAATAACTTTAGATATGGAGACACACCGGATCAGCTTTTTGCTGGTCTATGAACTTTTGTCTGGTGGTATCATCCGTGCTAGTTGGTGATAGCAACAGTAGTCTTTCATCCTGTAGTGTGTCTTGGTGTTTAATAGTATCTGCTCTGGTTGTTGCATTAGCTGCATTTAATTTTTCCCATGCAGCTATTTCTTCGTTAGTGCAATGTTTCAATTGGGGTAAGCATCCCAAAATTAAATCAGTACAAGGGTTATCTAAAATCGCACATGTAAAGGTACCAGAAAGGAAAGGAGTGTTAATACGGGTTCTTGCCAAAGGGTAAATTTCAATATTACCCGAAAAGGTTCGGCATTTGACTGAGTCACCTGTATAATCATTTGGATTGACCAGTTCCTTTCTAAGACCAATAAGAGTGCTCCCACTGTCCAGCAAACATTGGCATGGTATTTCGTTGACCAATGCATTGTGGAACACCAAATTGCCTCTGGAGGCTAATGCTGCATTTACACTCTCAGTGGAGAATGGTACTGTATGTCCACATTCTAATTTTCCGTCTGCATGGAATTGGTGACATCGCTCACAACTGTCAAAGCTTAATATATCGTTTACACAACAAACATCTTCAGATTGGTTAAAAGGTAATTCATTCTCGACCTCACACTCAGTCTCACTACCACTATCAGAAGATGTATCAATTAACATTGCACTGTTGGCCTTCATTCTTTGGCGGCCCAGGCACTTATTGGAATAATGCCCGTAGCTAGAACAGAAGAAGCATTTGACTGCACGCCTGTATGCCGTTCTCTTGTTTTGCTGTTTCTTAATGACCATCTCAAGATGTGTCGGATAGTTTGGTGATTTATCACACATAGAGTAAGTATCATGAAAAAGTTGGCAATACACACATTTTGGCAATTTTTGATCTTTCTTGTCGACTCTCTGAAATGGTTTTTTATTGCTACGATAGCTTTTAGGTTGGTCCTTAACAAAAGAGACTATTTCAGAGTCGATATTTGATGTTTTAAAAATATCTCTATTTGAGGAAAAATATGCTGAGCCTTTCTTCTCAAATTGTTCTATGGTTTCGATGTCTGACTGCTGAAGGAATTTAGCGAAAGGAGATGGTATTGTGGATATGACTTTATCCATGGCTATTAAATTTTTAAGTTTTTCAAAGAGTAATTTCCTATTTTTGCTGCACTAAGCCATCTATTTAGTACGCTTTGGACATTCGAGACATAATCGATGGAAGTCTCACTTGGTTTTGGTTTTAAATTAGAAAATTGCACTTGATACCCAGGGGCATCAAGTAAGAAATGTTGCATTATCCTATCATGAATGTACTGATAGTTAGATCTAAGATCAGTTGGTATTGATTCTATAACTTTAAGGGGCTCCCCACTGAGGTTCTTCATGTAAATCATGGCCCACATATCGATTGGTACTTGGTGGTATTTCAGCTGATATTCGACATTTTCTGTCTAAGCTGATATGGAATCTTCTTTACAAATGGCTTAATAATATGTTTGTATTTATTTAGTTTATTCTCTTCTTGCTGACTCTTTAGTTTTGTAGCGGAGATCTCTAAGTGTGAATCTACTTCCATACCTTTCATCTTTAACTGTGTTTCTGATTCAACCTGTATTTGTTTTTCTTTCACTCTTGCCATTTCATCTATCTCTCTTTGCTTTAATTCTCTTTCCTGATCTAATTGTTTTTGCTTAATCTCCTTATCATGTTCTAACTGCTTCTGTTTAGTTTCTTCAGCCAGTTGTGCCTCTTTGTGTTTTATTTCTAACTCCTTTTGTTTTGTTATCTCAGCTAGTTCTACAATCTCCTTTTGGTGTTGTATTTCTCGTGCACGTTCATCTCTCTCAGCATCTTTTCCTTCCTTAAATTTTTGATCAGCATATTGCTCTAATTCCTTTCCTGTGTATTCTAATTCCTTGCCTGCTTTTATGAAATCAGCTAAAGTTGCCATGTTGTTGGGTAATTAGCTAGAGTTGATAGGCACTTAAATATTTATTCAGGTATATTAGATATGTTAAGTTTTTAATTCCCTGTGTATAAGAAATATACTCTTAGATTACACCCTGAAAAATAGATCACAAAAATATACTAATAGATTACACCCTGAAAAAGAGATGCATTATTAATCATATTGCATTCAAAATAATTTGGGTATACTCATCTTAACATTCCAGAAAATCAGGTACAATCGTTTGGCACCTCAGGTCCAATCGTTCGGCACTTCGACATACAGCTTGAGTTATTCTCATAAACAGCTCTTGTTACATCTGGTTTACAAGAGCATCAACAATTAACCATTTGCAAACGACATATGACTTTAGACAATTTTGTACAATCACATGCCCCCGGACAACACAATGTGGTATAATTAATAATAAATGTCAATGTCCTGACTTCGTTCTAACGTCTTCTGCCTTCCCTAACTATTGCTGTTTAATTTATGGAAGTGCTGTGCAGACCGAGACTTATTTGCATAGCGAAAGTAGTGCCATCGTGACGGTAACAAATAGAAAAGGTATACAAATAATTAAATAAATGCTTTGAAATAAATATAAAGGTAATAATAATGTTCAAATAAATAAATATATTCAATAAATAGCTTGTATAAATAAATAATATTTAATATAAGCCAAAGATTCAGGCGAGCAGCCGCTTGGCGATTTGTAAACAATCCGTCGCTGATTGCAAATGGCGTAGGGCAGCTGTTTGTCAGTCGCGATACGTCATAGGCGCAGCGCTATTTTTAGATTGGAAAAATCGATATTGTCGCCGGCTCATTTCTTGTGTATTGCTCCGCCGTAAATCATTTTTGACAAATACTCATAAATAAATCAGTAATTGTAGAAATAAATGATACAAAACTATAATAATAATACTTACAAATCAGAAGAAAACATTTTCATAAAGCACAAAACATTTTAATAAGCATAAATAAACGTTAATCGGTCACGATGGGCACAGCTCGCAATTTGTTCTAGTCTGCACACGCCATTGTTCACTAACATAAATTAAACCCTGTGATTAACTGACAGTAATACTATTTTAGAGCCGTGGGTGAGTGTTTTAGCTTGAACAATTGTCCAAGCTCCACTTCTGACACCACTTTTATCCTAGCCTGTCATCAAGCGATGCTACAGGCATTATGGGATAAACTTCTCTCGCACCACACAAAAAGATTTGTCAGTCGTACGAGAGGAATTGATTACACATTTTATTGCCACTGGCTCTTTACATTACATAAATGCACAAAACGGTCGCTAATGAATCACACATGAATACACAGAATTGCCTATCACTAGTCGTTCCTAACCCTACTGCTAATTCTATCTACTCGGCTAAAGAATACGCATCGACGCTAAGCGATGTGTTCCCTACGAAGTCTGTCCCCTGTCTGCTTATTCTCCGCGTGCTGACTACACAGTACGCGGAGGGACCCTGTGCGCACTTCGGCTTTTGCGTGCTGCATCATTCAGCACGCTTAGAGTAGTGGCCTCTCTTGAGTTTCATTCTAGTTCTCCGTGTCTATCACGTTGGCGTGATTATGCCGTGACCAGAGTGCTTACTCTCTGGTTGACACCTCCGTGTCTCATGAGAGAACTGTTTGATAGTTCCCCTTCCTATCTACTCCATACACCTACCCTGCCCTCATGTAGGGGCACTGGGTTACCTCTAATCTACTTGAGGTAGACCACTCATTCAGGGTGGTCTTCCCTGAGTCTTTGACATCCGCTGAAGATTGTTCAATTAAGCCAGACACGATGGATGTCCATTCTATCTGCCATTGTCAGAATATTGCAGCAGTGGGTCGAGCTCAGAACTCATTTTGATGTAGCAAGACTCAACGAGCGCTGTTATACAGCAGAACTTCTACATTCTATGTTTAGCGACATGAAAAACTATGTGTATCTCATATTTCTCAAGCATATTCTCGGAGAAGTTCAAAGTGTGAATAAGAAATTCGAAGCAGATATACAGGATACAACAAAACTACTCAGCGATCTTGTCCAACTCATTGATTCTATCAGTTCAAAGATTGTTATTCCTGGGGGAAAAAATAACAGAAAGTGATGCTATTCAAGATTATTTAGATCCTAATCCCAATCTAGGTTATGAGTTTGAGAAAGAAATAGCAGACTACAAGTTTCCCGATGAGAAAGAAATTCATGAAAGGTGCATCCAATTTTTAATAGAGCTAATGACACAGCTGCGTTTACGTACACCCGATAACGTTCGAGTGTTGCAGTCCATGTCATGTCTAGTGAAAGTGAATGTCTACAACCAATGAAGCCCTGTATATTGGATCTTGCTAAAATGTTTGTAGAAGATGCAGCTACTCTCACCCGCATTGATTTCCAGTGGAGAAAACTTCATAATATGCAGTGGACACAGACCTCTGACACACTTGGACTGTGGGCATAAATCGCCTCATACAGGGATGCCACCGGGGAAAATCTTTTCCAAGATCTTACAGATTTAGCTTTAACTGCGCTCATTTTACCTCATTCTAATGCGGACGTAGGGCGTATTTTCAGTCAGATGAGAGTTATAAAATCAAAATTGCGGAACAGACTGAGCATCAAGAGTTTGACAGCTGTTTTGACTATTAGATATGGAATGAAAAGATGTGGCAAATGCTGTCATGATTATAAACTACCTAAGGATATTCAGAAATGCGTGGCTGCTGGGCTTCTGGTTGACTGCCACTGCCATCGACGATGAACTGTATTTTCGTGTACTGTGTGGGTGAACATCTAGGAAACATCCAGATGGGAAAATGACTGCCGATTCCATCAGAATGTTTCGTGGGGGACTATTGTGTTGACATTCTGGCGGCGGCATTATGCACAGTGTATCTGTGCGGGCTGTCGTTTGTCGAGACTCCTGTCTTTTCCACTTTTCACATTGGGCAGTGGGAGGCATTTTGTGTGATATTCACTGGCATAGGAACGGAGCATAATGGGGACGACCCGTTGCTGTGAAGTTGGAACCGCGACTAACTAACTAACTAACTAAGGATATTCTGCAAATAATTGGATCACAGGAGGCATATACATGTTTCTTTCAGTCACCCTCCTCATCCTCATCATCGCAGGAGCAAACACAGCAGGAAATAGCTACAGAAACTGAAGAGGAGTTGTTTGACTGGGATTTGGCAGATCTGGAATAAACTTCATTCTAATATTCAGTGATAATAATAAATTATAATGTGCTACTTTATAACATTTTGAATGAATACCACCTGTGCTTGTTTTAGTGATTTCCCAAAAAATAGTATTGCAATTTGGTGCTTTTTTTGGCTCGAAAGTAGTTCTGATTGGGATTTGGCGGATCTGGAATAAACTTCATTGTAATATGAAGTGATAATAATAAATTATACTGTGCTACCTTGTCACATTTGTAATAAAAACAATTGGTGCTTTTTTGGTGCTCCCTAAAAATTGTTGGTGCTTTTTAGTGCTTTTTTGGGTCGATTTTGGTTCTTTTTCATCAAATGGAGATGGCAACACTGGTTATTAGTGTGGTGATATGTTCGGTTTTGTCTTTTCATAAGTTGTGCTTAAAACATGTTGGTGTGATCCGCCCAACTGTGCAAATCAGTCTGCTTCCTTGTGCCTTGGAAATTGCAGTACGCGTGTTCTTAAACACGGTGTGCTGTTGCCGAGGTAAGGGGTTCAACACCCACACCGGGCTGTGTGACTAACATTTTGACTTATCGTCCTTGACTTGGGGACGTAAATTACAAGTGCCTCTGAAGTCGGAGTGGGTTCGCCTGATGGCTAGGGACACTGTTAATAGGGAAAGCTAATCCCCACGCAAAATTCAGTCCAGCAGTACTAGAAGGGGTTAGCGGGGTAGGGGTATCCCCTATCAAAGGAGATGTTAGACGCCTCCTTTCCTACGTTAGTCTACGGGACACCCTTGGGCAAGGTGGAGTACCCGTTTAGCCCCCCGATCAGGGTTACGTGAAGCCATGGAAGCAGGTGGTGGATGGAATGTGAGAGCAGCCGACAGATTGTTGTTGGTTATGGTCTTGCACTCTGCGGCGATAGGCAGATGATCTCATCAGTAGAGAAAATGGCTATGGCCACCGACTAGTACAGTCACTGCCCAGAAGGAAAGCAATGGCAAACTACCTTCTGCAAAACTTGCCAAGAAACCATAACAACCATGAAAGAAAACATAATAAGAAAGAGATCTGGTGGCGAGACCCCCAGGCCAGGCAGATCAGATAACACTGGGGAAGAGTGTGACGCAGGGACCAGTACTAGTAATCGTGATGACGGAGTTAATCCTGACTGTGTTACCAAGGAAATCCCCTGTGTCAGACTAAGAAACAGAGTGAGAATGGCAACGTGGAATGTGAGAAGTTTGTATGAGGGAAAGCTTAATGCAGTGTGTGATGAGATTGAGAGGTTAAACATTCAAATTTTAGGAATTAGTGAACATCGCTGGAGCGGCAAGGGACATTTTACGACTGAAAATGGAAGTATTTTCATTTATTCTGGTAGAGATGTCGGAGGCCAGAGTGGAGTGGCATTTTGTTTAGATAAGACAACTGCAAAAACTTTAATGGGATATAATCCAGTTAGTGATAGAATCCTCACTATTAGACTTAAAGGCCGTCCAAAAAACACAACTCTCATACAGATGTATGATATATATACAGATATATATACTTCAACAGCAGAGGAGGACGAAATTGAAGATTTTTACAACACACTACAAGACACATTAAATAAGATTGGTCATAATGATATAGCAATAATAATGGGAGATTTTAATGCAAAAGTAGGTGCAGGAAGAGCTGAAAATGAGAGACACGTTTTAGGAAAATTTGGATTAGGAAATAGAAATGATGCAGGTGACAAATTAATTGAATTTTGCACAGAAAATGAGTTAACGATAGTCAACACACTTTTTAAACAACATCCAAGAAGACTCTTCACATGGAAGTCTCCAGACAGTTTTGCCAAAAATCAGATAGATTATATTTTAATACATAGAAGATGGAGATCAAGCATAACATCTGCAAAACCCCTACGAAGTGCAGACTGTGATACAGATCATCAGTTATTAGAAGCAGATCTGAAATTAAAACTCAAAAAGCTTACCCGAGGACCAAGGCCACTTCGTTTTGATCTCACAATCATACCAGACGCATACAACATAGAAGTTAGGAATCGCTTTGGGGTCTTGATGTATGTACAAGAAGAAATGACACCTGATAAACTGGCAGTACAAGCTAGAGATATCTTGATAAATGCAGCCAAAGATCTAATTCCGACCAAGAAAAAGCAACTTAAGCCATGGATTACATTAGACACGTTAGAATTAATAAAACATCGAAGGGAGCTGAAACAGAAAGGAGATGAATCAATTAACCACAGGATGAAGTATAAATCTTTAACTCGAGAAATAAGAAAGAACACAAGAAAGGACAAAAATCAATATATACAAGATTGCTGTACCAGAATAGAGCAATATCATAAGGCTGGAAGAGATTATGAAATGTTCAAAGAAATGAAGTTATTGACAAGAAATGTTCAACCTCAATTGAATGTTATCTGTGACAAGATGGGAAATACCTTAACAGAATCTAGACAAATTCTAGAAAGATGGCAGGAGTACTGCAGTGGAATGTATGATATGAGTGACAGTGAGGATATGAATGAGATACATGAGCAAACGACAGCAGAGACAGAACCTGAACCCTCATTAGATGAAATTGCTTGGGCTATAAAGCACCTGAAGAATGGTAAATCTCCTGGATGTGATGAGATACCAGCTGAACTGATTAAAGCGGGAGGAGAAGAAAGCATACACATATATCATGCATTATGTACAAAGATTTGGAAATATGGTATATGGCCAAAAGATTGGAAGAGAACTATCTTCATTCCAATACCAAAAAAGGGCAACCTGAAATTATGCACCAACTATAGAACTGTTGGCCTGATCAGTCATGCAAGTAAAATCCTACTAAAAGTCATAATGGCAAGACTTCGTAAGAAAATGGAAGAAGAGATTAACGTAGTTCAAGCTGGATTTAGACAAGGAAGAGGAACAAGGGATCACATATTCAACATGCGTTTAATAATAGAGAAGTGCAGAGAATTTAATGTAAACCTATACTCATGTTTTGTGGATTATTCAAAGGCATTTGACTGTGTACAGCATCAGAAACTTTGGGAAATCATGAGGACTATGGGCTTTCCATCACATGTAGTACAACTCATAAAAATGCTCTATCTAGACCAACAAGCAGCAGTTAGAATAGATGGCGAGGCATCAGATTGGTTTGACATCAAGCAAGGAGTCCGTCAGGGCTGCGTGCTGTCACCCTATTTGTTTAACCTGTACGCCGAAAATATAATGAGAAATGTAAGAGATGATATAAACAGGGAGCTATATGATGCCCTAAATATCGGCGGTCATGACATACCAGAAATTCGATATGCTGATGATACAGTATTACTATCCACAACACAGAATAGGCATAGAAAACCTAATAGCCTCAACCCAATTGAATAGTGAAAATCACAACTTATATCTCAACATAGCAAAAACAAAGATAATGCATACAGATAAAACTACTATGGAGAAAGAAATATACATTAATGGGGGAAAATTGGAGGTGGTGGAAAATTTTGAATATCTTGGGTCATTGATTACCAATAACGGTGACACAATGAAAGAAATTAAACGGCGACTATCCATTGCTCTTCAAAGACTAAAACAGATGAATAAATTATGGAGTGGGACAGACAGAACTACAAAAATTAGATTTTTAAGAGCATGCATCTTTCCCATTGCAACATACGCCTGTGAGACATGAACACTTACTAAACAGGCTGAACAGCGCATAAACGCCTTTGAATATAAATGTTATAGACGAGTTCTAAGAATATCTTGGGTAAAGAAAAGAACAAATGCATCCATACTTCAAGAGTTGAATATTGAGGAGGGATGGCTATTAAAGACGATAAAACAAAGAAAATTGAAGTATTTTGGTCACTTGAAACGTCACGAAGGTTGGGAGAGAACAATAATGGAGGGGTATATGCCTGGGAAGAGAGGAAGAGGAAGGCCAAAGAGAAGATGGGTGCAGGATGTGGCGGATGATCTCCAGATGGGTGTATCAGACGCGGGACATCTTGCTTGTGATCGAGAAGCTTTCCGGAAGGTTGTTATGGGAGCGAGGTTCTGCAAAGGACATGCTACTGAATGAATGAATGAGTACTAGAAGAAGAGTGTATGGACTGCGCATTAGTTCAAAGCGTGCGAGCGCCAAAAAAAAAATTGATATGTTTTATATGAAATCTATTGTTTGTTAGCACTTGTTTTGTTTGAATAAAGAGTTCTGGCGCGTATTTTAGAGTGTCTGCATGGTGGTTGAAGTTATATCAAAATGTGCTTGTGCGATTGAAATACAGCGAGTACAATTTGTTTTTACATTTGATTTGAATGTTATCTCCGCTATTTTCTATTGAAATTATGGTCGAGCCATTAGTGTAGGCAAGTGTCCGATATATTTCAAGAATGCGTTAAGTTGAGTTGAGTTAAGAACCGACATCACTGCACTCAGGACATTCCCATACGTGCTCCGTCCCCTCGTTCAACAGCCAGCGAAGAATCATACGACTAATCGTTCCCACCGCTGTCTGATTAAACGTTCTCCTGGCCTTCTCTCTCAGTTTTGAGATTCTTCCAGAACCCCTGCCGATACCCCGCAATCTCATTCTTTCCACATATGGGTTCCAAATCTGTTCCTCCGCCTTCTTCACCTGGTCACGACCACCTCCCCCTTGTCCATAGGCAAACTACCACCAAGAGGTACATTCCCTGCTAGCCTATCAGTCTGTTCATTCCCCCGTACCCCCGCATGTCCAGGGCAAAATATCCATACAATTCTCACACTCTGTGACCTCTGAAGCGACGAGAGCCATTGCACACGAAACATTCCTTTCTCCACCTTACTAAGATTACTCTTTGAATCCGTAATGAATACAACGTGTGTTGTAGTAGTCTCCTCTAACCACCGGAATGCCGCTGTTACTGCCTGCACCTCCATCGTAGTCTCATATGCCAGACTCTCCTTTTTCAAGACTCGTCCATTAGCCTTTGAAATAAAGCCCCAGCCACTACGTCTGCTTCTCACCGCTGACCCTTGGTGTAGATGACTATGTCACCTTTGATGTGTGTTGCTCTGGATTAGCTGTTGCACTTCAAACTCAGTGCGGCCCGCTGTCCATTCTCTGCACTCACGACCCAGTGTTATTATTACAATGTTTCAAGAACTGCTTGATCAATGTATGTAATTGTGGGTGTTGAGACTTACCTCTCTACCAAACTACAACCTCGGCGGGTACTATGTTGCATTGCTCTCCTGCCCTCACCAAGCTCAGAAACCTGTGCCGGTACTTCACGTCTGCAGACAGGCTGAGATTAGGGTGTAACTACGTCACGCTTGGGCACATCACATACAGACTGGCAGAAATTAGGGTGTAACTAGTTCAAGCTTAAGCACATCACACTCAGACTGGGTGAGCTTAGGGTGTAACTAGGTCATGCTTGAGCACATCACATGCAGACAGGCAGAGATTACGGCCAAGTCGGCCAAGTGTCCTTCATGGGATTAGGCAGGCACTTTATTTTCAAAACACTCCAAATGATTGCTCCGAGGGAAAAACTCGGGTATGCACCATGAGGAGATTATTGTCTGGTTTGGTATTTCTGTTGGAACTGAACTCGTCATCTGATAATGTATTCTTATCTTGTCTTTGCTTGTTTAATCAAATGTGTTCGTCTCAGTAAGTTTACTTTTAGGGTGTTAATTATTTGTTGATGAGGACAGTTCATTAGTCTCTTGTACTATACAACTTGTTGCAAAATGTCAACATGTCTGCTCCCCACTCACTCCACTTCGGTGACATTTTCAAGGTCATTAATGTTGGCAGCTTGCATTTCTATTGTTATAACTTGTGTTGTTTGCTTTTGCAGTGTGTGTGATTTATCATATTTGACTTTGTAGCTTTTGACCATGAAATGATGCCGTATTCCATGTCAAGCTGACTAATATATGTCAGAGTTAAAGTTAGTTGCATATCCTTTACAGGACGTTGCAATCAACACCAGCATTTGTTGTTGTTGTGATGTCCTAGCAGGTTTACGTCCAGTAGTTTGCCATTGCTTTCTGAACTACCGACACCAATACCATTTCGTAAAAAACCAACGCAACGCGGTCTGCTGCCAAATCGCGCGTAGATAGGTTTCGAATGCGGGTAAGCCGATCACGAACCGCGTCCGTAACACCTTCGTCACGGAGCTGGCTATGTCAGAGTAGCCAGAGAAATATCAAAACTGAGTTGATGTTGAAAGGGGAGTCGGTCAGGGTTTGATTATCTCAACATAAACTGAGTTGATGTTGAAAGGGGAGTCGGTCAGGGTTTGATTATCTCAACATAAACTGAGTTGATGTTGAAAGGGGAGTCGGTCAGGGTTTGATTATCTCAACATAAACTGAGTTGATGTTGAAAGGGGAGTCGGTCAGGGTTTGATTATCTCAACATAAACTGAGTTGATGTTGAAAGGGGAGTCGGTCAGGGTTTGATTATCTCAACATAAACTGGGTTGATGTTGAAAGGGGAGTCGGTCAGGGTTTGATTATCTCAACATAAACTGAGTTGATGTTGAAAGGGGAGTCGGTCAGGGTTTGATTATCTCAACATAAACTGAGTTGATGTTGGAAGGGGAGTCGGTCAGGGTTTGATTATCTCAACATAAACTGAGTTGATGTTGAAAGGGGAGTCGGTCAGGGTTTGATTATCTCAACATAAACTGAGTTGATGTTGAAAGGGGAGTCGGTCAGGGTTTGATTATCTCAACATAAACTGAGTTGATGTTGAAAGGGGAGTCAGTCAGGGTTTGATTATCTCAACATAAACTGAGTTGATGTTGAAAGGGGAGTCGGTCAGGGTTTGATTATCTCAACATAAACTGAGTTGATGTTGAAAGGGGAGTCAGTCAGGGTTTGATTATCTCAACATACCTGTTCAACATCTATGCAGACAATGTAATAAGACACATACAAAATTATGAAGCCAATGAGAGTTTCCATCCATTCATAACCGATAGGAATCCAGTTCTGGAAAACAGAAATGCAAATGACACTGTCCTCCCTTCAAACAGAGCTAAGGGATTACAAGAGCTAATCTTGTCTGTCACAAGACACATTGAAGATCAAAATCTTTTTCTGAACGTAAAATAAAAAATAAAACGTAGACTTCAACCACAAATCATAGTCAATGATGAAGAAATTGCAATCATCGTCACACATTTTTACTAGCATGGCCTCATAATTAGCAATAGCAAGGGCTGTTCACAATAAGTTTAGCGTAGGTTCACCACAGCAATGCAGAGGTTGGGGTGAATGAAGAGCCTACAGCACAACACCGGAACACATACATTCAGTTAGATTTGTGAGAATATACATCTTTCCCGTGGCAATATGAGGATGTGAGTCATGGACCATTTGGCAACTACTAAAGAACAATGGAGGTGGTTGAACTGAAATGACACAGAAAAATTATTGGGACACCGTGGATCAAGAACAAGTAAAAAACTGACATTCTACAAGATCTAGTGATGGTAGGCAAGGTTCCTGGCAGAGGAGGTAAGTGTCATCCAACACAGAGATGGACACGGGACACGGAAGACTCCTTGGACATGAGAATGCTTGGCATAGAGCCTGCTACATCATCATGAGCTGGCTTCATCAGCTCATGAATCAGTACCCGCCAGTTTCTTCCTGAGACCCCCCCCCCCCCCCCACCACCCCTCATTTTGTTGTGTTGTGATCATATAAAATCTTCATGTCAGGCGAAGTCATAATGGAAGAGATCAAAGACAGTCCAGGAATGCCAGTTGGCGGTTACAATATCAACAATATATGCTATGCAGATGACAATGTAATGTCACGATTTCTGAAAATGTAAAAGATCTACAATTTTTAGACACTGTAGAAATAGCAAGTGTAAAAAAGCAACACAAAATATTTTCACTGAATATCAAGAAAACGAAAACAATAATTTTTATATCAAAGAACATATGACAACCACAATGTGATATTATAACAATAGAAGGGAAATTGCTTAACCAAGTTGATCAATTGAAAAATGTAAGAGGTAATTATAACATCAGATAGAAGATACGTGGCAGAGATTAAAGCACAATATATCAAGCATTTCAGAAACAGAAAAGTGGAAAAACAATAACTGCAGTCATGGAATTAATGATACCTGTGTGGATATTCTCTACAATATTTTACATGTATAGCGAAATATTCTAGAAGATAAAACCGACATCTTGTGTGAGATGTTCCTTAAACATTGTCTGACCATGGTCCTCTACTCTTTCTGTTCTGAGTGTGAGACAATGGCTGACACAATTACATGTCAGCCACGAACACAATATCTCAGTTGTTTGTTTATAATCTGCTATCTCATTTGTCTCATTCTCAATGTAACTTTATATGCTCGGTGATTTCAATGCTCGTGTGGGACAAGGACTCGAGTTCATGGCCAGTGTGCCTTGGAAAATACAACATCGGTCGCATGAATGAAAATGGACAAAGGCTGCTGGAGCATTGCACCAGAAATGACCTATGTATTACAAACTCCTTTTTTAAAACAAAAGAGCTGCATAAGGTCACATGGAAACATCCAAGATCCGGCCATTGGCACCAGCTGAATTTCATCATCACACGGAGACAACATCTGAACCATATATCATTGACTCGAAGTTACCACAGTGCTGACTGTGATACGGATCATTCTTTGGTTGTTGCAAGGGTTAGACTGAGACCAAAGAGAATCTACACAGCTAAACACAAATCTAGCCACAGGATTAATATTATTAACACTCACGATCCTGAAAAGTGCTTTCAGTTTCAACAGCAACTTGAAGACGCGTTCACTGATACACCAGATTATTGTACAGTAAATGAAAAGTGGGGTCAACTTAAGGAAACTCTTTATAAAACCTGCCGTAGGGGTTTACGGTACTGTGGATCATAAGAGGCAGGACTGGTTTGCAGGCAAACAGCCAGACTCTGCAGCCCTTGATTGATAAGAAGAAGATAGCTCTCTTAAGAAACAAGGAAAGACCAATGCGTAACACTCTGAGTGAGCTAAGGCAAGCTAGGAAGGATGTGCAAAAGGCTGCCAGGCAGTGTGCAAATGATTATTGGATCAAGTTATGTGAGTCCATTCAAATCGCAAGTGATAAGGGAAACATCAGAAGCATGTATGAAGGAATAAGAAAGCCTGTGGTCCAATGATAAAAAAAAGTGCACCATTGAAAACCTTGACTGGAGAAATCATAACTGATAAGAAACAACAGATGGACAGATGGGTAGAGCACTATTTGGAGCTTTACTCAAGTGAGTCCAAACTAGCGGATGATGCCCTCAACGCCATAGAGGCTCTACCAACTCTTGACTACCTGGACACACTTCCCACCATAATAGAAGATAAGTGTGCTATAAATGAACTTGCATCTGGCAAGGCTCCAGGTAAGGATGGGATTCCAATAGAGGTTATCAGGAGTGGGCAAGACACACTCACTCTACAGATCCACCAGCTAATAGAGCTATGCTGGCGAGAAGGACAAGTCCCCAGGATTTCAAAGATTCAAGCATCATAACACTGTACAAGAACAAGGGCGATCGGAGCGACTGCAACAACTATAGGTGTATCTCACTTCTTGTGTATTGTTGGGAAAGTATTTGCCAGAATTGTTCTGCGCAGACTTCAAGTCCGAGGAGATCAAGTCTACCCCGAATAGTGTGGCTTTCGACAGAACCGGTCTACCATTGATATGATATTCTCACTGCGACAAATGCAAGAAAAATGCCGTGAACAGAATCAACCACTGTTTATTGCCTTCATCGACCTCACAAAGGCATTTGATTTGGTCAGTCGTGAGGGTCTTTTCAAGGCACTAAAGAAGATTGGTGTCACGGTGTGCTCTCATATGAAGAGGTGAATACAGCTACTCCATGTCAGGATGTGTGATAGACCTTTCAGCGAGCTGGATCGTTGATTATCCTAGGGGTTATGATGATGACCTTGCAGATCCCTCAGACTAACCGCCAATGAATGTAAGTCGGAAAACCCTCAGGGACATTCCCATACGTGCTCCGTCCCCTCGTTTCAACAGCCAGCAAAGAATCATACGACTAATCGTTCCCACCGCTGTCTGATTAAACGTTCTCCGGGCCCTTTCTCTCTCAGTTTTGAGATTCTCCCAGAACCCCTGCCGATACCCCGCAATCTCATTTTTTCCCACATAGGGGTTCCAAATCTGCCTCCCCTTCTTCACCTGGTCACGACCACCTCCCCCTTGTCCATAGGCAAACTACCACCAAGAGGTACATTCCCTGCTAGCCTATCAGTCTGTTCATTCCCCCGTACCCCCCATGCCAGGGAAAAATATCCATACAATTCTCACACTCTGTGACCTCTGAAGCGACGAGAGCCATTGCACACGAAAACATTCCTTTCTCCACCTTACTAAGAGTCACTCATTTGATCCGTAATGAATACACGTGTGTTGTAGTAGTCTCCTCTAACCACCGGATGCCGCTGTTACATGCCTGCACCTCCATCGTAGTCTCATATCCCAGACTCTCCTTTTCAAGACTCGTCCATTAGCCTTTGAAATAAAGCCCCAGCCACTACGTCTGCTTCTAAACCGCTGCCCCTTTGGGTGTAGATGACTATGTCACCTTTGATGTGTGTTGCTTGGATTAGCTGTTGCACTTAAAACTCAGTGCGGCCCGCTGTCCATTCTCTGCACTCACGACCCAGTGTTATTTTTACAATGTTTCAAGAACTGCTTGATCAATGTATGTAATTGTGGGTGTTGAGACTTACCTCTCTCCCAAAACTAAAACCCTCGGCGGGTACTATGTTGCATTGCTCTCCTCCCCCTCCCCAAGCTCAGAAACCTTGCCGGTACTTCACGTCTGCAGACAGGCTGAGATTAGGGTGAAAACTACGTCACGCTTGGGCACATCACATACAGACTGGCAGAAATTGGGGTGTAACTAGTTCAAGCTTAAGCACATCACACTCAGACTGGGTGAGCTTAGGGTGTAACTGGGTCATGCTTGAGCACTCACCTAAAGACGGGCCCGGGAAATTAGGGTGTAACTAGGTCACGAGTGAGCAGATCACATGCAGACGGGCAGAGATTACGGCCAAGTCGGCCAGTGTCCTTCATGGGATTGGGCGGGCCCTTTATTTTCAAACACTCCAAATGATTGCTCCGAGGGAAAAACTCGGGTATGCACCATGAGGAGATTATTGTCTGGTTTGGTATTTTGTTGGAACTGAACTCGTCATCTGATAATGTACTTATCTTGTCTTTGCTTGTTTAATAAAATGTGTTCGTCTCAGTAATTTTTACTTTTAGGGTGTTAATTATTTGTTGATGAGGACATTTCATTAGTCTCTTGTACTATACAACTTGTTGCAAAATGTCAACATGTCTGCCCCCCACTCACTCCACTTCGGTGACATTTTAAAGGGTCATTAATTTTGGCAGCTTGCATTTCTATTGATAACTTGTGTTGTTTGCTTTTGCAGTGTGTGTGATTTATCATATTTGACTTTGTAGTTTTTGGCCATGAAATGATCCCGTATTCCATGTCAAGCTGACTAATTTTGTCAGAGTTAAAGTTAGTTGCATATCCTTTACAGGACGTTGCAATCAAACACCAGCATTGTTGCTTGTTGTGAATGTCCTAGCAGGTTTACGTCCAGTAGTTTGCCATTGCTTTCTGAACTACCGACACCTATACCATTTCGTAAAAAACCAACGCAACGCGGTCTGCTGCCAAATCGCGCGTAGATAGATTTCTAATGCGGGTAAGCCGATCACGAACCGCGTCCGTAACACCTTCGTCACGGAGCTGGCTATGTCAGAGTAGCCAGAGAAATATCAAAACTGAGTTGATGATTAGAAAGGGAGTCGGTCAGGGTTTGATTATCTCAACATAAACTGAGTTGATGTTGAAAGATGAGTCAGTCAGGGTTTGATTATCTCAACATAAACTGAGTTGATGTTGAAAGATGAGTCAGTCAGGGTTTGATTATCTCAACATAAACTGAGTTGATGTTGAAAGATGAGTCAGTCAGGGTTTGATTATCTCAACATAAACTGAGTTGATGTTGAAAGGTGAGTCAGTCAGGGTTTGATTATCTCAACATAAACTGGGTTGATGTTGAAAGGGGAGTCGGTCAGGGGTTTGATTATCTCAACATAAACTGAGTTGATGTTGAAAGGGGAGTCGGTCAGGGTTTGATTATCTCAACATAAACTGAGTTGATGTTGGAAGGGGAGTCGGTCAGGGTTTGATTATCTCAACATAAACTGAGTTGAGTTGAAAGGGGAGTCGGTCAGGGTTTGATTATCTCAACATAAACTGAGTTGATGTTGAAGGGAGTCGGTCAGGGTTTGATTATCTCAACATAAACTGAGTTGATGTTGAAAGGGGAGTCGGCCCAGGGTTTGATTATCTCAACATAAACTGAGTTGATGGAAAGGGAGTCGGTCGGGGTTTTGATTATCTAAACAAAAAACTGAGTTGATGTTGAAAGGGAGTCAGTGGGGTTTGATTATCTCAACATACCTGTTCAACATCTATGCAGACAATGTAATAAACACATACAAAATTATGAAGCCAATGAGAGTTTCCATCCATTCAAACCGATAGGAATCCAGTTCTGGAAAACAGAAATGCAAATGACACTGTCCTCCCTTCAAAACAGAGCTAAGGGATTACAAGAGCTAATCTTGTCTGTCACAAGACACTTTGAAGATCAAAATTTTTTTCTGAACGTAAAATAAAAAAAGACTTCAACCACAAATCATAGTCAATGATGAAGAAATTGCAATCATCGTCACACATTTTTACTAGCATGGCCTCATAATTAGCAAAGAAAGGGGCTGTTCACAATAAGTTTAGCGTAGGTTCACCACAGCAATGCAGAGGTTGGGGTGAATAAAGAGCCTACAGCACAACACCGGAACACATACATTCAGTTAGATTTGTGAGAATATAAAATCTTTCCCGGGGCAATATGAGGAGGGAGTCATGGACCTTTGGCAACTACTAAAGAACAATGGAGGTGGTTGAACTGAAATGACACAGAAAAATTATTGGGACACCGTGGATCAAGAACAAGTAAAAAACTGACATTCTACAAGATCTAGTGATGGTAGGCAAGGTTCCTGGCAGAGGGGGTAAGTGTCATCCAACACAGAGATGGACAGGGGACACGGAAGACTCCTTGGACATGAGAATGCTTGGCATAGAGCCTGCTACATCATCATGAGCTGGCTTCACAGCTCATGAATCAGTCCCCCGCAGTTTTTTTCTAGACCCCCCCCCCCCCCCACCACCCCTCATTTTGTTGTGTTGTGATCATATAAAATCTTCATGTCAGGCGAAGTCATAATGGAAGAGATCAAAGACAGTCCAGGAATGCCAGTTGGCGGTTACAATATCAACAATAATCTATGCAGATGACAATGTAAGTCACGATTTCTGAAAATGTAAAAGATCTACAATTTTTAGACACTGTAGAAATAGCAAGTGTAAAAAAGCAACACAAAATATTTTCACTGAATATCAAGAAAACAAAAAATAATTTTATATCAAAGAACATATGACACCACAATGTGAATTATAACAATAAAAGGGGAAAATTGTTTAAACCAAGTTGATAAATTGAAAAATGAAAGATAATTAAACTCAGATAGAAGATACGTGGCAGAGATTAAAGCACAATATATAAGCATTTCAGAAACAAAAAATTGGAAAAACAATAACTGCAGTATTAAATTTGATCCCTGTGGGGAAATTTCTCTACAATATTTTTACATGTATAGCGAAATATTCTAGAAGTTTAAAACCGACATCTTGTGTGAGATGTTCCTAAACATTGTCTGCCCAGGGTTCTACTCTTTCTGTTCTGAGTGTGAGACAATGGCTGACACAATTACATGTCACCCCCACGAAACAATATCTCAGTTTTTTGTTTATAACTGCTATCTCATTTGTCTCATTCTCAATGTAACTTTATATGCTCGGTGATTTCAATGCTCGTGTGGACAAAGACTCGGTTCATGGCCAATGTGCCTTGGAAAGACAACATCGGTCGCATGAATGAAATGGACAAAGGCTGCTGGAGCATGCACCAGAAATGGACCTATGTATTACAAACTCCTTTTTAAAACAAAAGAGCTGCATAATGGTCACATGGAAACATCCAAGATCCGGCCATTGGCACCAGCTGAATTTCATCATCACACGGAGACAACATCTGAACCATATATCATTGACTCGAAGTTACCACAGTGCTGACTGTGATACGGATCATTCTTGGTTGTTGCAAGGGTTAGACTGAGACCAAGAGAATCTACACAGCTAAACACAAATCTAGCCACAGGATTATATTATTAACCACTCACGATCCTGAAAAGTGCTTTCAGTTTCAACAGCAACTTGAAGACGCGTTCACTGATACACCAGATTATTGTACAGTAAATGAAAAGTGGGGTCAACTTAAGGAAACTCTTTATAAAACCCGCCGTAGGGGT